>CM070771.1:5722500-6242500 GCA_036346955.1 Dipus sagitta
GCTGGAGGCCATGACATGTTCATATTCATTCTCTTTCTCCCTCTCAAATAAATAGAAAGTAAAAACAAACAAAAAGACAAAAAAAATGCATGTGGGTGGTTATGTGTGTGCAAGTACACACTTATATGCAGAGGATAACCTCAGGAACCATTCTTGGGAATGCCATCCACCTCCTTTGAGATGAGGTGTCTCACTGAACCAGGAACTCACACCTCACACTGCTGCCTTCTTTCTCTCTTACAGCATCAGGATCCAACCCCTAGGATGCCGCTTACACTGGGAGCCTTCTGCAGTGTCTCCCCAATTCTCATAGGACAAACATTTAGGATGGCATCCCAGTCTGTCGTGATCTTGCCCCACCTCAGCACCCTTGTTTCCTTGCAATGTCTCCTTACCTCCAGAGCACCAACATCCCATGACTTGGCACCTCTCTGTGAACCCTGCTTATACCATTGCTGCCTAAACTCCTCCTTCCCTGGCACCATCTAAGCTCTAGTTAAGCAAGAACTACACTGTGAAGCCTCTGCTTATGGAACCATGCAGTCCTGCTCTATGCCCCACACTATTCTTCCCTCACAGCCCTGACAACAGAGCTGGCACTCAGGAGGCAGAGGTAGGAGGATCACAGTGAGACTGAAGCCATTCTGAGACTACACAGTGAATTCTAGAAAAAACGAAAATGACACCTGTCTTTTCAGTGAGAGCCTTCTTGAAGGCAGGGCCCATTTCTTTCTAATCTCTTTGTAAGCTTGGCAGTAGCCAACACACAGGAATTCAATAAACATTAGGGAAAATAGCAAAGGTACATCTCAGGCTCTCTTCCTTTATTTCTTAGGACTAATTCTGGAATTCTCTTTGTAGCCAATACCAGATCATCTTTATTTCTGTGACCTTTGATACTCCCAGGACATGTTCTTTCTAAGTGGTCAACTTTCCAACAGGCTAATGGTCAAATACACACAATCCAAGCGAAATCAAAGCACAAGGGTTGGGCTGGAGAGAGAGCCCAGTAAATAAAAACACTTGCCTCACAAACACAAGGACTTAAGTTTGATTCCCAGGACGCTAGTAAAAATGTCAGGTGTGGTGGCACATGCCTGTAATCCCAGCACTGGAGAGGCAGAGACAGGAGGATCCATCCCTGGGACTCCCTAGCCAGCCAATCTACTTGGTGAATTCCAGACCAATGAGAGACTTTGTCTCAAAAGCAGGTGGGTGGTGCCTGAAGAACACCTGAAGTTGTTCTCTGGCCTCTACACATAGGTGCACACACAGCAGCAGCTCCCACTCAAAAGAGTGGGCCTTTGAATCTGTTGCTTGTGTTAAATGATAACTGTGTGATTCTCACACTATTATGTATCCTTAACCTGGGAAGTTGTTCCAGAGCCACTGTGGTCATGAGGCGGCGGCAGTGAGGTGTTCCTGTTCAGACCCCGACTGACCTGCATACAGCCTCTAGATGAGCAAAGGTGCCTGTTTCTACTATGAGAAACCCAAACACAAGCCTTTTGTACACAGTCAGGGCCTTGTCATATAACCAGGCAGTTGACAAGCTCACCCCGCCCACCACACTCTGCATACTCCAAGGTGTTTTCATCACCTCAGGAGGAAGTCTCAAACCTAACTGTCTGTTCATCCTCCAGCTCTCTAGCTCCGACAACCACCTGTCAACACCCTGCCTCTGTGAATTTGTCTGTTCTAGATGTTTCCTGTAAGTGGGCTCATACTGTAAGAGGCCTTTTGTGTCTGGCATTGTCCACCAGAAATTATGTTTTCAGGGTTTATCCATGTCCTTTTTTTGTTTGTTTTGTTTTTTGATGTAGAGTCTCACTCTAACGCAGGCTGACCTGGAATTCACTATGTAGTCTCAGGGTGGCCTCGAACTCACGGCGATCCTCCTACCTCTGCCTCCCAAGTGCTGGGATTAAAGGTGTACACTACCACGCCCAGCTCTATTCATGTCCATTTTTAATTTTACTTTATTTCTTGGTACTAGGGAGTGAACCTAGGGCCCCATACCATAAGCTCAAGCACTAATCTATACCCCTCAACCCTACATCCAATTTTTAATTTTACTTTTTTTTTTTTTTTTTTTTTTTTGGTTTTTCAAGGTAGCGTCTTGCTCTAGCCCAGGCTGACCTGAAATTCACTCTGTAGTTTCTCAGGGTAGCCTCAAACTCACAGTGGTCCTCCTACCTCTGCCTCCCAAGTGCTGGGATTAAAGATTTGTACCAACACACCTGGGTCATCTTTTTACTTTTTATATATTTTTTTCTTTTTGAGGTAGGGTCTCTAGCCCAGGCTAACCTGAAACTCACTCTATAGTCTCAGAGTAGCGCCTAACTCATAGCAATCCTCCTACATCTGCCTCCCTAGTGCTGGGACTAGAGGCATGTGCCACCATGCCTGGCACTTTTTATCTACTTTTGTCTTTTTTTTTTTCTTTTTTAGCCAAGTTCTCACATAGAGGGCACATGTGTGTGAGTGTGCATGTAGAGGCCATAGGCAGATGTCAGGTGTCTTCTTGCACTGCTCTCCATCTTACTGAGTCAGTGTGTCTCAGATGATGCAGAGCTCACTGGTTCAGCTAGGCTAGCTAGCCAGCTTGCCCTGGAGATGCCCTGTCTCTGCCTCCTGACCACTGAGATTCCGGGTGCTAGAGATCTAAACTCTATACTCATGAAGAACTTTATTACTGAGCCACATCTCCAATCCCTAGATCCATCTTTAAAACAAGATTTCCTTAATGGAGCTCTGAACAGGAAATTAGAACAGCCATGAATCTCTAAGTATCTGCGTCACTATGTCACTATGACTGCCACTCACTGGGATTCTAATCAGGGTTTTCTTATTATTATTTTAGAGGCCTACCTACCAAGAACTCAAGCTTTCCTTTATTAGGCACTTTATACTTAAAAAGACACTAGGTCAGGGGCTAAAGCAAAAACAGTACCATGAATGTAAATCCTAAACAAAACTCTCCAGGTGCCAACATTCACAGCAACTTGATGAAAACCTCAGTATTTCTACTGACTGCAGAACCCCCCAAGGGGCTAGTCTACACTCCTCCCTCTCACCCCGGAAAGGACTACAGGTCACAACAAGGGTGTGTGGAGTCTCATTTAGCAGCTTTCTAAAATTATAAACCAGACGCACTTCAGGATGTCTAGATGACAGCTAAAAAAAGAAGCAATTTCACACCTAAGAGAGTTTATGAACCCACGCAAGAGAAACGAGGGCTTTCTGTTTTGCTTTCCAGCCTTCTAATGTTTGTTTCAGGAGAAGCAGCAGACAAGCAGACCCTCACTATAATGACGTGAGGGAAGTGAGGAAGCAGAGGGCAGGAACAGGAACGATGGGGTAGAGGACACACATGCAGGCTCCCTTACCTTTCTGTGTGCTATCAGGAGACAGTTGGAATGCTCATGTTCACATGCAATTTCATAGTCAGGGATCAGAGCCACCAGTTCGCGGACAAATCGCACCACTTCCTCATGCCAGGGTACGTTGGCCATGGTAAGACTGCTGGCCGCACTTTCTCCACAGTAGGTCACACCCTGCGGGAATGTCACACAGTCACAATTTCAGACCTCTCTGAAGATCACAGTGTGAGAGGGATCATCTGCATTGTCAACTTGACACTGGATCTGTGAGACACACCACCAGGTGTGCGTGTGAGGGAGTTCCTAGAACAGTATAACTGATGACAGAAGATCCATCCTGAATATAGGAAACACCATCTCATGGGGCTGAGCTCCAAACCAGTTTCTTGTCAGCTGGCTTGAATATTCTAGACATGGGTAGCAACTGAAATAGAAGGATATATACATACCACTTACAGAGTTTTTCCCACATACACTCACACACTTTCTCTCTGTAGGTACACACACTTACTGAGTTTCTCTCTCTCTCTCTCTCACACACACACACGCTGCAGATACACACCACTTACATACTTACACACACACACACACACACACACACACACACGGCATGCACAGAGATTGGAGAAGGCATAATGGGACCAAGTTAAAAAGAAAAGAAATCCTCCAGGGAGCACTTCAGAGTGGCCTGACCTGCAGATGGCAGAGCTGAGACCTGGCCAATGCTAGGGACAGGCTCTGCCGAGTGCTCCACTCCAGACAGCAGTCACAACCATCCCTGGTCCCCAGAACAAAGATCTCTATGCAGCATGTTAACTACTACAGCCCAGCATAATGACCATAAACAGGAAAACAGTTGTCTCCATTGCTCAGTGAGATGGAGAATTCATTACATAGGACTTTAGATGAATTTTTTGAAAAAACAAATAACAAAGCTCAAGATACACTAGGAAAATATAGTTGAAACCTGCACTACCAACCCAAACATCAACAATCAGGACAATGATTTACGGACAGGTCATAAAATGTAAAAGCAGGGACTGAAGAGATGGCTCAGATGTTAAAGGTCCTGGCTTGCAAAGCCTGATGGCCTGGGTTTGATTCGCCATTACCCATGTGAAGCCAGATGCGCAAAGTGACACATGCTCCTAAAGTTCATTTGCAGTGGCAGGAGGCCCTGGCATGCCCATATCCACTCCCCTCTCTGCCTCTTTCTTTCTTAAATATTTTTTTAAATATAAAAATAATTTGACTTCAATTTAAATACTGCTTATGATAAGTGCCTCACACAATCGTGCATATAGTAGCTAATTCAAAAAAGTTTCTTTTTAATATTTAAAAAGTTCCCTGAGGGATGGAGGGATGGCTTAGTGGTGAAGGTATTTGCTTGCAAAGCCAAAGGACCCAGGTTTGAGTCCCCAGGACCCACGTTAACCAGATGCCCAAGGGGGCGCATGCATCTGGAGTTCGTTTGCAGTGGCTGGAGGCCCTGACATGCCCATTCTCTCTCTCTCTCTCTCTCTTCCCTTTCTCTCTGTCAAATAAATAAGTAATAAAATATTTTAAAAGTTCCCTGAAGCAGAGAGTTCAGATAAGATTTACACAACAGTGTCTTGTGTTTTCTTAAATATATTATTTATTTATAGTTTTATTTATTTTATTTTATTTATTTATTTATTTTTGCTTTTTTGAGGTAGGGTCTCACTCTGGCCCAGGCTGACCAGGAATTCACTATGGAGTCTCAGGGTGGCCTCGAACTCACAGCGATCCTCCTACCTCTGTCTCCCGAGTGCTGGGATTAAAGGCATGTGCCACCATGCCTGGCTTATTATTTATTTTTTAATTTATTTATTTGACAGAGGGGGAAAGAGGCAGTTGAGGGGGGGAGGGAGAGAGTGGTTAAGCCAGGGCCTCCAGCCACTGCAAACAAACTAGACGCCATGTGCCACCTTGTACATCTGACTTACATGGGTACTGGGGAATCAAACCTGGTCCTTAGGTTTTGCAGGCAAGTAAGCATCTTAACCACTAAGCCATCTCTCCAGCCCTGTTGTTTTGTTTTTAATGTGTACACTTCGTGTGTGTGTGTGTGTGTGTGTGTGTGTGTGTGTGTGTGTGTGTAGGCCAGAGGGTGACATTGGGTGTCATCCTCAGGAACACTATCCACCTCTTTTTAAGTCAAGGTCTTTGTATACCTAATTGTGTAATTCACTTATAATGAACAGTATTTAAATTAGGTTGAAGTACGTTTTAAGACCTGTCTGTAAATCATTTACTGAAGCTCACCAAGTAGGCTAGACTTGCCTGGCAAGCTAGCCCTAGGGGCAGAAATTCATCTGTCTCTGCCTCTTAAGTACTGGGAATACATACATGTATCATCATGCCTGGCATTGCTATGTGGGTTCTGAGGATCAAACTCAGGTCCTAGTGCTTGAAAAGCAAACACTTTATCCACTAAGCCATCACTCCAACCCATTGGATTTTAATTTGTGTGTGTGTGTGTGTGTGTGTGTGTGTGTGTGTACGTACATACTAGGTTCTCTTGCTGTTTCAGATGAATGACAGATACTTACCTCACTTTGCATCCTGCTTTATGTGGGTGGCTAGAACTCGGGCTGGCAGGCTTTTCAAGCCAAATGCTTTTAACTGCTGAGCCATCTCTCCAGCCACTTTTCTGGGTGTTTTGTTTTGAGACATGGTGCCATGTATCTCAGGCTGGCTAAAAATCCGTATATGAGAATGACCTTGAACTCATATTTCTCCAGCCTCAATCTCCCAAGTGTTGAGATTACAGGCACACACCATTTTACCCAGTCAGTCCACAACTCCTGTAATATAAAATTTCTTTCATGTTATTTGGGCATTTTCTACTCACTAATGATTATGAAACAACTGCTAAACACTTGTTAAAGCTCTGGTGATGGTTAATTTGGATCATCAACTTGGATTTGGAGTCCCTTAGGGGAGACACCTTTGGGTATGTCTGGGAAAGTGATTCTAGCAAGGTTTAACTGAGGAGGGAAGGTCTCCTTTGAATGTTGGTACCACTAAGTCATGGGCTAGAGTCCCAAACTGAATAAAAAGGGGAAAAGGAGATAGCCAGATGAGCTCTGGCATTCCTTTTCTCTGCTTCCAGGTCCGTGGTGCTGTGAACAAGCAGCCTCATTCTCCTCTGACACAGCCATGATCTACTCCCACCAAGTCTTCCCCACCATAAGGAAGTGTATCTCCTCAGATTGTGAACCAAGGCAAGCCCTTCCTCCCTTGAGTTGCTTTCATCAGGTATTTGGTTGCAGTAATGAGAAAAGTAACTTCTACAACATCACATCTAGCAATCAACCCTAACCTGAACCCAAACCTTCTCTGTGGACAGTGAGGCTAGAGGTACTAAGACAATCTTTGGTTTTTTTTTTTGTTTTTTTTTTTTTGTTTTTTGGTTTTTTGAGGTAGGGTTTCACTGAGGCCCATGCTGACCTGGAATTCACTATGTAGTCTCAGGGTGGCCTCGAACTCATGGTGATCCTCCTACCTCTGCCTCCTGAGTGCTGGGATTAAAGGCGTGCGCCACCCACATCTGGCTAAGACAATCTTTTTGCAAGGTGCAAAAATGGATTGAGCCCCATAGGCAGTTTCGGTGTTAACAGAAAGTGTCTTAAAATCATTCAATAACAACCAATTACCAAGCACTTCCGGTTCCCAAGGTGCAACACAAGGCAGGGTACACAAAGAAAGGAGTTCACTTACAGATGGATTGTGTGATTAAACTTTTCAATGCAGCAGATATTTGAAGCACAAAGCAGGTTTTCACAAACAAGCAAATAATGAAAGCTGAGTCTCAGGCTGGCAAGTGAAGGCCTATTCAAGACTAATGAAGCTAAAATACATGTTAATTTACAGGGAATATAAAAGAAAAATCCTTTAAAAGGCTGGCAATGAAAGAGGAAATCAGTACAATAAAGAAATAGCTTCTATTGATTGATTTTAAATAAAGGTGCCTAATGGAAATTGATCTAAACATTTACTAAACCCAGGTTTAGATTATTTCACCGAATTGTCAAATAAAAACCTCTTAAACGATTATTTTAAGCCAGGCACACACCTATAATCCAAGTAATGGGGAGGCAGAGGCAAAAGAAGAGAGTTCCAGGACGCCCTGTGCTACACAGCCAGATCCTGTCTCAAAAGACTAAACAGGACTGGGGTGATGGTTTAGTGGGGCTCAGAGCCCTTACTATGCAAGTGTACTTACCTGAGTTCAGATCCCCAGAATCCATAAAAAGCAGACATTGTAGCAAAAATGTCTATAATCCCAGCACGTCTGCAATGGGATGGGAAGTGGAGACAGGAGAATCCCATAAGCTCACAGGTCAGCTAGTTTGGCAAATGCAGCAGTGAAAAATGACAGATCCACCACAAACAAAGTGGAAGGTGAGGACACATGGCAAAGGTTGTCCTCTGATCTCCACATGTGTATGTGTATGGCTGCACACACATAACACACACACACACACACACACACACACACACAGAGAGAGAGAGAGAGAGAAACCCAAATAAATACTAAAGTAAATAAATATTTGATAATAAAATAATATTTATAATATCCTAATTTTAGCTCTGAAAAAATTTATGTTAAATGAGGATGTTGCCTGATCCAGGCTATATCAGTATATATTTACTGTGTATCAACAAACTTGTTCTTGCCTCCTTAGGCTCATAAAGTAAAAAATAGTAGGATAGACTGAAGAGATGGCTTAGTGGTTAAGGCGCTTGCCTACAAAGCCAAAGGACCCAAGTTCAATTCCCCAGTACCCACATAAGCCAGACACACAAGGTGGCTCATGCATTTGGAGTTTGTTTGCAGTGGCTGCAGGCCCTTGTGCACCCAATCTCACTCATTCCCCCCACCCTCTCTCAAATAAATAAAAATAAAATACAAAAAAAAGTTTTTAAAATAGGACTGGAGAGAAAGCTTAGCCGTTAAGGCGCTTGCCTGCAAAGCCTACGGACCCATGTTCGACTCTCCAGATCCCATGTAAGCCAGACACACAAGGTGATGCATGCTCATAGTCATGCATTCACACAAGGTAGCACACAAGTACGGAGTCTGACTGCGATGGCTGGAGGCCCTAGTGTACCAATTCTCTCCCTCCCTTCCCCACTCATTAAAAAAATAAAATAAAAAATAGTATGAAGAAGGCAGAAAAAAGAAGACATACATCCTTAATCTGCTCTGGTCAGTGCAAGACTAAATGCTAAAAGGAAGCAGACCAGGGAACACAAGAAGATGTGGGAAACTTACCCAGAAGACATTATTAATGTACTGATGTACAGAATGGTGTTTGGGACACACCCACATTCATGTAGGCTCTATTTTAAAGCCCTAAGATAAGCAACCCAACTGAAATAAGCAGGGCTGGAAAGAAGGCTCAATAGTTAAGGCCCTTGCTTCCAACTGAAATAAGCATGGGGTATGCAGTTGCAGGAGCCCTGAGCATGGTACTAGCTTACAGCCAACTTACAATAGCAATTTCACAACTTGGAGGCATTTAAATGACTGTGCTGCAATATTAAATCTGAACACCCTCGCTGAGGTTCTAAGAGAGGCTGTTTCTTTTTGCTAAGAGTAGTGGTACTTATGGAACAAGCCTTGTAAGTGCTAGTTTTTGTCTGTGGGTAAACTCCTAGTTTGCCCTGTGCTGCTAGTTGAAGGGTCTCATCTTCTGTCCTTTATGCTCGTGTCCCTGCTGGAACTATCTCTTGTCCTCAGCCCCTGAAGGGTTTCCTAACAGACCTGACAAATCAGTTGTCCTCAAAAAGGTGTCTTACCTAATAGATTCAATGCTGTTGAATGATACTGGAGGCATGTGAGGTTTTCTTAGCCTTCCATACTGCTTCTTAGCAAAGGATATCAAGAGAATTCTCCCTCCTGATCCTCTTCCTCCCTCTTCTCATCTCCTATACCTCCACTGGCTTTTTGATCCAGTGTCTCTCTCTCTCTAACCCAGGATGACCTCAAAACCCAGCCAGCTCTTACTATTTTTTAAACCCTTTCACTTTATAAATGTTTACATTATAAATCATCAACTACAGCAAAGAAGCTGCCTTTGTCTTAGACATTCATTAATCCTACTAAACAGGAAGGCACTAAATAGGAAGGCAGACCTTCTTATTCACCAATTGTTTCCTTCCCTCCCTTCTTTCCTTCCTTCCTTTCTTCTTCCCTCTCTTCCTCCCTTTCTTTTCTCTCTTTTTTTTTTTTCACACCCCAAACATGCACTCTGCCACTGAACTTTTGAGTTACAGTAGCTAGAAGGTGGTGGTGTGATCACAGCCCTAGGGAAGCTGACAAGTTTGAGATCAGCATGGGCTACAGAGTGACACCAGGCTAGCTTAGATAAATTAGCAAGAGTCTATCTCAAAATAAAAAGTAAAACAGCCAGGTGTGGTGGCGCACTCCTTTAATCCCAACATTCGGGAGGTAGAGGTAGGAAGATCACCATGAGTTCAATGTCGGGAACTGCAGCTGCTCTCTGACCTTGGGAGCTGCAGGTGGTCTCTAATCCTCTAATCTCTCAATACAAAGGCCTTATCGATAAGGCGCCTGATCCTATGCGTTGTTTAGTATACAGTATAGATAGAGTAAGCACCTGATCCTAAAGCATTGTTTAGTATACAGCCTGGGTGGAGCGGGCACCTGATAGAGGGATTAACATACGACCCTGGACCCTGGTGATACTGACCTTAGGCATGTAAGCATTGTCAAACAAGTTCTATGTTCTAGATATAAGCTATGTCTGCCTGAATAAAGGAGAGCCTTGATCAGAACTTGTCTTGGCTCCATTCCTTGTGTTCTTGTCTCAGATTCATTCCCACTCCCTCCTTTGAGGCCTGTTTCGACTTGTGCTGCAGGCCGGCACAGTTCAAGGCCACCCTTAGACTACATAGTGAATTCCAGGTCAGCCTGGGCTAGAGTAAGACCCTACCTTGAAAAACCAAACAAAAAAAAAAGTACAAGAAGGCTGGAAAGACAGTTAAGGCGCTTGTCTCTGAAACCTAAGGCCCAAGTTCAATTCGCCAGTACCCATATTAGCCAGATGCACAAGGTAGCACATGCATCTGGAGTTCGTTTGCAGTGACTGAAGGCCCTGGCATACCCATTCTCTCTCTCTCTCTCTCTTCTCTCGGAAATAAAATTTTTAAAAGGTATGTGTTAGGAAAAAAAAAAAGTTAGCTGGGCATGTTGGCGCCCACCTTTAATCCCAGCGCTCAGGAGGCAGAGGTAGGAGGATCACCATGAGTTCAAGGCTACCCTGAGACTACGTAGTGAATTCCAGGTCAGCCTGGGCCAGAGTGAGACCCACCCTCGAAAAACCAAAAAAAAAAAAAAAAAAAAAAAAAAGGTAAAAGAGGGGCTGAGGAGATGGTTCAGTGGTTAAAGGCACATGCTTAAAAGCTTGCCAGTCCAGGGTCAGTTCCCAGCATCTACATAAAGCCAGATGTACAAAGTGGCAGATGCATCTGGAGTTCATTTACAGTGGCAAGAGGTCCTGACATACCCATATTCCCTCTCTAAATAAATAAATAAAAATTTATTTTTAAGTAAAAAAGAGCTAAGGATGTAGCTTAGTGGTAGAGTGCTTGCCTCATATATGTGAGTTCAATCTCCAGAAACACAAAAGAGCAAAAACAGGGCTAGGGAGATGGTTCATTGTTTAAAAGTGCTTGTTTATAAAGCCTGATGGCCCAAGTTCAATTCCTCGGTACCCATGTAAAGCTAGATGCACAAAGTGGTGCATGTGTCTGGACCTTGTTTGCAGTGGCAGGAGGCCCTGACATGCCCAGACTCATTCTCTTGTCTCTCATAAATAAATAAATAAATAAATAAATAAATAAAATACTTTTTATTAAAAAATTTATATACTTGCACAAGGAAGGATATTCAGATATTCATGCACTGAAAAATGCTATTATCTTTCATTGGAAAAAAATGAAATTAAAGCTAGAAGTAAAAAAAAATTTATATAACACTTGCTACATTCTTTTTATTAATTCATTTACTTACTGATGGACACCTAGGCTGGGCCCTTATCTTGGCTGCTGAAAACAGTGTCCCAATAAACATGATTGTGCAGGGGGTCTCTAGGGTGCTAACTTAGGGCCCTTCAGGCCAGAGTCCTACCTGAATTCTTCTATAAGTATATGCTGACCATAGCACCTCTTGCCCCATGAGACAAATGGCTATCACATTATATTTTATTATTCATAACACTTAAAATCTGGCAAGATCACACATTTTTATAAGAATTTTAAATATAAATCAGATACAGCCGGGCATAGTGAAACACACCTTTAATCTCAGCACTTAGGAGGCAGAGGTAGGAGGATCACCCAGAGTTCAAGGCCAGCCTGGGACTACCGTGAGTTCCAAGTCAGCCTGGGCTAGAGTAAGACTCTACATCAAAAAGAAATACAGGAAAAAAGAAAACAAAACAGATGAACAAAATGGGAGTAGCAAAAGGCCCTGATACTTTCATTCTCATTCATTCATTCATATTCATTCTCTCTCTCTGTATGTAAATAAAATTAAAATTAAATTTAAAAAAATTTTAAATGGTTCTACAGTGGCAGGCAGGTAGGCCCTGGCTCATATAGGACAGATGGTTGAGAATCCTGGGGAAAACAAGGATATATCAATTCAGCAAGACGAGAGAGCTGGGACTGGAGAGATGGCTTAGCAGTTAAGGCGCTTGCCTGTGAACTTGTGTTCAAATCTCCAGGTCCCATGTAGGCAGAAGCACAGTGATGCAAGCACACAATGTCGCACATGGAGTTCATTTGCAGTAGGATGAAGGCCCTGGCAGATCTATTTCTCTCTCAAAATAAAGAGAGAGAGAGAGAGCATGCACTGACTGTCTATCATGAGATGGGCCATTTCCACCTCATCTGCCTGGGCCCAGAAGGCATTACAGAGGAAGCAGTGATACAAATACTGCTCTCATGGCTAGCCTGAAAACCATGGGGAAACAGCGACACTGTGGTCACTCAAATCTCATCAAAACAGAGATCCAGAGGCTACAGAGAAAGCAACACTAAATCAGATCTCTATCTTGCCCAACAAGGCTCAGGGAACATTGTGGAAGAGAGGGCAAAAAAGATTTTTAAGAGCCTCAGGGTGGGTGGGAATAGCCTGAGACACCATGTTCCCCCCACCTCTGCAGAAACTGAGGACTCTTGGTCCCCACAGTGAATACCAACAACCTCAATGAAGAAGACCCTGAGCAGGATTGGGACAAGGGAGAGGGAGTCTAAGAGTACAAGCTTTTTATTTAAAAAAAAAAATCAATAATTTTTTTAAATCTGTAAAATTTTAAACCTCTGTGTTCCAATAATTAAGATGTTCTAGTTGTGAGCTTTGTACTCTGAAAGAAAGAATAAGTGTTTAAAAAGAAAGCATACTAAACTGGGTGTGTGACTTGCACTGGTTAATCCTAGTTCCCCAGAGGCTGAAGCAGAAGGATTACTAAAAATTTCAGGCTACAGAGTGAGATCCTGTCTCACAAAACCTAAATAAACAAATAAGGCCAGGTGTGGTAGCATATGCCTTTAGTCCCAGCACTAGGAGGCTGAGGTAATAGGACTACTGTGAGTTCAAGGCCAGCCTGGGGCTACAGAGTTAGTTCCAGGTCAGGTTGGGATGGAGTGAGACCCTGCTTCAAAACACAAAACAAAAAAAGTAAATAAAATAGATATCTTTAAGAAATTCAGGCTCACACAGCTGTGAGTAAATAACAAAATACTGAGGACTACATCAAAACAATCTGGGTGAGAGCAGAGAAAATTGGTAGCAGTTTAGTTGAAGCCAGACTGGTTCCAAGTTGGTAGCTGTTGCAAGTGAGTGATGCGTGGCTGGGGTGCATGAGACTACCTAGAAAGTTTATCAAAAAGCAAATAAAGGTCTGTGTTTCTTTTGATAACTGCCACAGAAATGCCCTCTTGGAAGCTGATTTTGCAAAGAAGGGGTTGAAGCTTCCAAAAGCCAGGAAAACGGGCACGACCATCCCGGGGGTGGTGTATAAGGAAGGCATAGTTCTTGGAGCAGATACAAGAGCAACTGAAGGGATGGTTGTGGCTGACAAGAACTGTTCAAAAATTCACTTCATATCCTCTAATATTTATTGTTGTGGTGCTGGGACAGCTGCAGACACAGACATGACAACCCAGCTCATTTTTTCCAACTTGGAGCTCCACTCCCTCTCCACTGGCCGCCTTCCCAGAGTTGTGACAGCCAATCGATGTTGAAGCAGATGCTTTTCAGGTACCAAGGCTGCATTGGTGCAGCCCTAGTTTTAGGGGGAGTTGATGTTACTGGACCTCATCTCTACAGCATCTATCCTCACGTATCAACTGATAAGTTGCCTTATGTCACCATGGGTTCCAGTTCCTTTGTTTGAAGATAAGTTTAGGCCAGATATGGAGGAGAAGAGGCTAAGCAGCTGGTGAGCAAAGCCACCTCAGCTGGCATCTTGAATGACCTGGGGTTTGGAGGAAACATTGATTTGTGTGTCATCAGTAAGAGCAAGCTGGACTTTCTTTGCCCGTACTCAGTGCCAAACAAGAAGGGGGCTAGGTTTGGCCATTACAGGTATGAGAAAGGGACCACAGCTGTCCTCGCTGAGAAAGTCACAACATTGGAGACTAAGGTGCTTGAGGAGACTGTCCAGACAATGGATACTTCATGAATGCTATTATGAGTGTCTGCTTACTGCTCTAGGAACTGGAGGCACCAGAGTCCCCCATAAGACATGCATTTGGCTTGTGGTCTCGGAGTGAAAACTCAATAAAAGAAAAGAAGAGAAGAGAAAGAAAAAATCAAAGCCAGGCATGGTGGCACATGTCTTTAATCCCAGCAGAAGTGGGAAGATCGCTGTGAGTTCAAGGCCACCCTGAGACTACATAGTGAATTCCAGGTCAGCCTGAGCTAGAGTGAAACCCCACCCCCCCCCCCAAAAAAAAAAAAAAAGGCAAATAAAGGATTGAGGAAATGGCTCAGCAGTTAAAGGAGCTTTCTTGCAAAGCCTGCTGGTCTGGGTCTGATTCCCAATGCCCACGTGGCACATGCATCTGCAGTGGCAAGAGGCCCTGGTGCACCCTCTCTCTGTATCATTTTCTCTTTCCTTGTAAATAAATAAATTTTTTAAAGCCAATCAACTACTCACTACAACCATTGTTTCTCAGTTAAATGAGACAACTCATGGTATGCTATCTCCCACTACCACAGAAGCTCGTGTGTGTGTGTGTGTGTGAGAGAGAGAGAGAGAGAGACAGAGAGAGAGAGAGAGAGAGTGTGTGTGTGTGTGTGTGTGTGTCAGATGACAACCTTGGTATTCTTCCTCAGGAACCATCCACCTGCTTTGGGATAGGTTCTTACTGGACTGAAGCTCACCAAGTATGTTAGACTGGCTTGTCAGTGACCCTTAGGGATGTTCCTATCTCCTCCTCCCAAGTGCTGAGATTACAGTCACGTGGGTTCTGGGGATCAAACTCGGGCACTCATACTTTCTTTTTTTTTTTTTTTTTTTTTTTTTTTTTTGGTTTTTCGAGGTAGGGTTTCACTCTAGCCCAGGCTGACCTGGAATTCACTATGGAGTCTCAGGGTGGCCTCGAACTCACGGCGATCCTCCTACCTCTGCCTCCCGAGTGCTGGGATTAAAGGCATGCGCCACCACGCCCGGCTTTGCACTCATACTTTCGAGGGAAGCACTTACCCACTGAGCTATCTCCCACCCCCTCTGCAGGATAGACACTGCGTTACTGCTGCTGCCCTGAATGTCCGTAACACAGCCAGCCTAACACTCGACACTGCTGAGAAAGTGAACAAAACCCCAGAGGCCTCCCTCGGAGTTCTCAAAACTTTTCACCAGCTCACAGCACCTACCTTCACCTCGATAAAGTCAGGGTTCCCCAAGGACACAAGCTCTGCATAGGCTTGGAGTTCATCCACATTCCAACTCTTCACAAGCGTCAGTCTGTAGACAGTCCGCTGTTGCTGAAATAGGAAACATCACTTTGGTTTAGTCTTGGTGGGAGTCATGTTTTCACTGAAAAGCATTTTCAGTGTTTTCTACCCATGGAGAATACAGGTCAACCCACTGTGGACATCTACAAATGGAGGTTATATTTTGGGGACAGAGGAAAACAGTGCCATCAATGAGAAAAGGTTCCTATGTGCCTTTAGGAGGACGCAAACATCAAGAGATGCCTTTGCTGTCTCTCACAGTATCTAACACTCTGGGAGATATCCAAGGATTTCTCAACATAGTACACTGAATTAGGTTTAGGATGAAATAGCAAGTGGACAAAACTACTTCAGTTTATGAAAAATTAATTCAAAATATCTTCATGTATTCAGATATGATCAAATTGTCAGTGACAGGAATTGTCACTCTTGTCTTCTTCCCTGCTTTCTCATTATTTAATAATCTCTTGGCATTTGGTGCTGCCAAGAAAGAGAGGTTTATGGATGGTTGCCATTTGTTTACCACAGAACCCTAAGAAGTCCCAACAAGCAGTAAGACAACAGTCATTAAAGCCAGTGAAGAGCTTACAGCCCATGACTTTGCAGCTCCAATCCATACCCAAGATAAATGATTAAAGATTGAAAGACACAGACTAGGGATTTAGCTCAGTGGCAGTGTGTTTGCCTACAATGCATGAGGCCCTGGGTTCAATCTCCAGCACCACAAAAACAGGGCATGATAGTGCATGTTTGTAACCCCAAAACTTGGGAGTTGGAGGCAGGAAGATCAGGCTGGTTATTGACTATCCTCAGTTACATAGCACGTCCCAGGTAATTTTAGAATGCATGAGACACTGTCATTAAAAGGAGGAGGGCTGGAGATAAGGCTTAGCAGTTAAGGAACTTGCCTGCAAAGCCAAAGGACAGGTTCAATTCCCCAGTACCCACACATGTCTGGAGTTTGTTAACAATGGCTAGAAGCCCTAGCATGCCCATTCTCTCTATCTGTGCATGCACCTCTCCCTCCCCCCGGCTCAAATAAAATTTAAAAGGCTGGGCATGGCGGCGCATGCCTTTCATCCGAGCACTGGGGAGGCTGGGGTAGGAGGATAGCCATTAGTTCAAGGCCACTCTGAGACTACATAGTGAATTCCAGGTCAGCCTGGGCTAGAGCAAGACTCTACCCCGAAAAACAAAACAAGAAAAAAAGAATCAAAGATGCAATGAAAAAATCTCAGAAGACCATTATTGATAGGTTAATGTTTAACAGAAGACTTTCTCCTCAAGTGGACACAAGACCTATGTGACATGCTGGTGGCAAAGGTGACAGGCAGCCAAGTTCTCAGGTACCTTAGGGGACAAGGCTCAAAACAACTGAGAAAAACCAAGTGTCCAATCACCTAACTATATGCCAGAAAACTGTCATTATTAGTAAAGAAACACTAGGGAGGTGTGTGTGTTCATTTTCCTGCCTCCATCTACGAGTGTTAGATCACTGTGTTACCCCTGAGATGTTTAATGGAAGGGTATTTGTGGTGCTTTGATTCAGGTGTCCCCCATAAACATAGGTGTTATGAATGCTAAGTTGCCAGCTGATGATTTGGGAATTAATGCTTCTTGGAGGGAGTGTGTTTTGCAGGGGGGGGGGGGCAAGCTTATGGGTATTATAGCCAGTTTCCCCTTACAGTGTTTGGCACACTCTCCTATTGCTGTTGTCTACCTGATGTTGGCGAGGAGGTGATGTCCACCCTCTGCTCATGCCATTGTTTTCCCCTGCCATCATGGAGCTTCCTCTCAAGTCTGTAAGCCAAAATAAACCTTTTTTTCCCACAAGCTGGTCTTGGTTGGGTGATTTCTGCCAGCAATGTAACAGTAAAGTGGTACTGAAGAGTGGTGTCATTTGCTGCTAGACAATTGACTGTGTGGCTTTTGGAGTTTTTTGTTCCCCCCCCCCCCAAGGTAGGGTCTCACTCTAGCCCAGGCTGACCTGGAATTCACTCTGTAGTCTCAGGATGGCCTTCAACTCACAGAGATCCTCCTATATCTGCCTCCCAAGTGCTGGGATTATAAAGGTATGCACTACCACGTCCAGCCTGGAATTGATTTTTGAGAGAAATGTGAAAGGATTTGAAACCTTGGCCTAAGAGATGCCTTGCAGTGCTATAAATACAGTTTAATGGACTATTCTTGTCAGAGTTGAAACACCTGAATGCAGTAAGAACTAAGGAGTGTGAGTTTGGCTTATGAGGGTGAGAAAGAGCTTTGCTTGGACTGGGCTAGCAGTTTGTGTGAGAGGCTTGCTGTTATGCCCCTGCCCTGAGAATCTGTGCAAGGCTGAATTGAGTAGAAATGGACTGGTCTGAGCAGAGGGATATGGCACAGGAAGGAAATCTTTGGGCTGAAACTTCTGCCCACTCAGCTATATGAGAGATTACAACCTTTGAGACTGGGCCAGCTGACCTGCATTGGGACAACAGGAAGAATGCACTCTGTTGAAGGGGCCTGAATGCTGAAGGAGTGTCCTGTTCTTCAAAGTCTGCTTTATTCCCCCTTGGATTAACAAATTGGCACCCCACCTCATCTTATAGAGTATAAGAAATGCAGGAAAGACAGGGTCATTGAATTTCCAACATGGTCTTGTGTTTTGGAAATGGTCATGAACAGTGTGAAGCAGGCTTGCTGGATGCCTGCATGGAGACCCAATGGAGCCGTGAGGATGGACCATGAGTTTCAGTGGAGACCCAGTGGAGATGACAAGACTAGACGTTGCTAAGGAAAGCTGCCAGCCCCAGATGAAGTTTTCCAGGACTGTGAGTAGCCTAGCTGGAGGGGCGGAATTGGAACTCCAGAGACTTGTTGCTGATTAAAATTATTGGACTTGGAGACTTGTCACTGCCTAGAGTTCTTGGACTTAAAACTACAGAGCTTGATGTTTGCACTGGTTGTTTTAAATCTTGTATTGGCTGAATATTTCTTGCTATACCCAATGCTATCTTTTGCAGTGTGAGTGTTTATTCTGTGCCATTAATGGGGTTGTGGAGAATATTTTGGTATTATGGCTCAGTTAAAAGATCTCAGACTATGGGAATGTTTGAAAATCACTAGGATTTATATAAACTATGGGGACTTTTAAAGTTGGACTGAATGCATTGCATTTTATATTATAGATGGTTATCAGTTTATGGGGGCCAGGGGTGGAATGTGGTAGTTTGATTCAGGTGTCCCCCATAAACTTAGGTGTTCTGAATGCTAGGTTGTCAGCTGATAGAGATTTGGGAATTAATACTTCTTGGAGGCAGTGTATTGTTGGAGGCAAGCTTATGAGTATTATAGCCAGTTTCCCCTTGCCAGTGTTTGGCACACTCTCCTATTGCTGTTGTCCACCTGATATTGGTGAGGAGGTGATGTCCACCCTCCGCTCATGCCATCATTTTCCCCGGCCATCATGGAGCTCCCCCTCGAGTCTGTAAGCCTAAAGAAACCTTTTTTTCCACAAGCTGCTCTTGGTCGTGTGATTTCTGTCGGCAATGTGAACCTAACTGCAACAGTTCACATCAGAAAATGGCATTTTACAAGTGTATTTCTCACATACACCCAAAAGTTATTTGGAGAGGCATTATACCATACAGGAATTTTCCAGATTCCCTTTAAATAGTTAGAATGTTTTAATGCTACACCTAAAACATACAATGGAAAACTGCAGACCAATCTTACTTGTACTTATATATGCAAAAGTCTTAAGACATTTTAGCAAATAAATTTAGTGTTATGTTAAAAATTCCATGAAGCCACAATGATTTGAAATGTGCCTTTGTAGTAATACAATTCATCACATAGAAAAGCCATCCTTCTTACAGATACTCCAAGGAGTTTGATATAGTACAAAAACCAACTCTGATTTTAAAACAAAACAGAAAACTGCTGTGTAAATTCAAAGACTGAAATCACTCATCCCTGACATAATGTAATAAAGAACCAAGACAGGCATGATGGCACACGCCTTTAGCACCAGCACCTGCGAGGCAGAGGTAGGAAGATCACAGTGAGTTCGAGGCCACCCTAAGACTACGTAGTGAATTACAGGTCAGCCTGGGCTAGAGTGAGTTAGACCCTACCTCAAAATAAAAAATAAAAATAAAAATAAAAATAAAGAAGAAGAACAAGGAGGAGAAGGAGGGCCAGAGAGCTGGCTTAGTGGTTAAGGCGTTTGCCTGCAACCAAAGGACCCAGGTTTGATTCCCCAGAACCCACATTAACCAGATGCACAAGGTGGCACATGCGTTTGGAGTTTGTTTGCAGTGGCTAGAGGCCCTGGTGTGCCTGTTCCCTCCCCTCCTTTCTCTCTCTCTCAAATAAATAAATAAAAATAAAATATTTTTAAAAGGAGGAGAAGAGGAAGAAAAATGAGTAAGAAGAATGAGGAGTAGCAGCAGCAGCATCACCACTTCCCCCTTTTCTAGTCAACAGTCCACATAATTCTTAGTGGTTAAAGAAAGAGGCATAACTAATGGGTCACACTAGGAGAAGAATGCATACTGTATTGCTTTTTATTTTAACTCTTCCCTATAAGTTATAATAATGCAAGAGAGACCAGGGCAAGAATGACTAAGAAGTAAGCAAAGGTAATTAATTGTAGGTAATATAATTGGCTTCTTGAAAACCCAAGACCATTAATGAAAAACATTAGATGAGGAGAAAGCAGCCAGTTACCAAATAAAACCCAACAACTTTCCTAGCCTGGAATAGTAGGTTAAAAAATTGGGACTAGGGCTGGAGAAGATGGCTTAGTGGTTAAGCCATTTGCCTGCAAAGCCAAAGGACCCTGGTTTGATTCCCCAGGACTCAGGCAAGCCAGATGCACAAGGTGGCACATACATTTGGAGTTTGTTTGCAGCAGGTGGAGGCCCTGGCATGCCCATTCTCTCTCTCAACCTCTTTCCCTATTTCTCAAATAAATTAATTAATTAAATATCTATTTTTTAAATGGGACTAGGTGGGGTTCAGCAAGTGGCTTAGTGGTTAACTGTGCATGCTTGCAAAGCCTCATGATTAAGAGTTCAATCCTCCCTAGCACCCACTGGCATTCATTTGCAGCAAGAGACCTTGTTTAAAACAAGGTTCTCTGACCACTACCTGTGTACCATGGTGCACAAACACACAAATAAGTTTCTTTTTTGTTTTTTTTTTTTTAATTCGGGGCTAGGAAAATGGCTCAGCCATGCAAGTGTGAGGACCTGAGTTCAGAACACTAGAACCCATGGTTCTGGGTGTGGTGGTGTGCAACTATAATTTCAAGTCCCAGGAGGTGGAGATAGGAGGATCTCCGAGGCAAGCTGGCTAGCAAGACTGGCCACATCAGTAAGTACTGGGCTCAATGAAAGACCCTGTCTTGACAAATAACTTGGACAGCAACTAAAGAAAATGCCTTGCATTGACCTCTGGCCTCCACATGAATGAATGCATTCACACACATGTATGTGAGCATTTGCCCATATACTTAAAAACATGCATGCACACAAATTCACACAAAAAGTATATACACACTCTAAAAAAAAAAAAATAAGGTGGTATGGGACTGATTCACAGACCTCTTTTTTTGTGCTCTTATCTTAGTAAAATGATGGGGGAGGCTTTGCAGGATTCATCCAGTAATCTGGAGGCCAAGACAAGACTAAAAATAAGTCAAGGCCAGCTTGGGCTGCATAGCAAGACCATGTCTCAAACCAAACAAAAAAGTATCAATCCATATAACACAGCCAAGCCTGGAAGAAACAAATCATATCAAGTTGGAGTAATTACCCGCCATAAAGGACCCATTATAGAACATAAGGCAAAGACTATTCTATTTAAATACTTTCATTAGGGCTGGAGAGATGACTTAAGACATTAAGTTGCTTGCCTGCAAAACCAAAGGACTCAGGTTTGATTCCCTAGGATCCATGTAAGCCAGATGTACAAGGTAGAACATGTGTCTGGAGTTCGTTTGCAGCAGCTGAAGGCCCTGGTGTGCCCATTCTCTGTATCTCCCTCTTTTTATCTCTCTCTGATAAATAAAATATAAATAAATAAATACTTTCATTTAAAACTTAATTGTTACAAAAAGGCAAAAAAAAAAAAAAAAAAAAAAAAAAAACCTTAATGATTCATGTAAAGTTCTTGCCTTGTAAGCATTAAGACCTGGGTTTGATCCCCAGTACCCATAGCAAGGTGTGTGCCGGGGGCTTATAATCCAGCTCTGAAGAGATGGGGAGAGACAGAGCCCCAGGGCTGCCTGGCCAGCTAGTCTAGCTTGCCTGGCCAATTCCAAGCCCATGAGAGGCTTTGTCTCAAAGGAGGTGGGTGACATTCCTGAGGATGACACTTGAGATTGTACTCTGGCCTCCACATGCATGCGACACACATACATACCTCTAACAATTCCTTTAGGAAGTAACAGGCAGGGCAGGGAATTTAAGAAAATAACTTTTCTGAGACCTAAGCAGAGCCTTGCCTACATGAAAAGCATGGTAGATATATAGACTGAATGAAATTCCAAGAGGAGTTTACAATTCTCCTGAACAAATAATTTGGAACTGATGCCAACAATAAACCCAGTAGCAGGGTTGGTCCACACTCACTGAGTGCCAGCTCTGTGGGTGCTCTGTACCCTGACAGAGATCCCAGATCTGTCCATTCTTCACACAGAGTCTGACTACAATCTTCACTTGGGAGACAGGATACTGAAGCCGAGGAGCATGAGCAAGGGGCCCAAAGCCTCACAGCAGCGAAGCAACAGAACTGGCATAAACCCCAGCAGCAGAAATCTGAGTGGGTTCTCTCTCACTTTGCTAAACCTTAGAAAACCGTGAGATAAAACATACAAAGAAGTCAGATGTGGTGGTGCATGCCTTTAGTTCTAGCAGAGGCTAAAGGTTTGCCATGAGTTCAATGCCAGCCTGGGGTGTACAGTGAGTTCTAGGTCAGCCTGGGCTAGAGTGCAACTCTGCTTCCAAAAAATACGGGAGGGACAAAAGGAGGGAAGAGAGAAAGACAGACACTAAACATGGATATGTAGCTCAAAGGATTACCTACGATATCCATCACCCAGACACCCCACTATCCCTCTCTTTACTTAACGATACCCAATTTTCTGATGATAACATTACTGTTTAGGGAGGGTTTTATTTTTTTTTTTTTGCATGTGTTTAAAATTTATGTAAATACAATCATATATTATTTTTTGTATGGCACCAACTGTGTTTGTAAAATCCATCCATACTGAGTTCATTTTCTATTATTAATATTTCACTGCAGTACATGAATATATAAAAATTTACTCAACCATTTCCTATTGGTAGACATCTGGATTATTTCCAGATCTTAGCCATTACATCAAAAAAAAAAAAAAAAAAAAAAACCCTCCTGGGCTGGAGGAATGGCTTAGCGGTTAAGGCATTTGCCTGCAAAGCCAAAGGACCCACGTTAGCCAGATGCACAAGGGGCGCATGAGTCTGGAGTTCATTTGCAGTGGCTGGATGCCCTGGCGTACCCATTTTCTCCCCCCTTTCTCTGTCAAATAAATAAATAAAAATAAAATATTAAAAAAAAAAAAACCTTCTGCTACACAGAATTCCAAGTCAGCCTGGGCTAGAGCAAAACCCTACCTTGAAATCCCCCACTCCCCCCAAAAGAACCTGACCAAAGACAAAGAACATCTGAATGTGCAGATAATCATTTGTGGAGTTAAGCTGTAATATTCAACTCCTCCCAAGAATGGAAAAAAGAGGAAGCACCCTTTTACTTTATGAGGCCAGCATAACACTGTCACTGAAACAAAGAAAATGCCAGCCCAGAATTTCCCAAGAACACAGCTGGAAACAGCTTTTAGACTGGAATGCATAAAATAATCCTGTGGCATACAAAGTAAATCCACAAGGACCAATTCAGGTTTATTTCAGAAATAGTATATGGCAGAAATTTGATAATCAGTGTGATTCACTGTGTCGGCAGAAGGAAAAATACCATATGACCTCACAATTGCAAAATGAGGATTTAAGTAAGAGCTCAAAAGTCACTGATAACTTCAAAAATCAAGGAAACTTGAACAAAAGGAAGTTTACTTCATGAACAATATCAAGATTCACATCTAATAGTGACATATGAACAAGGTTCTCCCCAAGTCCAAAAAAGCCAACAAGGCGAGCTCCAGTAAAGGCTACCAGACATTGTACATGTCAAAGGTAAAGCTATACAATAAAAAAAAAAATACTGCATGCTTTACAAAACACCAAATGTTCGTTAGCTAGTCATTCTGAAAAAGCTAACTAAATACTAAATAATTGTCCAAAATTCTAATTTCTACATACCTGCAATAATTAAAAATATTATTATATATTATATAACTGAGAATAAATCTAACAAAACATGTATGTCCTTGACAGAAGAATCTGCAGAACATCATTAAAAGACAAATTAAAGCAGGGGTGGTGGTGCACGCTTTTAATCCCAGCACTCAGGAGGCAGAGGTAGGAGGATCACCTTGAGTTCAAGCCTACCCTGAGACTATATAGTGAATTCCAGGTCAGCCTGGACTAGAGTGAAACCCTACCTCAAAAAAGAAAGAAAGAAAGAAAGAAGACAAATTAAAGGGGCTGGAGAGATAGCTTAGCAGTTAAGGCGTTTGCCTGCGAACACTAGGGACAGAAGGTGGTACACACATCTGGAATTCATTTGCATTGGCTGGAGGCCCTGGCATTGCCCATTCTCTCCCTCTCTCTCACATTCTCTCTCCCACATCCTCTCAGCCTCTTTCTAACTCATTCTCTCAAATAAATTAATTAAATGAAATAAAAATAAATTAAAGGATCCCAGCACTGGGAAGGCTGAAAAGAGAGTATCTCAAGTTTAAGCCCTGACTGGGCTACACAAAACCTTATCTCAAAAAAAATAAAAATATTCTAGAAAATTTTCAGTGCCAGGGATGGGATACCTTCCAGTGAGTTGTTGGCCAGGAAGGTCCCTGACACCCCCAAAACATTACAGACCATTGCCGAGGCTCTTGGTTTCCCACCAGGAATAGTGGGTAAGACCCTATTGCTGAAGACTCCACATATTTGGTCTGCAAGGTCACTGAAAAATCCTGTTGGAGCTGAGCTGAAAACTTCCTCCGGGTAGACCAGCTGACAGAAAGCTGGGAAAAGCTACGTTGCATGCAGTTCCATGAGAGAGAGAGAAATCATCAGTAGAGCTAAACAGTGGACACTGCAAGCCTTGAATTTGGCCAGCCAGGCCAAATGAGCTAATGGGTGCAATAGTGGCATGTCTATTATGGGGGAAACCAACTGCTCTCTAATTGGACTGGAGGCCTACTCCCCAGGAGGGAATATATGCCAGATACTGAAAACCTATGATGGGGGAAGTCATGAGTCCTAAGGGTGTAAAGTCTGCTGGTATCTGGCTAAATGTACATACTATACTCACCAAACTGCCCAATAAGCACTTCTCTTAATGTTCATACCCATATATTAATGCCACCCTCATTTTTGATTAGAGAACCTTCATTTTTCAGATGGCGATGACCTCTAGGATGACTCAAAAGGCACACAGTGCTGAGAAGTGACAGAGGAGTGTTCAGCACTGAAACATCTCTATCACACCTTCCCAGGCTCAGTATCCTGTGTGGAAGAGGTGGCAGAAAGAATATAAGAGCCAAAGGAAGGGCAGGATTACTTACAATGCAATCTTCCAGACACAAAATGGCCTGGATATCCATGACCTCAGAGAGCCTGACACTACCTACACAAGATCATCATAATAGGAGGAAAAGATGATGACATCAAAATGAGAGACTGATTGAGAGGGGGAGGGGAGATGATGGAGAATGAAGTTGCAAAGGGAAAGTGGAGGGAGGGAATTAACATGGTTTATTGTCTATAATTATGGAAGCTGTCAATAAAAATAAAAGTAAAAATAAATAAATAAAAATAGTCAGGCATAGTGGCACACGCCTTTAATCCCAGTACATGGAAGGCAGACGTAGGAGGATTGCTGTGAGTTCGAGGCCAGCCTGAGACTACATAGTGAATTCCAGGTCAGGCTGGGCTAGAGTGAGACCCTACCTCATAAAAACAAAAATTAATTAATTAATTAAAAAAGATTTACAATGGAGCTGGAGGGATGGCTTAGCAGTTAAGGTGTTTGCCTGAAAAATCACAGGACCCAGGTTCAATTCCCCAGGACCCACATTAGCCAAATGCACAAGGGGGCGCATACATCTGGAGTTCGTTTACAGTGGCTGGAGGCCCTCGCATGCCCATTCATTCTTTCTCTGTCTCTCTCTGTCTGTCTCTCTCTCTCTCTCTCTCTCCCTCTCCCTCTTTCTCTGGCAAATAAATAAATAAATAAAAATATTTTATAAAAAGATTTACAATGTTTATGGATTTGTGTCAATAGTGTAGTGCAAGGATCAGCAGATTTTGACCCACAGACTAACTTGAGTTCTTTGCTTGTTCTTGTATGGCCTTGAGCAAATAATGACTTTTATGGACAATTACAAATGATTTGATGACAGAGAACAGTAATTATGAAGTCAATTATACAAAGTATGCCACCACTCCTGTTGCAGTCAGGTTCACAGTGCTGGTAGAAATCACCCAACCAAGAGCAGCTTCTGGAAAAAGGGGGTTTATTTTGGCTTACATGTTCAAGGGGAAGCTCCACAATGGCAGAGGAAAACAATGGCACGAGCAGAGGGTGGACATCACCCCCTGGCCCACACAAGGTGGACAATAGGAACAGGAGTGTGCGCCAAACACTGGCAAGGGGAAACTGGCTATAACATCCATAAGCCTGCCCCCAACAATACACTCCCTCCAGGAGGGGTTAATTCACAAATCTCCATCAGCTGGGAACCTAGCACTCAGAGCACCTAAGATTATGAGGGACACCTGAATCAAACCACCACAACTCCCAAAGAGACATCAATATATACTTCCTGTTAGAAGATTTCTAACAAAGAACTTACTCAGTTATTATTATTAGACCTTAGACTTTGCAAATACAAATTTATAAAGCTGTGTTTTCTCCCTTCTTATAGCAGGACCTGTACAACATCCTTTTCTGTGCCTCTGGGCATGTAAGACCTAAATATCTCTGATAATGCTTCTGATTGATTGTAGGGGTTTTTTGTTTGTTTGTTCGTTTGTTTTCAGGCAGGGTCTCATACATTCTGGGCTGACCTTGAACCTGCTATAGCACAGGATGACTTTGAACTCCAGATAGTCCCTCCTCCACCTCCCAAATGCTGGGATTATAGGTGTGTAGTACCATGTTAAGCTCTCTGTTAATCCTGGATGTAAAGATAGAGCCTCTCTCCCAACTGAATATAGATTCAGTACTATCTCAATGTTTTTGTTTTTGAGGTTGGGTCTCACTCTAGCCCAGGCTGACCTTGAACTCACAGCAATCCTCCTACCTCTGCCTCCCAAGTGCTGGGGTTAAAGGTCTGTGCCACCACGCCAGACTTAATGTTTCTAAGTAGACAAGATGATGACAAAAAAATATAGAGAAATGCAAAGTACAGAACACCCAAAAACAAAGTTGAAGGCTAGGGATGTGTCTCAGCAGTATGGCACTTATCTAGAATCACACCAGTGATGGACTGGGGATATAGATCAGCAGTGAATCACTTGCCTATAATCTACTGGTGAGGGGCTGGAGGTGTAGCTCAATGGTGAAGTGTTTGGCTGTCATGCAGGAGGCCCTGGGTTGCATCCCCAAAACCACAAAGAAAATAGAAAGAAGTGATGTGCTCAAAGGGGGATGAAGACATACCAAAAGCATAGCATTTCTACTCTGAGACACACAGCCAGTATGAATAAGCACATATGTAGACTAGAGACATATATAGGAATATTATGACAATTATTCATGAATGCCAAAAACGTAAGTGCCGTGAGTACTTGTCGGCAGCAGAATGGGTTAAGTTGTGACATACTGAAACATGGCACTGAAAATATATGACCTACACACAGCCTCATACAACATCCATGGATACACATAGAGGAAAACCGTGAAACAGTCACAAAGACAGTGAACTATTACAGCTCCACTGCCATAAAGTGAAAAGAGCAGCCACACTGCCTATGGTACAGAAAAATAGTGACTATTTTGAGACAGGAAGGAAGAGACAATGACCAAATGGGGACCTGAAGGTGCCATTAATGATCTGTTTTTGGAGTGGTTAGCTGGGTAGATGCATGTGTAGTAATTTACCCGCTATTTGTGTGCAATCTGTGCAATTTTCAGTGTATATGGTTGTTCTTGGGATGTAGAATGTCCCCAAGGACTCATGTGTTTGAACACTTGGTCCTTAGCTGGTAGTATTACTCTGGAAGTTTGTGGACCCTTCAGGAGGTAGAGCCTCGCTGGATAAAGTGGGTCACTGGATGGCGGGCCTTGAGGTTTTATACCCCAGCCCTGCTTCCTGTCCCACTTCTGCTTCCTGTTCCAGTGAGATGTGAATGAACAGGTGTCACACACTCCCATTGCAATGGACCCACCTGCCACTATGCCTTCCTCCCCACAGTCCTTCAAACCATGAGCCAAAATAATTCCTCCCAGAAGATGCTTTTTGACAAGTATTTGGTCAGTCAGATGAAAAATCTTAAAAAGATTTATTTATTCATTTGAGAGAGTGGAGAAGGAGAGAGAGGGAGAGAGAAAGACAGAGTACAAGCACACCAGGGACTTCTGCCACCACAAACAAATTCCAGACACGTGCACCACTTTGTGCATCTGGTTTTATCTAAGTACTGGTGAATCAAACCTGAATCATCAGGTTTTGCAAGGAAGCACCTTTAACTACTGAGCCATCTCTCCATCCCTCACATGAAAATTAACTAATACAAGGACACACTCCAATAGTCAAGTTTATTCAAAATAAAGAAAATAGAGCAGGGTAAGGTAGAGCAAGCTTTTAATCCTAGCACTTGGGAGGCTAGGAGGATCGCAGTGAGTTTGAGGCCACCCTGAGACTACATAGTGAATTCCAGGTCACCCTGGAAACCCCACCTCGGGAAAAGAAAAAATAAAAATTAAAAAATAAAGAAAGTATATGAAAAGTGCCAGAAGGAGATGATCAAATTCTTAAATCTGTAGATATAATATACAAAAGTTCACAGATAAAATTCCATCGTGTCTGTTATTGATGAAATTATTCCAGTGTCTCCCCCACCTCCTAAAGGGAGACTGATACCCAAGAACTGTCATGCTGACAGCTGGCAGAGTGATGGCCACAAGGAATCTGTTACACTATTCTACGCTCCCTTGGGTATTTTAACTATCCATAATAAGCAGTTGAAAAATACACAATTATGAGTTAGAATTCTGTTGCTTCTCATTATGCAGCTTCTGAGGTTGCATGTTCCGATGGGGTTATTACACCCCAGGTCTGCAACTCTTCAGCTCTGTGATTTACCTTGACAGTTGCGTTTCAAGACAAACTAGTTGAAGCCGTGTCACAACAAAATAAAATGGGCTCCTAAAATACGGAACTGACTTACTGGTAATCAGAGGAATGCAAATTGAAGCAGTAATGAGGTACCACTTTGGCTTATCAAATTGGCACAGATCTTTTTAAAACGGCAATATTCATCGCTGCCTAGACAAGCGCACACATTCACTGATGGTGGGAATGTGATTCAGCACAGTTAGAAAAGTAACATGGCATTCTGATTAAGGAATCTGGAAAGAACAAAAATCTGTTGACCTGGTAATTGCATTTCTAAAGATTTCGCCTACGGAAATGAGAAAGCATGCAGTCAGATGTTGATGAATAAGACTTTTACTCCAGCCTTTTCTCTCACGCTGAAATATTATAAAGTCAAATACGTTCAACCCCAAGGAATGGCTATGTGATCTATGGTGTAGCCACTCAATTCACACTATCATTTATCTGTGAACCCCAACCTAACTGAGGAGGGCACTCCTAACAAGAGCAGTCCTCTAGGAAGACAGGATTCTCAGAAACAGGGTGGGAAATAAAGGAGTGGGAGCTCATTTTGTACCCTGTTTTCACTGAAGTACTAGAAATAACTTTTTAAAAATGTTTAATTTTTATGTTATAATGTAAAATTTTTTTAATTATTTGTTTGAGGGAGAGAAAGCGGTAGAAAAGAGAGAGAATGGTTGCACCAGGGCCTTCAGCTACTGCAAAAACTCCAGATGAATGCAAGAGCCACCTTGTGCACCAGGCTTTATACATGGATAGTGGAGAAATCAAGCCTGGGTCCTTTGGCTTTGCTAACAAGTGCCTTAACTGTTGAGCCCTCCTTCCAGCCTCATAATGTTAAATTTTTAAAAAGCCAAAAACATAGCTAGGCATGGTGGTGCTTGTCTACAAGCCCAGCATTTCAGAAGTAGAGGCAAGAAGATCTGGGGTTCAAGGTCATCCTCAACTACATAATGAGTTCAAGGCCAGCCTAGGCTACAGGAGGCTCTGTGAGGTGGAAGAAGTGACTACAAGAGAAGCAACAAGTGGTAAGACTTCTATCAGGATAAGACCTAGCTATAAAACCATAATGGTCTCACTCTATACTTTCCATTGGGGAGAAGATCTAAGAATACCACCACAAAGTGAATAAGAGCAACCATGTCCACAGATTACTATACAGAAGTCAAAGAAAGGATGTCATGAAAATCTATGAGCAGACATTCACGTTGTACCCAACCCAGGATGCAACACAGCTCCCATCACTTATTGTGACATATTGACTTGGATATCCAAAGATAAGGACAAAAAAGCAAAATCCCTGGCAGTATTCCTGGAGGCAAAGTCTCCAGGAATCATCATTCCTCTGGAATATAGTAGGACCCAAAGTGCATGGGACACAGGGTATCAAAAAGATATCTCAATGTACTCAAAACACATCTTCCAAAACTACTATAACAGGGTAAGTTTACAATACAGGCTAGCTAACAAGTATCATACATCCCTAAAACCAAACCAATAAATTCTAAGGCAGATCTATATTTCCAGAAGTATTACATATACCAGCCCATGAGTTCAAGTCCCAAATATCAATGCAATCCCTTCCTGGGAACCAGCTGTTTAAATACTTTTAAATGTTAAAATTTCAAGAGCCCAGGATGTTCAGATTCTGTCTTTAAAAAATATTTTATTTTTATTTATTTACTTGAGAGAGAGAGAGAGAATGGGCACACCAGGGCCTCTAGCCACTGCAAATGGCTCCAGATGCATGTGCCACCTTGTACATCTGGCTTACATGGAACCTGGAGAATTGAGCCTGCGTTCTTTGGCTTTGCAGGCAAGCACCTTAACTGCTCACCAATTTCTCCAGCCCTCTTTTTTTTTTCAAGCAAGAGTATGTGTGTGGGCATGTCTGTGGTGGAGTGTACGTACGTGCCCACATATGTGTGCACTGGCATGTGTGGAAGCTATAACCTGGAGTGTCACCCTCAGGAATGCCATCCACCTCTTTTTCAGAAGGGTTTCTCAATGGTATGAACCCACCAATTAGGGTAGAAAGGCTAGCCAATAAGCCCCAAGGATCCACCTGTCCCCATCTCCTCTCCAGCACTAGAATTAATGTCAAATTTGTATGTTACAAATTCATCTCCTGAGCCATCCCCACTGAAATAGATGAAAATGAAAGTTAAATAGATAAAGATGGTTAAACACAGAATAAGGTGGCCTCATGAGCAAGAATTAGACTTAGCTATCAGGACACACATGGGAACAAAACCAAGGCTGACTCAAGATGTGCTTACAAACCACAATTCCCAGACATATGGTAGTCTAACATTTCAGAAGGGTCAGAGGGGAAGCCAACATACTCACCACAAGAAGGCAAACTACAGTTACAGAAAATTAAGATGATAGGTACACAGCAGTGAGACCTAAATAAAGACAGATGGGCACAATATCACACACTGGTGAGCCTAGCATTCAGGAGGCTAAGGACTGCCATGAGTTTCAGGGAACTCTGAGCTATAGAGTGACTCTGTCTCAAAAAGTATAAAAAAGGGGAGGGAGATTAAATATGACAACTTTTTTCAAGTTAACAAAGATGATTGATGAATGCCAATATAGCAGTGCCATGTAATCCTAAAACAAATAAGAAAATGCAGCGAGGAGCTAGGAATGGACAATAAAAGTATAATGACACTTTCCCTGAGTCAGTGGGCAGAATTGAGGTCCCCCTACAACTGAATGTGGTTGATGCGTTATAAGATCACTTGCACAGTCTCTTCAGGGTATGACTGCAAAGGTCTATATAAAACAAACTAAAAAAAAAAAAAAAAAAAAACTCAAAGCTAGAAAAGTGCCTCGCCAGAAAGACTAACACTGTAGAGAAAAAGCTAATACACTCCAAGTTGCTCTGCTTATGTGCATCTGAACATCCCTAATCTGTCACAGGCAAAACACATTTCATTTTTCCCCACTGTGTGGCAGCAGGGAGGGAGGGACAGGAAAAGTGGCTGAATATAGAAGATATTTATTTCAACCCAGAACCTCAGACCATGAGGGAACTAATGGCGCAATTTTTTTTATGCCAATGGAGGCAAAGGCACTTTCCCACACAGACCAGCTTCCGATAGGCCCTCATCAGAGGTGCAAGTTTATCTTCACTTCGCCATAAATCAAGCGGACTCTACAAGTCTCTGCCATCTCCATCTCCCCCAGCACCGATAAAGGTTTCCAGATGACAAACTGAGAAAGTGCTTCCTTCTTTCTGGCTCCAATCAGCCTACGAAATTAGCTCCTGATCACTTGTTCATTTCCACTCTTGCCCTCTTCATAAATCAAACAAAGGGATTCTCATGAAAGGGTTCGATTCTAATCTCCACAGTGGTGATAGCTGGGCTCACGTGATTAAAATGAGCCTCAAGGTGAGTGGCATGGAAAGATTCTACTTGGAAGAAATTAAGATCACATTGGCAATTAAAAATAAATGTCCACTGCTCTTTTAGTGATAAGGGACTAAAGACTTCATGGGTGTGTATCTGTGGCAATTGGTCTCAAATCTTCCTTGAATGATACAGCCCATCCCCCTTTATCCAGAGGAATATAACCCAAGATACCCAAGGAGAGCTTGAAATGTCTACAGTGTTGCCCTCCAAATATACATGTCATCTGGAATCTACCCGAATGTATTCAACACCCTCCCTACCTTGACCTACACTGTGGCAAAACTTCCACAATCTGAGATACAACAGCAGAAGTAGATCAAAATTATTTTCCCAACTTTATAGAGAAGATGCATTCTTACTGTTAGAACTTGGCGACCTCAACATGCAATTTTTTTCTTTCCTTAATAAATTGAGGGTTTTTACCTTGTCACTTTATAGGCATCTCTTCTACATAGCTGAGCTGCGGGGATCACTGCTCTTGTGATTTGGAGCATTACTAAGCACAAGCAAAAAGCAACATGAAAGTACAACACTCTGGTAACATAGACAGCTGCTAAGGACTAACAGACGGGCAGTACAGAGAGCACGCACACACTGGAGAAAGAGATGATTCATGTCCTGGGTGAGCTGGTGTGAGAAGTCACCAGATCACTCAGAAAGGAATGTAGTTTAAAACGTATGATTTGTTTGTTGCTGAAATTTTCCAGTTAATATTTCTGTACACAGTAGGCCATGATAACTAAAATTGCAAAAAGCAAAACTCCAAGCATGGAAGGACTATTGTGTTTGAAATTTCAAAGTATATGTTATTAAAATGCATACTGAAACTGGTGGTCACTTATGAAAATGTTCAAAATACCTAGATGGCCTTGGACTGGCCCCTCCATGATCTATAACACCCATGCAACTGAAACAAAACAACTCACTCACTCACTCTCTCTCTCTCCCTCTCTCTCTCTCCCAAGCCTTGTTGAAATTACCTTAATTCACATGAAGTGTGAAATTAACACTAATTTTTTTATTCATACTAAAACCCCGCTGAATGAAAATAATGAATACACATGTCCTGGGGTTAGGGGTGCGGCTCAGATGATAGAGCACCTGCCTAGCATGCACAAAGCCCTGAGTTCAATTCCCAATATTGCATAAACCAGGCACAGTGGTGCATGCCCATAATCCCAACACTTGGGAGGTAAAGGCAGGAAGTTCAGAGGTTCAAAGTCATCCTTGTCTACATAATACGTTCAAGACTAGCATGGAATACATGAGACCCTGTCTCAATGCATCACACTAACTCAAGAATCCAAAAAGCACTATTGAAACCATTCTCCTAGCAAACATCAATATAAACCACTGCATCAGGGATGAAACAACTGCTCAGTGAAACACACACACAAAATTAACCATCATATTTCTGTCTTGCTTCTTTGTATTTCTCTTTACTTGCCCCATATTTCAATAATCAGCCTACAAAACTACAATACTTCCACATGCAGAAATGAGATGGTCAGATATTAAAATACACATTTTTTAAGTTCACATGGTGGGCCATATGCACATACTGAATTGTTTAAATAAGGGGCTGAGAGTGATCTTTCACAAGAAATCCACCCTTGCACTAGAGAACATTACTCACACACTGCTGTGAGGTCAGGACATCCTAACATCTACAGCTAATGAGTATGCAGAGTGTCTTCAACAAAATCATAGAAGAAAACTTCCCTCAAATTGGGAAAGAGGTGCCAATGGAGATACAGGAATCCTTTAGAACACCAACCAGACAAAACCTGGAAAGAACCTCTCCTTGCCATATTATAATCAAACTACCAAACACACAAACCTAAGAAAAAATATTGAAAGCAGTTAGACAGAAAAATCAAGTTACCTACAAAGGCAACCCCATCAGGATCACAGCAGATTACTCAACACAAACTTCAAAAGCCAGAAAGAAGGGCTTGGAGTGATGTATTCCACGTTCTGAAAGATAACAACTGTGAACCAAGGTTACTTTATCCTGCAAAGCTATCCATTCAAATAAACTAAGAAATAAGGACATTCCATGACAAAAACAGGCTAAAGGAGCCAAAGGGTGCAATAGTGGCACATGTGTCATGGTGGAAACCAACTGCCCTCTAACTGGACTGAAGGCCCGTTCCATGGAAGGGAATACATCCCTGATACTGAAAACTTAAAACAGGGGTAGTCATGAGCCCTAGGGCTGTAACGTCTGCTACTGTCTGGCTAAATGTATACACTATGCTTATCAAACTGCCCAGTAAGCACTTCTCTTAATGTTCATACCCTTATCTTAATGCTACTCTCACTTTTGGTAGAGAGTTTTCTCTTTTCAGATGGCAGGGACCTTGGGACGACTCAGAAGGTATCATGGTGCTGGAAAGAAGTGACAGAGGAGTGCTCAATACTACAATATCTCAATCACATCTTCCAAGGCTCAGGGTCTAATGTGGAAGAGGTGGCGGAAAGAATGTAAGAGCCAAAGGAAGGGTAGGACTCCTTACAACGTGCTCCCCCCAGACACAAAATGACTTGGATATCCATGACCTCACAGTGCCCGACACTACCTACACAAGACCATCATAAGAGGAGGAAAAGATCATGACATCAACATAAAAGAGACTGATTGAGATGGGGAGGGGATATGATGGAGAATGGAGTTTCAAAGGGGAAAGTGGGGGGAGGGAGGGTATTACCATGGGATATTTTTTATAATCATGGAAGTTGTTAATAAAAATTTGGAAAAAACAAAAAAGAATGTCAATGTTATTGCATAAATGTGGAAAAGGGTCAGGCACTTCAGTGTGTTGCCAGCCATCTCGTAAGTACCTGAGCAGAAGCAACTTGGTCACACTGCTGTTAAGTGTCTGATGCTTCAGGTAGACAGTGTTGTTCTGTATGATGAATTTCTCATACATTAACAAAAAAAAGAAAGAAAAGAAAACCACCTGTTTGACAAGTACTATCACAGATAGAAACCAAAGCTAACATTTCTTATTGGACTGTTGACAGGACCGGTTTTTAGCCCCACATATTCAAATACCAATCATATGAAAAGGGACAATCTGACAAAGTATTGGGATCTAGAAAGGTAAATACTACACTTGCCAAGCAAGAACAAACAAAACACCCTCCCTTCTACTTTGGGCAGCAGTAGCTCAAAGAGCAGCTGGAAATCCTGGGATATAAATACATTTCCTTATTTACAGAGTTCATGAAATTCTCTTCAAATGCCCTTCCTCACACAGGTATATCAAAAAGCCCAAACCAGGAATGGAAAGTAACAGTATGGATGGTCTAATTAAGACACCTGAAATAGCAGTTTCACTTAAAAATTCAAGTGAGGAGCTGGAGAGAGGGCTAATGGATGAAACACTTGTCTAGCACATCATTCAGTGAGGGGCTGAGAGTGTGGCCCAGCAGTAGAGCACTTGCCTATAATCGCCCAGTGAGGGGCAGGTTGAAGGGTTGGCTCAGTGTAAAGCACTTGCCTAGAATCCACCAGTGGGGAGCTGGGAGCAGTACTGAAGGATAGAATCTTGCCTAGCATGTAGGAGGCCCTATATTCCATCCTTAGCAACACAAAATGAAATGAAACAAAACAAAACAAAGCAAGATAGCCTGGCCTCGCAGCACAGGTAGGTCTATAACCCCAGCACTCAGGAGGCTGAAGAGGGAACATCATAAGTTCAAAGCTTACCTGGGCTACAGAGTGAATTCAAGGCCAGCCTAGGCAACTTAGCAAACTGAAGCATGAAAATAAAAACTAAAATTTTAAAAGGAAAACAAAAAAAGGTAGTGGTACAGCCCACTTGGTATAGCCTGGTGAGCAAACATTTGCCTGCCATGTGTAAGGCCCTAGGTTCAATCCCCAGCACTGAAAGGAAATGAAGCTGTCCTCTATGTCCATGTGCACACTGTGGCATATGTGCGATACACACAAATAATAAATAATAATAAAAAGAGCATATACAAGAAAGGTCAACTATTTGTGGAAACACATGAAATTTAGACATTCTGAGGTTAAATTACTCACGGGGTAGAACACTTGGTTCTAGAAATTCCAGGAAGTTAACTGCACATTAAACATTCATTACTTGCTGACACCTCTTCTGGGTTTGCTCTGTCACCCAACCATGTTTTGTTGAATACCTTTTGAGGTATATGTTTAAATTTTTTACATAATTTTTACATTATTTATTTATTTATTTATTTATCTGGTGTGTTATGTGAAAGTATGAGCATGCCACAACGTGGAGGTCAGAGGAAGACTTCTGGGTCAGTCTTCACTCTTTTTTTTTTTTTTTTTTTTTAATTTTTACTTATTTGAGAGTGACAGACAGAGGGAGAAAGGGGCAGACAAAGAGAGAATGGGTGCACCAGGGCCTCCAGCCACTGCAAACAAACTCCAGACGCGTGCACCCCCTTGTGCATCTGGTTAACATGGGTCCTGGGGAATCAAGCCTCGAACCAGGGTCCTTAGGCTTCACAACCACATGCTTAACCGCTAAGCCATCTCTCCAGCCCACGGTCCTTACTCTTCAACCTCGTTTGAGGTAGGGTTTCCCATGGTTCACCAGTCCTTCATAAGCTTGTAGGAAATTCATCTGTCTCTGCCTCCCTTCTCTCCATAGGCACACTGGGATTACAAAAGCTTGCCACAGCTTCTGACTTTTTTTACGTGGGGCATGGGGATCGAACTTAGGTATTCAGAGTCAAGCAGCAAGTCAAGCTTTCTCCACTGAGCCATCTCTTCCATGCTATGCCTCTCTCTGTCAATTCATGGGGGTGGATGACCCAGATGGGATACAGTGAAGATAAACTTAAAAAGAATTCAGTAAGCTCTTCCTTTTGTTTTGTTTTTTTGGTTTTTTTCAAGGTAGAGTTTCACTCTAGCCCAGGCTGACCAGGAATTTACTATGTAGTCCCAAGCAGGCCTCAAATTCATAGCAATCCTCCTACCTCTGCCTCCCAACTACACCTCGCTTCAGTTAAGTTCTTATCCAGTGGTAAATGCTCCTTGTTCCTCAAAAAAAGGAGGTTGTGGGCTGGAGAGATGACTTAGCACTTAAGGTGCTTGCCTACAAAGCCTAAGGACCCACATAAGCCAGATGCACAAGGTAATGCATGTGTCTGGAGTTTGTTTGCAGCACCCATTCTCTCTGAAATAAATAAAAAGTATTAAAAAATTTAGGGCTAGAGAGATGACTTAGCAGTTAAGGCACTTGGCTGAGAAGCCTAAGGACTCAGGTTCAATTCCCTCATACTCATGTAAGCCACATGCACAAGATGGTGGATGCTTTGGAGTTCGTTTTCAGTAGCTAGAGGTCCTGGTGCACCCATTCTCTCTCTCTCATGCTCTCTCTCTCTCAAATAAATACATTAAATTAAAAAAAAAATTTTTTTAAGAGGTCGGGCTGGAGGGATGGCTTAGCAGTTAAGGTACTTGCCTGCTCAGTTCGATTCTCCAGGATCCATGTAAGCCAGAGGCACAAGGTGGCACATGCAACTGGAGTTCATTTGCAGTGGCTGGAAGCCCCGGTGCGCCCATTCTCATTCTCATTCTCTCTCTCTCTCTCTCTCTCTCTCTCTCTCTCTCTCCCCCCCTCACACACACATACACACACTCTCTCTCTCTCTCTCTCTCTCCCTGCCTCTTTCCCTCTCTCAAATAAGTAAAAATAAAAAACCATTAAAAAAAAAAAGAAAGAAGTCTGGGCTGGAGAAATGGTTTAATGGTTAAGGCGCTTGCCTGAAAAGCTAAAGGACTCACTGAGGTTTGATTCCCCAGAACCCACAGAGCCAAATGCACAAGGTGGTGCATGTGTCTGGACTGTGTTTGCAGCGGCTGGAGGCCCTGGTGTATCCATTCTTTCTCTCTATTTGCCTCTTTCTCTCTCTCAAATAAATAAATTTTTTTAACTTTTTTTCAAGAAGGAGGCCGTTAAATCTGAAGATTTTAGTCTATCTATTTTATAGAGAAAAGAGGAAAACCTACTTCTCTGGTCCCTTTTGTTTACTTATTTTTAGGGTATAGTAGTTCTTACCTTTGCAGCTAAGGCTTTCAAACTGTCAAGGAACCTCTGCCAGAAATCCTTGAAAAGTGGGCGGTCAATTTTCCTCAGGCTGTCTTTGGTGCTCGCGTCCACACTGACATATAGCTGAGTCACCGGTATGAGGTTTCTTGGTAATTAAAATAGATAATTATGCCTAAATCAGGTTTGTCATAATATAAAATTTACAATCTGTAAGACAGGGTAACTACACATTTTATTGGGACTAGAGGCTTCTACTTTGCCCAAAAGTCCAAAGCAATAATGATCTTGCTGCTCTTCTTTCTCTTTCTCTCTTTTTTCCCTTTGAGGTATTAGGACCAGAACCCAGAGCCTTGTGCATGCTGAGCCAGTACTCTACCACTGAACCACATCCCAGCCTCTCACTGTGGATTCCGGGCAAGTGTTCCACCACTGAACTACTACATCCCAAGGCCATTTTTATTTTGAAATAAGATCTCATTAAATTGCCCAGTCTGACCTTGAACATACTCTGTGGCACTAGATGGCCTTGATCTTTTGATATTCCTGCTTCAGCCTACCAAGTAGCTGGGATGACAAGAAAGTGTCACCACACCTGGTTCAACATCATTATTTGATTCTTTTTGAGACATGAGGTCTCATGCAGCCCAGAATGGCCTCAAACTTTCTATATAGTCAAGGATCACCTTGAACTGCTGATCCTCCTGCCTCCACCTCACAAGTGCTAAGATGATAGGCATGTGCAATCACAGCCTGGTTTTTGCTCTGCTGGGAATTGAACCCAGTGCTTCACATTTTGCTAGGTGACCAACCTGCCAACTGGGTTTCCCCTTGCAGCCAAATACAGACTCAACCTAAGGATCTGAACCAACTGGGCAGCTCACTTGATTTCCACAGGGAATTGGGCGTTGGTGACAAGGAAGCTGGAGATGCCACACTGGTGAAGTAACTTCAGAAGCCCATTGATCTCTGGGTACATTATTGGTTCTCCCACAAGTGACAGTGCACAGTGCTTGATCTGCATCCCTTCTTCAAAGCGTGTGGACTGGACCCCTGGTACTCCTGAATTCAGGGCACAGAGAACAGAAACACCCAAAGTGAGGCACAGAGGATATGGCTTACATTTTTCTTAATGATTCTTTGATTTTAGAATCTTTAGAATTCTTTATCATTAAACTTTTTAATATTTTTTATTTATTTGTAAGGAGAGAGAGAAAATAAGGATGTGCCAGGGCCTCTAGACACTGCTAACACGTTCTAAAGATATGAACCACACTGTACATCTGGCTTTACATGGGTACTAGGGAGTCAAACCTGGGCCATCAGGCTTTGCAAGCAAAGGCATTTAACTGCTGAGCCATCTCTCCAGCTCCAATTTCTAATTTTTGAGACAGGAGTCCAGACTGGCCTGGACCTTGCAGCAATCTTCCTGCCTCAGCCTCCTGAGTACTAGGATTGTAAGTGTGAGCCACAATGCCTGTAATAAAACTTAATTATCTTAAAAAAAAAAAAAAAACTGTCTGTAGGGGCCCCAGGGAAACGACTGAGTGATAAAAAGCGCTTGCTATGCAATCCTGACCAAGTAGTTCAGCTTCCCAAAACCCACATAAAAAGTGGAACAAAGTAGTGCACTTATCTGTAATCCCAATGCACCTACAGCAAATGGAGGTAGAGTCAGGAGAATCCCAGTTAGTCTGGTGTATGTAGCAGTGAACCATGAGAAAGACCCTATCTTAAACAAACAAAGTGGGAGGTTAAGGAGGGACCCCGAGGATGTCCTTTACCTCCACATGCCCATCATGGCATGCGCATACCCATACACACAGACACACACATGACTATGAACAGTACCAGCCTCAAAGAAATAATGCCTATAACAAACTTACATAATACACTTTAACTGAGGATTTATTATATCACTTTTGTCCTAGTTTATTAGAACTCACAATTATTAATCAAATATCATAATTAATAATGATCAGTGAGTAATGTCACTGTCACTCTGACAAAAATAACAAAGAACACACAAAACATACCTACAAATACACAAATGAAAGTAAATGCCCCCCAGATCAAACCACCACGACACAAGTAAAATCTAAGAGGGAAGGTGACATAGACCCCTATAATTACAGAACTAAAATTGTGTACATCTATTTTGTAGCAGTTTGGGGGAAATCAGTTTTTGTGTTACTGAAATCTATGACATTAATTCAAGCAAATCAAGGATTTAAATAAAACTTGATCCTTAAACTCAATCTGAGTTGCCAAGACAACCCAGCACTCAGCACAACATTTCCTGTTGGTTAACAAACAAGTGTCATTAACTTTAAACTCCCCATGAGCAGTGAGAAGGGCAGATTTACCTCACATTCAGAACATCAGGCAACACAACAATGGCTAGGCCTAGCCAGGGGAAGCCAGAAACACTGGGATCAAACTCTGACTCTACTACAAAGCCAGTCTGATGACTTCAGTCAAACCCCTCACCTTCTTTTCACCTAATATTTAACATGGTGGGAGGAGAGAGAGAGAGAAAGAGAAAGAGAACACTATTACAAGAATTACATGAAGGGGCTGGAGAGATGGCTTAGCAGTTAAGGCGCCTGCCTGCAAAGCAAAGGATCATGGTTCGAATCTCCAGAGCCCATGTAAGCCAGATGCACAAGGTGGTGCATGCATCTGGAGTTCGTCTGCAGTGGCTGGAGGCCCTGGCACACCCATATTCTCTCTCTCTCTCCCTCCCTCCCTCTTTCTGTCTCTCAAATAAATAAATAAATAAAATATATTTTTTTTTAAAAAAGAATTACATGAAGAACTGTGGTAGGAATGCAGCTCAGTTGGTAGAATACTTGCCTAGCATGCAAGATGTTCTGGGTTCAATCCCAAACATGGAATAAACCAGCAGTAGCGGTACATGCCTATAATCTCAGCACTTGGAAGGTGGAAGCAGGAGGATCAGAAATTCAAGGTCATCCTAGGCTACACAATGAGTTTGAAACCAGCCTCAGCTGTATGAGATCCTGTCTGAAAACAGCAAACAAAAGAAACAAACAAACAAAAAAAAAAGACATGCTGGTAGTGTGCAGTGAGGTAGTGACAACAGAGGTGGCATGAGGGTGCACTAGCTGGGCCTGTTTGGAAAGGCATCGTCAATAGGATTTTCTATGACTAGATGCAGGGTATTCAAGAATGAGAGATGCCACAAACTGCTATAGAGAATTTGGCTTGAGCAGCAAACGTCATCAACTGAGACAAGGAAGAAAAGCAGCCCTGGGAGTAAATAACACGGGAGGAAACTGTGTACCTCAGGTGTTCGATTTTAGACACATGGGCTAATAAGGCCATTAGACATCTGAATGTATATACAATGTTTAAATATGGATTCCAAAAAGAAAAGACTGAGCAGAAATACCCACTCTGACAAATGGATAGTGTGATGGTTCATCTTGACTGTCAACTTGTCTGGATCTAGAATCACCTTGGAAACATACCTCTGGGTGTGGCTATGAGGGTGTTTCTGGAGAGGTTTAACTGAGGAGGGAAGATGCACCTTGAATGTAGTTGACATCTCATGGGCTGGGGTCCCAGACTGAATAAAAAGGAGAGAACAAGCAGAGCACCAGCATTCATCTCTTTCTACTTGCTGACTGTGGATGCAATGTGACCAGCTGTCCCTCATTCCTGCCACCATGCCTTCCCCACCATGATGGACTGTAACCTTGAACTGTGAGCCAAAATAAAGCCTTCTGCCCTTAAGTTGTACTTGGCAAGTACTTGGTCACAGCAATAGGACAAGTAACTAATACAGATACATTGCCACATAGGAGCTGAGTCAAGTCACTGAGGCAGGCCTGGGTGTAGAGCTCAGGAAGAGCCCTTGCCCATCTACCATGTGGAGGGCCCTGGTTCCATCCTCAGCAGTTCAGGGCGCTGGGGAAAGGAGATCACTAGGCTAATAATAAAGACCTAGGACACATACAGATCTTCAGAGAGAGAAAAAGGGGGTTAGAAAAGGCCACCACCACAGAAAAGGAGTAAAAAGATACAAGCAAAGGGACCAAGTATCATCTTCTCTGGAGACTAACAAAAAGCATGCTCATACCTGCTGGTTTAGACAAGCATAGAAACACAAAGGGATGAGAGAATGGTTCAGTGATAGAGTGCTTGACATGCAGTCTCAAGTTTGGTTTCCAACACCACTCACACACATAAGCTTTTTAAAGAAAATGTTTAAAATGTATCCGTGAGCTGGAGAGATGGCTTAATGGTTAAGGTGCTGGCCTCCCCAGAACCCTTGTAAGACAGATGCACAAAATGGCACATGCATCTGGAGTTCATTTGTAGTGGCCAAAGGCCCTGTGCCCATTCTCTCTCTCAAATAAATAAATAAATAAATAAATAAAAATAAAAAATTTATCCTAGTTCTGTTAAAAAAAAAAAAAAAGGGGGAGGAGCTAAGAAGGCAGTGTAGAACCTTGACTCTCTCCTTCCTGGAGCACAGCCCTGCTTCCTACTCACTGCCTGAAGTTACCGCTGTGGCCCTTCCAGAAGAAACAAGGCCTCAGGGACTCAACCTCCTGTCAGAAGAAAGAACTAACTGTCCTCACAAAACTCTGTCAGAAAACACAACAACCTCTGAACTTCTAATGCAAAGAAGTCCTAGAGAAGGAAGGGCAGGCCCAACCAATCACAAAGCATGCATGAACGAGCACACAGGATACACAGGCACACATGAACACACATGCATGCACATGCACACAGGATACACAGGCACACATGAACACATATGCATGCACGTGCACATAGGATACACTTCCAAAATCTTAGCCCTTTCTCCATTAAACTGCTTTTTTATTCAAATTTTTTAAATATTTTATTTATTTATTTATGAGAAAGAGACAGAAAGAGAGAATGGGTGCACCAGGGCCTCCAGCCACTGCATACAAACTCCAGACACATGTGCCTCCTTGTACATCTGGCTTACGTGGGTCCTGGGGAATCAAACCTGGGTCCTTAGGCTTCATAGGCAAATGCCGTGAACCGCTAAGCCATTTCCCCAGTCCCCTCGAATTTTTTAATGGGTGTGGGTGTGTGTGTGTGTGTGTGTGTGTACATGCTTGTGGAGGCCAGAGCAATCTCAGGAGTTGTTCCTCAGGTACACTGTCTACCTTCTTTGAAGCACTGTCTCTCATTTGCCTGGGGCTCTATATTGGGCTAGACTGGCTGGCCAGCAAGCATCAGGGATGGACCTATCTCTGCTGCCCCACTGTTGGGATTACAGGCCCACACCACCACACATGGAATTTTCACATGGGTGTTAGGGAAGGAACTCAGGTCCTCAAGCTCTCAAGGAAAGCACATTACTAACTGAGCTATCTATCAAGCCCCTCACATTTTTGGTTTTGCTGTTGTTATTGTCAAGCAACTGTCTGGCATTTCATTATTCCTAAACAGCTTTCCTGATCCTCAATCATCACAGCTACAGTCACCAGATGAAATTAAGAAATGTACTTATCTCCTGAAGCAAAAACTTAGGGTTCTAGAATTTTATCCTAACATTACAGAAATAAACCAAGTAGCATGCAAAAACCATACACAGCCTATAGTATTTTTATTTTTCCTTTTTTTTTTTTTGAGTCAGGGTCTTACTGTGTAGCCCAGGCTGGCCTCAAATTCACTATGCCACCCAGGTTGACCTGAAACTTTTGGTCCTCCTGCCCCAAACTCCCAGTACTGGGATTACAGGTGAATGCCACCAAGCCTGGCTCAAGTAGCTCCATTTCTAAAGTTTGGGCTAATTAGAAATAAAACTTTCTCTCGTTTCTTCTCTGCAGGCTACAGTTCCTAGCCAAAAAATTTTCCTGGTAGCTCCTCCTGGTTGAAATTCACTACATATGTTTGATGAAGGCACGTTACAATGTGTCTTTTCAGAAAACGACCGATGTTCTTTGCTCTTGCACAGTTCCTGTGGTGTGTGCACCAGTGTGCCTAGTTTGTGGAAACCACTGCTCTAAGTACGGATAAGAATGCCTAGCAGGGCTGGAGAGATGGCTTAGTGGTTAAGCACTTGCCTGCAAAGCCAAAGGACCCCGGTTCGAGGCTCGATTCCCCAGGACCCACGTAAGCCAGATAAACAAGGTGGCGCATGCATCTGGAGTTTGTTTGCAGTGGCTGGGTGCCCTGGCGCACCCGTGTTCTCTCTCTCTCTCTCTCTCTCTGTTGCTCTCAAATAAATAAAAATGAACAAAAATAAAATTAAATTAAAAAATGCCTAGCAGCCATTGATGTCTTTCTCATCTTTGTACCTTTGGGACCAAGGTCTTGTTGACTCACTTGGTGCCTGCCTGCTTGACTCTGAGAACTGGTGGTGACTGCCTCAGCAGTGACCAGCAGGGGGCAGGCAGCATTTGGAAAAGATGCTGAGCTGCACTGAAGTCCTGACCCACTTATGATGACACAATTCCGCATGTACAGAAAAGGGACACTAATGAAGGTCATGAAAAGAAAGATATTTTAATGATTCGGTGGAAGAACTGAAAAGACAATTATTGCCTTGAGAACTGAGAACAGCGAGCACAAAAGGGAAGTGGTTCAAAATCAGCAAATATCTTCACAATCTGCTTGAGGCAGGCGAGGGCGCTAAAGATGGAAAGTCAGAGACAATAGGCAACAAACCCATCAGTAGTCCCATGCTAAGAAATAGTCATAAAAAGACTGAGCCAGCCCTGTGGGAGAAAGCAGGTGTCTTACATGCAGAGTGGGGAAGAGGACTTCAAGCCTAAGAAAGACTTTTTTCTTCCTTTTTGAGACAGTCTCACATAATATCAGTAAGTAGCTCTGATCTTCTTGCCTTTACCTCCTGAGAATTGGATTACAAGCATACACCACCACACTTGGTTTATGCAAAACTAGAGGTAGAGCTCAGGACACTGTGCATGCTAGCCTGGTGCTCTACTAATTGAGCTACATCCCCCAGACTGACCCTTTTGATTATTTAACTAAGAATGGAGCTCTAAAGACAAGCCAGAGTGAAGACGGCCAGAGTGTAATGAACTAAGAAGAAAATGGCCTCAAGCCACCTAAAATGCATGCATTTTCCAATTTATAGTAGTATCCAGTTTTAGTCTGGTTACACCTGAGCACTTACAGTCCCAAAGATGCATTGTAACTGAAATGAAAATTAATGTCCACTGTTGCAATCAGGTTCACATTGCTGGTAAAAATCACCCAACCAAGAACAGCTTGTGGGAAAAAGAGGTTTATTTTAGCTTACAGGCTCGAGAGGAAGCTCCACAATGTCAGGGGAAAACGATGACATGAGCAGAGGGTGGACATCACCCCCTGGCCAACATAAGGTGGACAATAGCAACAGGAGAGTGTGCCAAACACCGGCATAGGGAAACTGGCTATAATACCCATAAGCCCGCCCCCAACAACACACTCCCTCCAGGAGGCATTAATTCCCAAATCTCCATCAGCTGGGAACCCAGCATTCAGAACACCTAAGTTTATGGGGGACACCTGAATCAAACTACCACATTCCGTCCCTGGCCCCCAGAAACTGATATCCATGCATGATGTAAAATACAATGCATTCAGTCCAACTTTAAAAGTCCCAATAGTCCAAGATCTTTTAACTGAGCCATAATACCAAAAAATCCCCCCCAAAAAAACCCATAATGGCACAGAATAAACACGCACACTGCAAAAGATAGTATTGGGCATAGCAAAGAAATAGTCCACCAATACAAGATTTAAAACAACCAGGGCAAACATCAAACTCTGTATCTTCAAGTCCAACAACTCTAGCCAATGACAAATCTCCAAGTCTGATAATTCTAACCAGCAACAAGTCTCTGGAGTTCCAATTCCGCCCCTCCAGCTAGGCTACTCACAGTCCTGGAAAACTTCATCCAGGGCTGGCAGCTTTCCTTAGCAGCCATCTCGTGGTCCCAGCATCTCCACTGGGTCTCCACTGCAACCAACTGTTTATCCTCACGGCTCCATAGGGTCTCCATGGAGGCATCCAGCAAACCTGCTTCACACAGCCCCATGGCCATTTCCAAAACACAAGACTGTGTTGCAAACTCAATGACCCTCTCTTTCTTGCATTTCTTATACTCCACAATACCAGGCAGGATGCCAATTTGTTAATCCAGGGGGGAATAAAGCAGACTTTGAAGAACAGGACACACTCCTTGAGCACTCAGGCCCCTTCAAGAGTCTACATTCTTCCTGTTGCCCAGTGCAGGTCAGCTAGCCCAATCTGAAAGGTTGTAATCTCTCAAACACTTTGCAGGTGAATAGGCAGCAATTTAGGCCCAAAGATTTCATTTTTTTCTGGGCGATATCCCTCTGCTCACACCAGTTCATTTCTACACAAAGCAACCCTGTACAGCTTCTCAGGACCCAGGCATAACAGCAAGCCTCACACAAACTGCTAGCCCAGTCCAACCAAAGCTCTTTCTCACCATCATAAGCCAAACCTCACAGTCCATAGTTCTTACTGCATTTCAGGTCTTTCAACTCTGACCAGAATAGTCCATCAAGCTGTACTTACAGCACTGCAAGGCATCTCTTAGACCAAGGTTTCAAATCCTTCCACATTCCTCTTGAAAATCAGCTCCAAAAGGCCAAAGCCACACAGGCAGGTGTCTAGCAGCAATCCCACTCCTCGGTACCACTTTACTGTTGCAGTCAGGTTCACACTGCTGGTAGAAATCACCCAACCAAGAGCAGCTTGTGGGAAAAAAGAGGTTTGTTTTGGCTCACAGGCTCGAGGGAAAGCTCCACGATGGCAGGAGAAAACGATGGCATGAGCGGAGGACATCAACCCCTGGACAACATAAGGTGGACAATAGCAACAGGAGAGTGTGCCAAACACTGGCATAGGGAAACTGGCTATAACACCCATAAGCCTGCCCCCCAACAATACACTCCCTCCAGGAGACGTTAATTCCCAAATCTCCATCAGCTGGGAACCTAGCATTTAGAACACCTAAGTTTATGGAGGACACCTGAATCAAACTACCACATCCACCCAAACACCAAGTCAATCCATATATGTCTAAATAATATAAGTGTCTCCCCTCTCTCTCTCTGTCTCCCTCCTTCCCTCCCAGCAAAGTCTTGCTGAGTAGCCCAGACTGGCTTTAAACTCTCCATCCTCCATCCTCAGTCTCCCAACTGATGGGGTAACATACATGTGTCACCACAGCTGACTAATATATCTATCTTGATATTACTGAGTCAAAATTACAAGTTTCCCCTTAAGAAAATATATCCTATAGTCCGACTAATGAAGTGAAGAACACACATTTCATTTTGGTTTGGTACTGTTTTTCAAGCCACAGAGGCCACAACATGGGAATTCTGATGGAAAACTCCACTGTAGGCATGGAGCAAGAGTAGACTCTGAGAGCTTCTGTAAGTGGCAACTCTGCACATGAGGTAAGCCGTGATGCCAGGCCAAAGAACAGACTCTCCCACAGTGAGATTTAGAGTCATATATTTCCATCTGGAATGTTCAAAAGTAACACTCAAAGCTGGGTATGGCAGCACATACCTGTAGTCCCAGCCCTCGGGAGGCTAAGGCAAGAGAATTTCTGTAAGTTCAATGAGCTACAAGTGAGAACCTCTCTCTCTCAAAAAAAAAAAAAGGCTATGGGGGAAATGTTCAGTGGGTAAAGTGCTTGCCAAGCAAGCATGAGGGCTTGACTTTGGATACCCAACACCCATGTAAAATGCTGAGCATGGTGGTATTCACCTGTCATGCCAGTGCTAGGGAGGTGGAGACAGGAGGACTCCTGAGTTGATGGCCAGCCAGCCTAGCTGAATTGATATACTGCCAGCCAGTGAGAGACCCTGCCTCAAACAAGGTGGATAGTGTTTCTGAGAATGGCAGCTGGGGTTATCCTTTGGCCTCCACATGCATGTATGTTTATGTACACACCCACCTACACACATGAACACACACTCATACACATGTGCACTAAAGGAAGAAGAGAGGGAGAGAGGGAAGGAGGGCTGGAGAGATGGCTCAGCAGTTAAGGCACTTAACTTGCAAGGCCTAATGACCTGGGTTTAAAACAGATACACAAAGTGGCACATGAATGGAATTGGTCTGCAGTGGCTACAGCCCTGGCACACCCATTCTCTCTCTCTCCCTTCTACCTCTCTCTCTGTGCTTGCAAATAAACAAAAATATTTTATTATTTATTTGACAGAGGGGGAGAGAGAGAGAGAGAGAGAATGGGCACATCAGAGCCTCCAGCCACTGCAAACGAACTCCAGACGTGTGCGCTCCTTGTGCATCTGGCTTACGTGGGCACTGGGGAATCAACCCAGGGTCCTTTGGCTTTCCAGGCAAACACCTCAACCACTAAGATACCCCTCCAACCACAAGTAAAAACATTTTAAAAGAAAGAGAAAGAGAGAAAAATTCAAGGAAGCTTAGGGTCCATGTTAGCAGGCCTGTACCAGATGAAGACACTGGTTTCAGGTGGGGGTGTAGTGACTTCCCTGTAGTCCATAAGCATTGGCCTCAGTGTACGTCCTCTGAGGTTGACCTGTCCAGAAAGGACATGCCCTATTTTAGTCATAATTATTCCCTGATGACAAATGAGAGAAGGAAGAGACAGATTTCACTTATTGCAGGAGGAACTCAGGGTGTAAAAAAACTATAGTCACTGGAAAAAAGGCTTGTATAAGTAACTGAGTAGTGTGGCTTCTACTAGCCACACTAAAACTGCTGGCACATATATTATTACACTAGTAAGTACCTCACACTTTAACAACTATGTATTTCACTCTTTAATATTTTGAGTTTCTGGGTCAAGTGTGGTGACATACACCTGTAATGCCAGTACTTGGGAGACTAAGGAGGAGAATTCCAAGTTCAAGCATAGCCTAGGCTACATGAGACCCTGTCAAATGAATGAATGAATGAATGAATAAAAATAAATTAAACAAATGAATGGGGTTTTCCTTTCTAAATACTATCATCTCACAGCAAGGTTTATTGTGACTATAATAGCAATAGTAAGGCAACTTTTATTAAAATAATGTGGCCTATTTTGACTCAGAACTGAGTAAGCATCAAAGCAATAGTCATAACAGACCTTGTGGTGGTTTGATTCAGGCATCCCCGACAAACTTAGGTGTTCTGAATGTTAGGTTCCCAGATTTGGGAATTAACGCCTCCTGGAGGCAGTGAATTGTTGGGGGTGGGCTTATGGATGTTATAGCCAGTGTCCCCTTGCCAAGGCTTAGCACACTCTCCTGTTCCTGTTGTCCACCTTATGTTGGCCAGGGGGTGATGTCCACTTTCTGCTCATGCCATCGTTTTCCCTGCCATCAAAGAAGCTTCCCCCTCGAGCCTGTAAGCCAAAATAAGCCTCTTTTTCCCTTTTTCTTGGTTGGGTGATTTCTACCAGCAATGTGAACCTGACTGCAACAGACCTCAAGTTGGAAATTAAAGAGCCTATATTCATGGTGAAAACACAGAGAGAACAAGGGCTCCCTCATGTCACAAGTGTAGACATGTAAACCTGTTTTACTCTTTCAAATATATCTGTTTTCTACAGAGTGAAACAAAAACTGTTTTGCTAGCCCGAGGCCTATCAATTTACCAACATCGACCAGTTTTGCTTTGAAAACCCTTCAATCAAACCTCCTGGTTGGTTAAAGAAACACATTTTGCTAATATGGTAACTTTCATCAAATCAGCCAATTAAGGTAGGAAAAGTTCCCTCTGTGGGAATTCCCAGGATAAAACAGATATAAGTGCTATTTTTATGATAATTCAGGCTGGGGATATAGCTCAGTGGTAGAGTAACTCCGGCATTTAGGAGGCTGGGACAGGAAGTTTAAGACCCTAAGGTACAAAAACAAAAACACAGGGGCTGAGGAGGTAGCTCAATTAATAAAGTACTTATCCTGCAAGTTTGAGGACTTGAGTTCAGACCCCCAGAACCCACATAAGAAAGCAAGATGTTGTAGAATGAGCGTCTGTAATCCCAGCATGTCTACGAGAAGAGAAGTGAAGATTGGAAAACTCAAGGGCCAGCTAGCCTGGCAAATGCAGCAAGGAACAATGAGAGATTCTGCCTCAAACAATGTGGAAGGCAAAGACCGACACCCAAAGTTGTCCTCTGAACGCCAAATGAATACAATGGCACACATGTGGCCAAACTCACATACATGGACACACACCTAGAAAAAAAAAAAAGGAAAACCAAACATATACTCATAGGCTCCACCTTGATATACTTGGTCTCTAAGGAGACCATCAATCATGTTGTAACAGGTCACAGGTGACTCTGATGCATAATATAGTTTCAGAACCAATGAGCTCCAGCAACTTTAAGTACAAGATAGAACTGAATGGGAAATTCCAGAAAACTGAGTGGCAAAATTTTCACTATGTGGAAGAAATTCCAATTAATGTTACTGTTCTTTTTCTGAGGCATTCATTCAAGAATGCTTACCCAATACTACCTGCTTGAAAATATCTAAGAAATTCCAGTAATCTGAGCTTCCAATCCATTCACACTTGTGCTCACCAAGTTCAACAGAAGTTTTTAGGAAAAGTGGCAAGATATTCCCAGGCCAAGTGTACAGATTTGTGGCCCACATTATAAATTGCTAAGCTCTGGATTTAATTTTCAGCTCTTCCATCTAATGAGAATACAAAAACTGTTGTGGTTTGAATGTGAAATGTCCCCCACAGGGTGGTGTGCTTGAACACATAGTCTCCAGCAGGTGGTGCTGTTTGGGAAGACTGTGAAACATCTAGGAGATAGAGACTTGCGAGAGAAAGTGGGTCACTGAGGGTGGGCCTTGAGGTTGAATCTTCCAGCTTCACTTCCTGTTCATCCTCTGCCTCCTGATTCTGGCTGCCATGTGACCAGCCTGTGTCCTATTCCCACTATTATGTCTTCCCCACCATGATGAACTACATCCTTTGGAACTGTGAGCAGAAATAAACCCTTTCCTTCCTCAGCTGCTTCTTATCAGGTATCTGGTCACAGAAATAAACAAATTAATAAAAAAGCTAAAAAGATCAAAATACACATAATAGGGCTGGAGAGATGGCACAGCAGCTAGACCACTTGCTTATAAAGCCCAAACCGCCTGGGTTCTATTCCCCAGTACCCACATAAAGCCAGATAAGTGGGGCATGCATCTAGAGTTTGTTTGCAATGGCAAGAGACCCTGGCATGACTATGTATTCTTTTTCTCTCTTTCTCTCAAGTAAATCAATAAATATATTAAAAAAAATAAAATACAGCCAAGTGTGATAGCACATGCCTTTAATAGCAGAACTTGGGAGACAGAGGTAGGAGGATTGCCATGGGTTTGAGGTCACTCTGAGACTACACAATGAATTCCAGGTCAGTCTGGGCTACAGCAAAACCCTACCTTGAAAATACAAAAAAAACAAACAAACAAAATATATATACAAGATTTCTATAAACGTTTTGCTTCCCCATAGGAAAAAATCCCAGTAAAGACAAAAATCCCATGAAAGGGGCTGGAGAGATAGATGGCTTAGTGGTTAAGGCGTTTGCCTGCAAAGCCAAAAGATCCTGGTTCATTTCTCCAGGACCCACTTAAGCCAGATGCACAAGGGGGCACATGCGTCTGGAGTTCGTTTGCAGTGGATGGAGGCCCTGGCACACCCATTCTCTCTCTCTCTCTCTCAAATAAATAAAAATTTTAAAATCCCATGAAAGAGGCATTTCCTCTGCAAATTTGGTCCAGACTCTTTTAACAGGCACTAGCCTTCCTCTGCAGGGAGAAGACTGCGTACCTTTAAACTGCTTAATCATGTTCTGGTGGTTTTCAATGGCCTCTTTTAGGATCATTTCCGGCTGGTCCATCTTCCACAGCCATTCAGTACCCACAGGATTGGTATGGTGTCTGGGGAAAAAAATGCAAAGTGGTTGTTATGCATATTATGCTATAATCCCAGTATGCCTATGAGAAGAGAGGTGCAGACAGGAGAATCACCGGAAAGCTCGTATTAGCAAGTCATCATCAAAACCAGGTGGGCTTGTTCCTAAGAGCTCAACTGTTCATAGGATTCTCCCAACTTATTTTACATCATTATTTTACATGGTACACACAGTAGAGAGAAGCCATTCAACGTATCCGACAGTTCTTGTCTATGGAGTCAATTTCCATTATAGTCCAACCACTCTTTCCTGCCTATAATCATGTTAACCGAGTACCAGGATATACCTAAGGCAAACCTGTGGCCTTCTCAGTGGCTAAGTGAGGGCTTCATAAAACACATGAGGAAAACTGAAGCACTTGGTTTGGAAACTGCAACTTGTGTCAAGAGTTTGTGGACTTCCTAACATGAGCGATGGTGTGCTTCTCTTTCTGTGCTCTCTTTTTAATTTAGAGAGAATCTCATAGGTTGGCGTGGTGGTGCACACCTTTAATCCCAGCACTTGGGAGGCAGAGGCAGGAGGATCACCAAGAATTCAAGGCCACCCTGAGACTAAATAGTGAATACCAGGTCAGCCTGAGCTACAGTGAGACCCTACCTTGAAAAACAATCAATAAAGAAATAAATAAATAGTTTCATGTACCTGAGGTTGGCTTCGAACTTACTACATAGCCAAGGGTGACTTTGATCTCCTGATCCTCTTACCTCTACCTCTCAAGTTCTAGGATTACAGGTGTGCATATCACACCCAGTTCATGCAGAGCTAAGAATGGAAACCAGGGCTTTGTGCGTGGTAGGCAAACACTCTCCCCAGTGAGCCACATCTTCAGCTTTCTTCCTGTGCTCTGGGGTGACTTCTTTTCCCTGTTTGTTGGAACTTACAAACTCATGTAGCCTTGTTTCTTTCAGATAAGACTTTTAAATACTGATTCAATTTTCAGAGTCATAAAGTTATAAATTTCACTATGACAAGCTGAGCCTCACCAGTTAAAGGTAAACTAACCAAAGGGTCTTTGAAAATCCAACATATTGCTGGGCATGGTGGCACACAATTAAAATCCAACACTCAAGAGGCTGGGTCAACAAGATCGAAAGTTTGAATTCAGGCTAAATAGTATACCTGGAAAGTTCCAAACCAGCCTGAGCTACAAAGTCTTAAAGAATAAAGGAATAAATAAATGACACATATATACACACTTCTTTGACTCATGAGCTACACATTGGTAAGCATGGACATGGTCACCACATCTGAATAATAACTGCTCTACTACTATTTAAACTCTATGAAAGCATGGACATGGTCACCACATCTGAATAATAACTGCTCTACTACTATTTAAACTCTATGAAAGCATGGACATGGTCACCACATCTGAATAATAACTGCTCTACTACTATTTAAACTCTATGAAAGCATGGACATGGTCACCACACCTGAGTAATAAGTGCTCTACTACTATTTTAACTCTATGAAGTGCAGCTAAAGAAGTACTCAGGGGCTGGGGAAAGGGCTCAGCAGTTAAAGGCACTTGTTTGAAAAGCCTCCTGGCCTGGGTTTGATTTCCCAGTGCCCACAGAAAATCCAGGTGCATGAAGTGGTGCATGCATCTAAAGTTCACGTGCATCGCAAGAGGCCCTGGCTCACTCGCTTGCATGCTCGCGCTCTCGCTGTCTCTCAAATATAAAATATAAAAGAAGTACTTAGAAGAAAAGTTGTTATTAGACTTACAAAAACTGAGTTAACAGTCCAATTTAGGTTGGAAAAAGAAACGAAAAAGCATAAGTTAGTAAACCAGAAAACAAAGATATAGCCGGTGTTGCATGCCTGTCTCAGGAAGTAGAGACAGAAGGATCAGGATCAGAAGGTCATCATCAACTACATAGCAAGTTCAGGCCAGCCAGAGCTACATAAAAAACTGCCTCAAAAAAAAAAAAAAAAAAATCCGGGAGTGGTGGCGCACACCTTTAATCCCAGCACTTGGGAGGCAGAAGTAGGAGGATCTCCGAGAGTTCGAGGCCACCCTGAGACTACATAGTGAATTCCAGGTCAGCCTGGGCCAGAGTGAGACCCTACCTCGAAAAAAAAAAAAAAGGAGGAGGAGGCTGCCGGGCATTGTGGCACATACCTTTAACCCCAGCACTGAGGCTAAGGTAGGAGGATCACTGTGAATTCGAGGCCAGTCTGAGACTACATAGTGAATTCCAGGTCAGCCTGGGCTAGAGCAAAACCCTACCTTGAAAAGAAAGAGAAAAAAAAAGACAGGAAAGGAGGGAGAGAGGAAGAAAATGGGGAGGGAAGAGAAGAGAAAGAGGGGAGAGGAGAGGAGGGGAATCTATAAGCAAATCTCTGGTTCTGTGAAAAGACCAATAAAACCTCCTGACAAAACTGGTCATGAAACAGCAAGCAAACAAGTACAGATGCAGTGTTAGGAACAGCAGAGCTGCCAGGGGTTCTGAGCAGGCACCAGGCAGTGGTCACCACATCTGGTCACCTTGCTGTCCAGTTTCACTTACCGCCAACAGAAGACACACTTATTTGCACACGCCAAACTCGGAGTAGCCTCCATGCAGCGATGACTCTCGATGCCGTAGAACGTATGTTTGTAGCAGCCTCCTCGCCCCCGGAGCATCGACTGAGATAAACGAGAAACATGTGATTTGAATGAAATCACAGAAACAAAACAAGAAGACACTATTTCATAACCACAAATACCCTTAATGAGGTGGGTATGGGAGTGCACCTTGTAACCCCAGCACTCAGAAGAATGGGGACAGGGGGACTGTGAGTTTGTGGTCTGCCTGGGCTACATAGTGAGTTCAAGGCCAGCTAGACTATACAGCAAGGTCCTGTTTCATAAAAATAAAAAGGGAAGGTTGGAGAGATGACTTAGTGGTTAAGGTGCTGTGAAGCCTAAGGTCCCAGTTTTTTTTTTTTTGTTTTTGGTTTTTTTTGCGAGGTAGGGTCTCACTCTAGCCTAGGCTGACCTGGAATTCACTATGGAGTCTCAGGGTGGCCTCGAACTCATGGCGATCCTCCTACCTCTGCCTCCCGAGTGCTGGGATTAAAGGCGTGCGCCACCACGCCCGGCTTAGGTCCCAGGTTTGATTTCCCAGAACCCATGTTAGCCAGATACACATGGTGGCACATGCACCTGAAGTTCATGTACAGTGGCTAGAGGCCCTGGTGTACCCATTCTTTCCCTCTCTCTCCCTCTTCTCCTCCCCCCCCATCTGTCTCATAAATAAATAATAAATAAATTTTTTAAAAGGGGGAAGCTGGGGCTGGAGAGATGGCTTAGCAGTTAAGGCATTTGCCTGCAAAGCCTAAGGACCCCGGTTCGATTCCCCAGGACCCATGTAAGCCAGATGCACAAGGGGGCGCATGCGTCTGGAGTTCATCTGCAGTGGCTAGAGACCCTGGTATGCCCATTCTCTCTCTCTCTCTCTCTCTCTCTCTCTCTCTCTCTCTCTGTCTCTCTCTCCTTCTCCGTCTCTAAAAAACAAAAATAAATCTTGGCTGGAGAGGTGGCTTAGTGGTTAAGTGCTTGCCTGTGAAGCCTAAGGACCCCAGTTCGAGGCTCGATTCCCCAGGACCCATGTTAGCCAGATGCACAAGGGGGCGCACGCATCTGGAGTTCATTTGCAGTGGCTGGAGGCCCTGGCGCGCCCATTCTCTCTCTCTCTATCTGCCTCTTCCTCTCTCTCTCTCTCTCTCTGTCACTCTCAAATAAATAAATTAAAATAAAAACAAAAATTTTAAAATAAATAAATCTTAAAAGAAAAAGAAAAAGAAAAACTTAGCTAGGTATGGTGGTGGAAGCCTTTAATCCTAGCACTCAGGAGGCAGAGGTAGGAGGATCGCCATAAGTTCAAGGCTACCCTAAGACTACATAGGGAATTCCAGGTCAGCCTAGGCTAGAGTGAGACCCTACCTCGAAAAAACAAAAAAAAAAGTGAATGGAGTGAATGGTGCTCTTAAGGAACGATTTGTGAGGTTGTCCCCTGGCCTCTACGCATGTGCACACACACATAAACATACACATATGCACACACATTAAAATATAATAAAGGGCTGGAGAAATGGCTTAGCAGTTAAGGCACTTGCCTGCAAAACCTAAGGAGCCAGGTTCAATTCCCCAGGACCCACATAAGCCAGATGTGCAAGGTGGCACATGCTTCTGGTGTTCATTTGCAATGGCTGGAGGCCCTGGCACACCCATTCTCTCACTCTCTCAAATAAATTAAAAAAAAAAAACATAATAAGTAAAAAATGGTCTACACACTTTAAAAACTTTACATCCTAGCTTTGTAGTATTTCTGATACAGCTTTGGGTTTGTTTTTTTTTTCAAACCCAGTAAAATAAACCTATAACTGGACTGGAGAGATTGCATAGCAATTAAGTGAGCTTCCTCACAACCATGAGGGCCTGAGTTCAAATCTCCAGATCTGGGCTGGAGAGACGGCTTAGTGGTTAAACGCTTGCCTGTGAAGCCTAAGGACCCCGGTTCGAGGCTCGATTCCCCAGGACCCACGTTAGCCAGATGCACAAGGGGGCGCACGCGTCTGGAGTTCGTTTGCAGTGTCTGGAAGCCCTGGCGCGCCCATTCTCTCTCTCTCTCTCTCTCTCTCTCTCTTCTCTGTCACTCTCAAATAAATAAATAAAAATGAACAACAAAAAAAGATTTAAAAAAAATCTCCAGATCTCACATAAACAGCTGGGCAAGGCCACCCACACCTGCAACCCCAGTCCCACAAAGAGCAAGGAGACCAGGGAATCCCCCAGGCTTGTACAAATCAGCAAGCTCCAACATCAGTAAGAGACTCTGGCTCAAATAAGAACAGGCAGAAGGGTGATGGAGCTGAAAACCCAATATTCAGCTCCAGCCACCACAGGCAAGTGCCCGCACCCTTGGGTCACCCACCACAAGGGCACATAGACATGCATACAGCACACAGACACTACCCCCCCACACACACACAATGCACACATGCACACACACTGGCACATAAGCAAAAATAAAATAAAACTCTCATTAACTCCAAAAGCTCTCTAAGAAAGATCACTGGTGCTTACAAGTACAAATCCATCAACCCATTTCAAATAATACCAGTACATGAACACATAACACCATGAAACAAAAAACACAGGCTCTAAAAGTAGAAGCAGGGCTCACGTCTAAAAGGATCTGTGCTCTGTATAAGGGAGGCTTCTTAGAGTACATGTTTCTCTGTCAACTGAGTAAGCAGAATGTGAACATATTTGAGATGGTCACAGCAGGATGTATATAAGACAGATTAACCCCAAAAAGGACACTATTTAATGTGACGGGCAAAACCATATACCGTATGAGTGGAAAAAAAAAACCACGAGTCACTGTAAGTATAGCAAGAAAGTAATGTTTGATTTATCTAGAATCAAACTTAGTACCTCTGTACAAGACAAGCTGGACTTCCACAGAAGTGAAATGTGTGGGGAGGTCATGAAAGAGGCTCTGAGATGAATTAGTGAAGAAAAGGAGAAGGGAGGTAAAGAGGTACAATCAGTGTCACTCCCCACTAGAGGGCTGGAATAGGATGCCATCCAAGATAGCTGAGACTGTTGAAGCCAACAGACTCAAACAACAAGGAATCAACAGCAGCCACTGCAGAGGAGAAAGACGACGAAGGTGGGCAGCGCTTACACATACCATCTCCTCTGTATCCTCAGGCTCTGCCCAAGGATTCATCTGATCAAAATGGGCTAAGTGTTGGCTCTGATGAACATGTAGACATTGTTCTTGTCATTATTTCCTCAGTGATACAGTTTAGCAACTATTTACACAGCATGTACAGTACACTGGGTATTATAAGTCATCTAGTGATGATTCAAAGTATCTTTGGAAGGACATGAAGGAGATATGCATTATATGCAAATACCACTTCATTTTATAGAAGAGACTTGAGCATTCTCAGATTCGGTATCAGAGCAGGGGGTCGGGAAACAATTCCCCAACGGAGTCTGAGGAACAACTGTACACAGTAAGTGTTACTATTTGAATGCTATACACAATGAAAAAAAATTACACAAGAGCCTACCAGCTTAATCATTATGTCAGCAATCCATAAAGTCTTAATGTTGAGACAATTTCTCTGTAAACATATAATTTACCATTGATTAAAGACAAAAGAAAATTTGCATACTAATAAGATAGATGTGCTTATTTGTATAAAACAATACAATCCAAAGATGTACTAATTTGATACATGCTGAAGAAAGACAGCAGGAAAATATAAGACTTTGTTTTCTACAACTAAGCCATGATATTTCGGAGCATGTTTCTGTAAGAGTGGAAAACTTTGTGTATACAGTAAAACCACTGCAAATCATCAGATGCAGTTCTCTGAAACCTGAGCCAAGGTGCTTTGGGCAGCATTCAGTAGTATTGCATGGCATGATGGTTGCACAGTGCAAAGAGCACATGCTGCCTGTTCGGAAACAAGACTGCAGGGAAGTCACACGCTACAACACAGCTGAGGACTGAAATAAGCACCTCTAATCCATGAACTCGATTTTGAATTTTTGGTTGTTGTACCTTCAGTAATCTTTAATTCCTGCCAAATATTTTGTGACCCCCACCTTCAGTTAAGCCATGTGGGGTTGTGACCCACCATTTAGGCAGCTTTGACCTAGTGCTGGTGTTTGGGGTGGGGGGAAGGAAAGGAAAATTTTTGCTCAGATAGCTATGCCTACATATTCATTTCCAAGGTATTAATAAAACATACAAGGTGGCAAATAAAATACTCAAATCTTCCAAATAGCACTGAAAACCAAAGTCCACTGAACACCAAAATCACAGAGTAATTTCCACAGTGGAGAAACAAAGCTGAAAGGCTGCATGTTTCATTCATTACATGTTGAGTGTAGAACACACTGTTATGAACTGAACTGTGCTCCTCAGCCTCCCCCAATTCATACTGAAGTCCTAACTAACCCCAAATGCAGCCATATATTGGGAAGCAATTAAGTTAAGCCAGGTCATAAAGATACCACCCTTGTCTGACAGAACTAGTATCCTAGTAAGAGGAAGAGAGACCAGAGATCTCTGGTTATGCAGGGAAAGGGCCAATGAGGGCTAGAATCCATGGAACAAGAGAGACACCAACCAGTCTTGCAGGACCAGTAAGCTTCCCAGAGGACCTACATCCAAACTGAATACTGATAGCTCAGACATCTTGCTAGATCCTAGGATGGACACATATGAAAAGGTTTTGGGGTTTGTTTGTTTGTTTTTTGAGGGAGGGTCTTGCTGCAGCCCAGGCTGACCTGGAATTCACTATATAGTCACAGAGTGGCTTCAAACTCACAGCAATCCTCCTACCTTGGCCTCTCAAGTGCTGGGATTAAAGGCATGTGCCACCACGCCTATCTGTGAGAAGACTATTTTCTTTTTGGTTTTTGTTTAAAAATATTTTCTAAAAGTTTATAAGTCTATGATTCCTTTTTAATTGAATTTTATTTATTAAGTGAGGTTTAAGACAATTCTTTTGGGGGAAGGGAGTTCTTCAATGAAGAGAAAACCTGAATAATGGAGAGACATACCATGTTCATGGATTATTAAGTCTACTTGCCTGGGTTGATCCATGAATTTAATGAAGTCATTACTAAAGTACCGTAAGGGCTTTGTAGCAATAAAAAACCCTATTCTAAATCAGATGAGGAAAGGTACAGACACGTTTGCTTGCTTGCTTGCTTGCTTTGCTCTACAGATACCTAATTTCTCTAGTGCTATGTGTTAATTAGATCCATTAACCATATAATTTTGCCAGATAAGACATTTAGAACTCATGGCTCTTCTGTCAAACTGTTGAAAACTACGGTTCACTTTCTTCCTGCCTTCATAGATTCAATGAGAAGCTATCTGTGTCATGCAAATTAGCATTGTCTTGTAGGTAATAGGTTTGTTTCTCTCTAGCCATGTTATAGACATTCTTACTTTTCAGTTTTCAGGTCATTGTTAAATGGAATGTGAAAGGAAGGAGAAGATCCCTCTGTGCAATGTACCATGACCTCCCTGTATCTCTTTGTTTCTAAATATCTTTGTGATTACATAGTATAGAATGTTTCTTGCCTCAGTTCGGCCTATGTGACCTACGTAACCTTGTGACTTCTTATAATATCCCCCTCTTGTTTAACAGTATGTAATTTTGTGGTTTAACAACCAATCCTGTTTTTACTATAATCATCATGTGGTTATTTCCAATAAAAGCTGACACTCTGAACAGATCAGGCTTGCATCTTGAGATCCCGAACTCTGGGATGCAAACTTGCTGCACCAGCTTTCTTTTTCTTTCTTTTTACCCAATAAAACTTTGCCTCACATTCCGTGAGTCAATGGTCTTACTTGTGTCATACCGGACCCCATAACAGTCATGAATTATACAGTTGTCTTGGCATGCGTTTCTTTGGTTTATCACTTGGATTTGTGAATCTGTAGGTTGGACTCCTTCATCAATTTTGGCTCATTTTCAGCTGTTAATTCTTAAAATGCAGTCACACACTACACAGCAACATGTTGGTCAGAGGCAGACCACATATGTGATAATGGTCCCATAAGGTTATACTGCAGCTGAAATTTCTTATCACCTTGTAATATCAAAGCATAGCCATACACCCTAATGCATTACTGTTAGAATACTGATGTGGATACTTTAAGAGACCAGAAGTGGGCCAGCCTACAGAGATTAAATCATGCTTACCTGTTACACAGTCTCTGTCTGACAAGCAGGCCCAACCCTCCTCCCTACTACCTAGGACCCAAGGTGCAGCAGGAAAGAAAGACCAGCCCCCTGTTGCCAGGGACTCCCCAACACCACCTGAGAGTTATGGCCTTGGGTCCTATCTAGTGCTTCCTTCATGGCTCCTAGAACAAGCCTGGGTCATGTGATATGAAATTTCCCCCTTCCTAATAAACATAAAAACAGGACACTTCCCTTTGTTCCTCAGAACTGAAGCCTAGGCTTTTGAACCTGGCCTTGCTCTTCCATTGCATTACTCTTCCTCACAAAAGAAATCCATGTGACAGCAGTGGACCCCACAAGCTTTATGGCTGGCCAGCCAGGCCAAATGTACCAATTTGTATAATAGCAGCACATCTGTTATGCTCTCTGATTGGACTTGAAGCCTGCTCCATGGGAAGGAATTCCTGCCCAGTACTGGAAATCTAATTAAAAGGCTTGGGACGTCATAAGCCCTAGGGGAGAAACTACTACTGTTGTCTGGCTAAATGCATATATTATGCCTACCAACCTGCCCTCTAAATACTTATGTTTATGTCCATATATTAATGCTACTCATACTTTTGGTTAGAGAAGTTTCTCTTTTCAGATGGTAGTGACCACTGGGGAGACTCAAAACTCACCAAAGTGCTGAGAAGTGACAGTGTCATGTTCAGCACTAACTGAGACATCTTTCTCACACCCTCCAAGGCTCAGGGACCATTGCGGAAGAGGTAGTGGAAAGAAAGTAACAACCAAAGGAAGGGTAGGACTGCTTAGAATGCTGTCTTTCAGACACAGAGTAGCCATGGTATACATGACCTCACAGGAGCTGATGCTACCTACATAAGACCTGCATTACCGGAGGAAGAAAAAAATGACATCAAAATAGAAGAGACGGGCTGGAGAGATGGCTTAACAGTTAAGGCGCTTGCCTGCAAAACCAAAGGACCTAGGTTCGACTCCCCAGGACCCATGTAAGCCAGATGCACAGGTAGCACATGTGTCTGGAGTTCATTTGCAGTGGCTGGAAGCCCTGCCATGCCCATTCTCTGTCTGTCTATCCCTCTCTCTGCTTCTTTCTCAGATAAATAAATAAACATAAAATTTTTAAAAATAGAAGAGACTAGTTGGAAAGAAGGGATTCACTTGAAAGGGGGTTTTGAAAGGGGAAAAGGGAGGGTGCTGGAAGGAGATTATGATGAGTGTATGTTGTTTATATTTATGAAAGTTGACAGTAAAAAAAAAATTAAAGAACCAATGTGAAGCTGGGCATGGTGGCGCACGCCTTTAATCCCAGCACTCGGGAGGCAGAGGTAGGAGAATCGCCATAAGTTCAAGGCCACCCTGAGACTACATAGTGAAAATTCCAGGTCAGCCTGGGCTAGAGTGAGACCCTACCTCGAAAAACCAAAAAAAAAGAAAAGAAAAAAAAAAAAGAACCAATGTGAATATCTCCCAATAGAACTTGTACCAAAATCTTTTTTTACTATTTTTTTAATTTTTTTTTTTGTTGTTGTTCATTTTATTTATTTATTTGAGAGTGACAGACAGAGCGAGAAAGAGGCAGAGAGAGAGACACAGAGAGAATGGGCGCGCCAGGGCCTCCAGCCACTGCAAACGAACTCCAGACGCATGCACCCCCTTGTGCATCTGGCTAACATGGGTCCTGGGGAGCTGAGCCTCGAACCGGGGTCCTTAGGCTTCACAGGCAAGCACTTAACCGCTAAGCCATCTCTCCAGCCCTTTTTTGGTTTTTCAAAGTAGGGTTTCACTCTATTCCCAGAGTGGCCTTGAACTCACAGTGATCCTCCTACCTCTACCTCCCGAGTGCTGGGATTAAAGGCGTACACCACCACGCCTGGCTAAATCTTTCTTTTATAACCTCACAGTCACTCATGTTTGTGGTGATGCTGGTATAAACACATCTATTGTGAAGCAAGTCACACAAGACAGTAACATGCATAATCATGGAAAGTGGCTAACACATGATAATACATGGCTGTATTTGCTGTATTTTTGGAGTATACCCCTTAAACAGTATCTGTTAGGCCAGCAGCAGCATCACACAACTTGTGTTTACTGCACCTCAACTTCATTATGAATATAATGAGCAAGCCACCTATACCCATTTGGACTGGGGAAAGCACACTATGTCTCTGCACAATGACACAACCATCATATTTGTCAGGACATGTGCCCATTGTTAAGCAGTACATGACAATACTCCTTCGGTTCTACTGTCTTTCTCCTTGTAATACTCTATGGCATAAATATTGACTATCGTTATTGCTCCCAGCTCCCCAAGGCTCCACTTAATGTTTGCTTTGGTTTATGTCTAATCTACTTTGGTCTCCACGGTTCAGGTTGGGTGAGTTCTATTGACTGGTCCTGGGCACAGATCATTCTATTGATCTCTGAGGTCACTGAGTTTACATCCTGTCACCTCTGCTTGGCTACTGAGCCTTTCACCAAGTTGCTTTATTTGTGTCACTGTACTTTTCAATTTTTATAATTCAGTCTTGGTTCTTTCTTTAACCTTTTTCTTCACTGAGGTATTTTATTTTTTCATTTGGCTTAAGACAATTTAAAGCTGATTGCTAGAGCATATGTGTGACAGCTGCTAACAAAGCCCTGTGAGTTGATTCATCGGCTGTTGGTGGCAACTGATTATCTGTTCTTATTCAAGGTGATTTCCTCAGCTAGCTCTGACAGGTGATTTTTCTGTAGCATCCTGGACATTTTGCCTATGATGGAAGAGGCTCTTCTAGATCCTACTCTTTCATTTTATCAGACAGTCACATTTTTTGTTTAGAAGGCAGGTCCTGTGCTGTAGCTCCAGTGACAAGTTGTCTTCTGGAGCCTTTACAGCTAACTTTGTCTTGGGCTCCCCTGTTCCCTGATGGCACGAGGGAGCAGAAGGGGTTGCCTCAGTTGGTCCCTTGGGAGACGTTCAGGGGAGGACAGGAGTGCCAGGCCAAGAGGTTTCCCAGCCCAGGCTGCTTCTGTTGCCTGACAGGAGATGGCAATTTCAAGCAGGCCCACAAGGAAAGAAATAGCACACATGCTCTGTTTATTGTTAGGGGGAATCCCAGGGCCCTTTGCCAATGCTACTGAGCTACCTGAATCTGTGGAAGGGACTTATGTTTGAGTCAGGGAAGAAGTGATCCTACAGAGGCATCCTCCTGCTGTGGGGGCTGGGAACAGCTAACACAGGTCTAGACTGCCTTCTTCCTTCAGGGGGGACATAATACATTCACACACACACACACACACACACACACACACACACCATTCATTACACAAGAGACCCCTTCTACCTCTATCACTCAGGAAATGTCAAGGGTTAAGTGGTTAAAGCTCTTGTGTCAGGAACCAAAACCAAAACTCAAATGTGTATTTCTTTTTTATTTTTTAAGTATTTTTATTTGGAGGAAAGATGGCACAGTGATAAAGGCGTTTGCCTGCAAAGCCTAATGACCTGGGTTTGATTCCCCACATAAAACCAGAAATAAATGAATAAATATTTAAATATTTTTTTTTTAATTTGCAAGGAGAGAGAGGGGGAGGGAGAGGGAGGGAGAGAAGAGAGAGAGAACGGGCATGTCTGGGCCTCCAGCCACTTCACACAACTCCAGACTCATGTGCCACTGTGCCTCTAGCTTTATATGGGTCCTGAGGAATTGAACTCGGGTTATTATGCTTTGCAGATAAACCCCTGAACTGCTGAGCCATGTCTCCAGCCCTCAAATTGGTATTTCTACTATCACAATGACATATATATGTTATACATATGAGTATATAGCTTATACCAAGGAGAGGGGGAAGTGTAGGAGGAGTGGGTGTGGGTGTGTATGTGTGTGTGCATATGTGATAAGAGATATTTGTTTTCCAGACTAGGGAACTACAATGGAAAGTATGAAGAATAGACTGTCAGCTGAATTAATAACTTCTTCAAGTATGTCTTCCTCCATCAGCATCACAGAGCCATGCTTCTCTGGCTAAAAACCACCCCCCAAGTCTCCCCAAAAATGATGCCAAAGCTACACAAAGCAGTTGTTGGGGTGCCAGCCAGACCCCTAATCTTTCAGGCTGATAACCCCTGTCAGAGAGCTGAGCTCCACACCCAAGAAGACCTCACTTGGGTTTGATGACTTTTGATGGCTTCTGATGGCTGGGGCCTCATGTCCATCCTCAGTTATCCTGCCATCCTTCTGTAAGATTAGACTAGGTTTTTCCCCTCCTCCTGTGTGTGTGTGCGTGTGTGTGTGTTGTGCCTGAATGTGAATATTCATTTGGGCACATGAATATGTGTGTGCACATGTGTGTGGAGGCATGAGGCTGACACTGAGTGTCTTCCTAAATTGCTCCCTACCTTACTTTTTGAGATAGGGTCTCTCATTAAACTTGAAATCAGCAATATGGCTAGACTAGCTAGCCAGCAACCCCAAAGATCCTCCTGTCTCTGCCTACCCCACACTGGGTTTACATGCACAGGCCATCATACCCAGCATTTTCACATGGGTGTTGGAGATCCAAATACAGGGCTTTCCTCATACTTGTGCAGCAAGCACTTTACTCACATCTCTCCAGCCCCTAGGCTATCTTCTTTACCACTTGATAGTTGAGGTCCTTATGAAGTGACAAAATGCATCACGAAAACATGACATCATTGTGTGAACATCACAAAATGTCTTACACTAGCCTCAGAGATATGACTTACCACAGCTAGAAGCCCCACACTATCACACACACAACCCATCACTGACCGAAACACCTCTATGCAGCATATGATTGTGTTTAAAATCTTTTTAAGTTAAAGCCAGGCATGATGGCACGCGCCTTTAATCCAGCACTCGAGAGGCAGAGGTAAGAGGATCACCATGAGTTCAAGGCCACCCTGAGACTCCATAGTGAATTCCAGGTCAGCCTGGGCTAGAGAGTGAGACCCTACATCAATAAATAAATAAATAAATAAATAAATAAATAAATAAATAAGTTAAGTCAAACGAAAATTCTACCCCCTGGTCACACTTCCCACATTTCAGGCATTTAGTAGCAAAAACTGGTTAGTATACAGCTGGTGTCAGGTGAGGAAGTGGTTACAGTTAGCATTCTGTACTGTGTGCCACAGCTACTGAACATTCCCTACATGGAAGAAAGTCCTGAGGACCCAAAGTTCGAGGCTAGCCTGGGCTATGTAATGAGAACCTGTTTGGGAAAATAAACAAACTGGAAATGTAAGGTAAGCAAGGTGGCTATAATCCCAACACTTGAGAGGCTGAGGCAGGAGAATTACCATGAGTCTGATGCCAGAATGAGCTACATAGTAAGTTCTAGCCCAACCTGGAATACAGTGAGAACTTGTCCCAAAACCACAATGAGAGAGAAGAAAAAGAAACTGAACAAAAAATAAATGAAGGAAAAAGGAAACAGAAAAGAAGGAAGTCTTCTGGACTGAGCCACAGTCAGCCATAGTGAGGATGCTCACACCTTGACCAGGAACGTGTCCTCACTGCACTATTGTCTTCAGGCCCTGGAACTCTGAAGGCAGTTTAGACTGTCAAGGGAAGAATGCCTCTATCAGACTACAGGGGAAGATGTGCTCAGAGCAATTCTGTGTGGCATTTCTGCACTTCTTGGGCCAGCTTTAGCTCCAAGCTCTCTTTTCAAAAAAGAGATAGTATCTCTTTCTGGCGTAGATGGAAGATTGTGTCCTCATGAGGATAGTCAAGATTTATGCCTGCCTTCCAGCTACAGGCTGGGTGGGTTTGCAAGCAGCTCTCTACCAAGACTGAGGATTTCTTAATAAACACGGGAGCGCTCAGCTGTGACATAAATAAAGCCACTGTGTGTCCAGCATCCTCCAGGGCTCACACCTACATCACCCCCATGACACTCAGTATGAACGCCATGCTGCCCACCATGTCTCACCTGACCCGGGAGTTCAGTGAGCTAACACTCATGAAACTGCCAAGCTGAGCTTTAAATCAGGGTCCAGTGACAGACATTATACAGTTCCTGACAACCCGCCACCTGGGTCCTTGCAGCTTCTAATGCCACAAAACCAACAGTCAAAAGAGACCCTAACTCAAAAAACCAAAAAAACAAAAAAGTGACTGCTGAAAGCCGGACGTGGTGGCATACGCTTTTAATCCCAGCACTCGGGAGGCAGAGGTAGGATCGGATAGTGATGAGTTCAAGGCCACCCTGAGACTACAGAGTGAATTCCAGGTCAGTCTGAGCTAGAGTGAGACCGTACCTTGAAAAAGCAAAAAAAAAAAAAAAAAAAAAATACCAAAGTGACTGCTGAGCCAGGCATGGCGGTACACACCTGTGCTCCTGGCACTTGGGAGGAAGAGACAGAAGGATCAGGAGTTCAAGGTCATCCTCAGCTACCCAGTAAATCCAAGGCAAACCTGGAATATAGAGTGCTCTCAAGGAGAAAGAGAAAGAGAGAGAGAAATAGAGTACCTGTCTAGCATGCATAAGGCACTGGGTTTAATTCCCTAACACTACAGGAATAAAAATAAAAATGATAAAGGAAAGACACTTTGTGTGCAAGAAGCTGCTGGAGAAGTGCTCACTGAGGGCAGGTAAGACACCCAGCAAGCGTCCTTGCTAGGGGAAGAATATGTTTTTATTTTTTTAGAAGGCAGCAAGAACCAAGAAGATAAACCACCCCTCAAACATCAGCCAGGGCCCAGGTGGGACCACAGAAAAACTGAAGAGATGAGCTAGAGTGCTGCTTCCATGGCGAGCCTACCACCTGCACCAGGATGATGGAGACGCACACTGAAGATACTCAACACGTAGCAAAGCAGAAATCCAGAAGCTGCTGAGAGTGCAACACTAATACAGACTTAAAACACACCCACCACGGCTCAGGGAACTTTGCGGAAGAGGGGCAGAAGGACTGTAAGAGCCACAGGGTAGGAGGGAATATCCAGAGGCACTGCCTCCGCTACAATAACTGAATGCTGCTCTCACAATTCATAACCCACACCCCTATGGTGAATACCAGCAATCCTACTGAGGAGGGCCCTCAGTGGAATGGGGGCAGGGAGGAAGAAATGACAGTACCAAGACATGATGTGTCCATATAAAATCTCTACTTAATAAAAAATAGCCAAGCATGGAGGCGCACACCTTTAATAGCAGCATTTGGTAGGAAGGGATAGAATCACCATTGAGTTCGAGGCCACCCTGAAACTACACAGTGAATTCCAGGTCAGCCTGAGCTAGAGAGAGACCCTACCTCGAAAAACCAAAAAATAAAATACAGGCTTCTGCTGGGAGACAGGCTCATACACCTGGTAAGAAACCACCATGACACTGAGGTACTAACAGAGTAGAAAGGAACTTGGCCATGTAACAAAAAAGAAAGCCATACTTAACATCAGTAAGTATTATACTATCTACATACATTTTCTCCTTTGCATACGTATACACTGTCTATTTCCCTCTCCTGTCTTCCAACTACTTTATAACGTCAGTAATAATGTACAATCCCTTAGAAGAGCATGAAAATACGACAATCAATACATTCTCCCTTGCATGAGGAATGACGGCTCAGGCTAGACATAAGCAAACATGTGGTATATACTTCTGTTCGGAAATATAACTCCAGGTAGAGGGCATATGGGCTGAGCATCCGAAGGGGAGTGTATAGGGAGGAGGGGAGGAAAGAGGGAGAGAGAAGTGGTGCACTAGCAGCACAGAGAAAGAAAAGTAGACGCAAGCAGCTCCACTATGCCTGCTAATACAGCAGCACCACAGCAAGTTTGTACTGAAATACATACGGAACATAAATTGCTTCCTCTTTCATTACATTACATCTTGGGAGAAGACTAACTTTTTAAATTATGTATGTGATATTCTCTCTGCAGATTTAATTTAGCATTGGTAAAAGAGATGCTACACAACATTGGCTATGCACAGAAAGCATTGAGTATGATGTTACTGAAAATCACTGGGCTGGAAAAAAGAAATTTGGGGCAGGAGACAATGTTGAATTAATTAATTAACTGACAGAGCAGAGCACACCATCACCAAGAGATGGAATAACAAAAGATGACTGAGGTGTAATCTGTTAGAGTATCTGTGCTCCCTTATTTTATATATATATTTTTTTTTTTTTTTTTTGAAGGCAGGGGGCATGAGTTAAAAAAAAAAAAAAAAGAGTTCCTTGGAGGCTAAGGATGTGGCTCAGTTGGTAGGGTGCTTCCCTGCCATGGACAAAGCCCGCAGCACCACATAAACCAGGCATGGTGGTACATGCCTATTATCCTAGCACTTGGAAGGTGGAGGCAGGGAGGATCAGAAGTTCAAGGTTACATAGAAAGTTCAAAACTGGGTGTGGTGGCGCATGCCTTTAGTCCCAGCACTCGGGAGGCAGAGGTAGGAGGATCACCGTGAGTTCTAGGCCACCCTGAGACTACATAGTAAATTTCAGGTCAGCCTGGGCTAGAGTGAGACCCTACCTCGGAAAAAAAAAAAGGCCAGTCTGTTGTGCTTGCCTCAAAAAAAATAAAAATAAAAATAATAAAAATAGAAAGTTCAAGGCCAGCCTAGGATATGTGAGAGTCTGTCCCAGAAAAACAAAACAAACAGAAAAAAAAAAAAATACTCACATTTGCCTAACAATCAACCAACAATTCCACTTCTAAGTATTTCCCAAGGAAAACTGACATATACACTGACAAAACATTTTATAAGGGGGCTAGGGAGATGGCTCAGCAGTTAAAGGTGCTTGCTTGCAAGCCTACCAGCCTGTGTTCAATTTCTCAGCAAACACATAAAGCCAGACACAAAGTGGCACATGCATCTGTGATTCCAGCCCACCTATAGCAATAGGAGATGGAGGCAGGAGAATCTGGTCATTCACAGACTAGAGCAAATGCAGCAGTAAAATAAGAGACCCTGTCTTAAAAAGAAGGTGATGGGAGCTGGAGAGATGGCTTAGCAGTTAAGGCGCTTGCCGGCAAAGCCAAAGGACTCAGGTTCAATTCCCCAGGACCCACGTAAGCCAGATGAACCAGGGGGCGCATGCGTCTGGAGTTACTTTGCAACAGCTGGAGCTGGCATACCCATTCCCTCCCCCCCCCTCTCTCTCTCTTTCTCAAATAAATAAATAAAAAAGAAAAAACCATTTAAAAAAAAGAAGGTGATGGGCTGGAGAGATGGCTTAGCAGTTAAGGCACTTGCTTATAAAGCCAAAGGATCCAGTCCCCAGTACCCACATAAGCCAGATGCACAAGGTGGCACATACTTCTGGAGTTTGTTTGCAGTGGCTAGAGGCTCTGGCATGTCCATTCTCTCCCTCTCACTGTCCCTCTCTCCCTAAAAAATAAAATAAATAAATAAGTGGGGCATGGTGGCACACGCCTTTAATCCCAGCACTCGAGAGGCAGAAGTAGGAGGATCACCGTGAGTTCGAGGCCACCCTAAGACTACACAGTGAATTCCAGATCAGCCTGAGCTAGAGTGAGAACCTACCTTAAAAAACCAAAATAAATAAATAAATAATATATATCTAACATTGTTCTCTGACCTCCACAAGCACCCAGAGGTTACAACTGTGGCCTGTTCAGAGGACTGGGCAGTAACACACTGCAACATGGATACATCTTGGAAACTGGATGCTGAGTTTATAAATTCCCTCAAAAAAGACCACATAATATGATATCATTCGTGGGAAATTTAAGAAAAGAAAAACTCAATAATGACAATCGCAATTAGATCAATGGCTATGGAGCTATGGTGACAGCTCAGTGGTTAAAGGCATTTGCATATAAAACTTGCCAGCCCAGGGTTCAGTTCCCTAGCCACCCATGTAAAGCCAATGAGCATTCACTTGGAGTGGCAAGAGACTCTGGCATGCTCCCCCCTCCAACACACACACACACACACACACACACACACACACACACACACAAATAAAAATTAATAGAACAATGGCTATGTGGACCAAAGGGAGGCAGTGACTAGCACTGGCACAAGACAAGCCACAAGGGTGAGGACAATCATTTATATCTTCTCTGGGGTAATACATGCCTGGGAGGATGAGACAGGAGGGTCACCATGACTTGCGGCCAGCCTGAACTACATACAGTAAACCAATTTTTTTTTGTTGTTGCTGTTGTTGTTTGTTTTTCGAGGTAGAGTTTCGCTCTAGCCCAGACTGACCTGGAATTCACTATGTAGTCTCAGGGTGGCCTTGAACTCACAGCAATCCTCCTACCTCAGCCTCCCGAGTGCTGGGACTAAAGGTGTGCGTCACCACGCCTAGCTAAATCAGTATCTCATAAAACCCAAAAAATACAAATATAGGGCTGGGGAGATGGCTCAGCAGTTAAAGGTGCCTTCTACCAAAGCCTGTAGTCCCGGGTTCAATTCTCCAGTGCCCATGTAAAGCCAGATGCACAGAGTGGTGCATGCACCTGGAGTTCATTTGCAGCGGCAACCAGAGGCCCTGCAGTGCTCATACTCTCCCACTCAAGCTCTTGCTTGTGCTCACTCTCTCTGACGGCAAACAAAGTAAGTAAATAAAAAAATTAAAATTTACTGAACTCATTTAAAAATTGCATCCACAGATCTGTACTTTTTACTAAATGTAAATTATACGTCAAATGGTAAGCTTGACTTCCTATGACTGCCACATAAAATTGGCATAGAACAATATGTGAATAAGGCAAATACCTTTGTCCACCTGCACAGCTTCACGCCCGAGTGACTCCCAATCAGCTGATAACCTGAAAGTAAAATCAGAGAACATGACTGAACTGATCCCAGTCCAATATCAAAAGGTGATATTAAAATTTAACTTAAAAGTTTTTCTTTGCTTAAGTTAACTTTAATTCCCTGGGACGAGAAGGATGGTTTGGTATACAGCTGTTTTGTTCTGAGATAGGGTCTCACGGTGTAGCCCAGGCTGGCCTTGGACTGGTGATCCTCCTGTATCAACCTAGCAAGTGCTGGAATTACAGTTATTGAGCCACCATACCTGATTAGGATGCAAAACTATTTAAAATATATATTCAGCCAGGAGAGGTGGTACATGCCTATATCCCCAACACTTGGAGAGTAGAGACCAACTTCAGCCACTAAATGGTAAATTCAAGGCTAGCCTGAGCTAAGTGAGATCCCGTCTCAAAAAGGCTAAAACTGGGCTAGAGAGAGTCCACACCAGTTAAAGTACTTGCCTGCAAAGCCTAAGGACTCTCTAGTACCCATATAAGCCAGATGCACATGGTGGTGCATGCATCTGGAGCTCAATTGCAGTGGCCAGAGGCCCTGGTGCACCCATTTTCTCCCTTTCCCTCTCTCTCACACTAATAAATAAATAAATAAATATTTTTATTAAAAAAAAAAAAGCTAAACGTAGGAGCCAGGGAGATAGCTCAATGGATTAAGGGCTTGCTAAACAAGCATGAGTACCCAAGTTCCAAGCCAGACATTGTGGCAAGTATTTGTAATCCCAGCCACTCCTACTAGCAAGAAGGGAGGCAGACAGGAGAATCCTCCAGAAGCTCCCAGCCCAGCTAAAGAAAAAGAAAAAGAAAAAGAAAAAGAAAAGAAAAGAAAAGAAAAGATAAGATAAGATAAGATCTGAGTGGGATGTGGTGACGCATACTTTTAATCCCAGCACTCGGGAGGCTGAGGTAGGAGGGTCACTGGGAGTTTGAGGCCAGCATGAAACTACATAGTGAATTACAAGTCAGCCTGGGCTAGAGAGAGACCCTACCTCAAAAGACCAAAACAAAAAACAACAACAAAAAAAAGATCTCGATGCCAGGCGTGGTGGCGCACGCCTTTAATCCCAGCACTCAGGAGGCAGAGGTAGGAGGATCGCTGTGAGTTCGAGGCCACCCTGAGACTCCATAGTGAATTCCAGGTCAGCCTGAGCTAGAGTGAGACCCTACCTCAGAAAAACCAAAAAAAAAAAAAAAAAAAAGATCTGAGCAAACTGGGCATGGTGGTACACACCTTTAATCCCAGCTCTCAGGAGGACTGTTGTGAGTTCAAGGCCAGCCTGAGACTACATAGTGAATTTCAGGTCAGCCTGGGCTAGGGCAAGACCCTACATCAAAAAACCAAACAACAATCTGTGCAACATAAACAAACCTGGCCAAAATCATACATAGTACTTTTCGTTCTTTCTTTCTCTCCACACACACACCCACCTCTCTGTTGTCGTATGTTCACCATACAAGGTGATAGGTTTCATAAAGTCAATTTCATATACATATATCATGTCCTCTAACCATATTCATCCCTTGCTGCTCACTTTTTTTCCCTTCCTCCCTGTCCCACCTGTCCCCCTAGACAGTCTCATTTCAACTTTCATGTTATATAAGTGGGGTTTTTGTTGGTGGGGGTGTTGTGATATGTGCACATGTATATATGTATATACTATGCACTCGCCTGCAGTAGCCAGAGTGGAATGTTGGGTGTCCTGTGTCATTACACTTGCACCTGTCCTAATTTGAGCCAGCGTCCCTTACTGATTCCAGAGTTTATGATTTTTTTTTACAAGCTCTGCCAATTCTTGGATCTATACTCCCCTCCAGGACTGGGGTTACAGATGACCATGGCCATGTCCAGCTATTTATGTATGTTCTGGGGAACAAACTCCAGCAGTCTGTCAGGCCTCCTCAGGCTTGCATAGGAAGTACTCTTAACTGCTGAGCCATCTCTCTAACCCACATATAAATGATTTTACACAACTACACAAAACACAGTATCTTCGAAGGAGAAAAAAATGTGGTATTTGGGGCTGGAGAGATGGCTTTAGTTAAGGTGCTTGCCTAATGACCCAGGTTTGATTCCCCAGAACCCATGCAAGCCAAGTGCACATGGTGGTGCATTGTGTCTGGAGTTCATCTGCAGTGACTATAGGCCCTGACACAACCATTTTCTCTCTCTTCCCCCCCCCCCCACCTCTCTCTCATAAATATGTGATTTTTGGGGGGGGAGGGGTTTCAAGGTAGGGTCTCACTCTAGCCTAGGCTGACCTGGAATTCACTATGGAGTCTCAGGGTGGCCTCAAACTCACGGCAATCCTCCTACCTCTGCCTCCCAAGTGCTGGGATTAAAGGCATGCGCCACCACGCCCGGCTGATATTTGTCTTTTTAAGTATGGCTTATTTCACTTAACATGATCTCCAGTTGCTTGCAAACATAATTTCATTCCTTTCTAAAAATTTTTTAAATTTTATTTATTTATTAGAGACAGAGAGAGGGAGAGAAAGAGAGAGAATGGGCATGCCAGCGCCTCTAGCCACTGCAAACAAACTCCAGATGCATCTGCCTCCTTGTGCATCTGGCTTACATGGGACCTGGAGAGTCTAACCTAGGTCCTTAGGCTTCGTAGGCAAGTGCCTTAACTGCTAAGATATCTCTCCAGCCCCATAATTTCATTCTTTATGCTTGAATAAAACTCCATTGTGCAACCATATCACACTTCCATTCTTCTGTTGACAGATACTTAGTCTGATTCTTAGTTATCTTAGCTCTTGTGAACAGTGTGAGTAGCTCTGTAGTATATGTCTTTTAAAATTCTTTCAGGACTGGAGAGTGATTAAGGTGGTTAAGGTATTTGCCCATAAAACCTAACTACACAAGTTCAATTCTCCAGCACCCATGTAAAGCCAGATGCATAAAGTGGCCCATGCATCTGGAATTTGTTTGCAGTGGCTGGCAACCCTAGTGTTCCCATTTTCTCTCTGTGTGTGTCTATGCTGCGTGTGGTGGCACACACCTTTAATCCCAGCACTCAGAAGGCTGAGGTAGGAGGCTTGCTATGATTTCGAGGCCACCCTGAGACTACATAGTGAATTCCAGGTCAGCCTGGGCTACAGAGAGAACCTACCTTGGGAAAAAAAAAAAAAAAAAAGTATTTGCAGTACAATACCCAGAAGTGGTACAGTTGAATAATATGGTACTTATATTTTTAGTTTTTCTGAGGAACCTCCAAACTGATTTCCATGTAGCTGCACTAATTTATATTCCCACCAGCAGTGTATAAGGGTCCCACTTTCCCTCCACATCCTCACCACCATTTGTTGTTTGCCTTCTTAATACAACCATTCTGACTAGGGTAAGATGGAACCTCAATGTAATGGTATTATTTTTAAAAAAATCTTTGTAATTGTGGCATGGTGTGTGTGTGTGTGTGTGTGTGTGTTTTGAATACAGGCATGCATGTGGGGGACAGAGAATAACTGCAGATGTTAGTCCTTGTCTTCCATCTTGTTTGAGACAGGGTCTCATTATCTGCTGCTGTGTACAACAGGCTGGCTGGCCCACGAGCATCCAGGGATTCTCCTGTGTCCACCTTCCACCTCAACACATGTGCACTTTACGTGAGCTGTGAGAATCCAAACTCAGGCCGTTATACTTGAACCATAAGTGCTTTTATAACTGAGCCATCTCCCAAGCCCTGGATATCATTTTAATCTGTAATTCCCTGATGGCTAAAGATATTGAAATTCCTTTAAATGTGTTTGTTAGCCATTTGCATGTCATCTTTTTACAACTGTCTGTGCATTTCATCAGCCCATTTGTTGATTGATTTACTTGGGTTTTATATTTTAGTCTTTTGAGATCTTTCTCTTGAATATCCTATGGAACAACTATAAAAATATGCCTTAGCACAAAAGTAACAATACATGTCACACTAATAGCAGAACTCTAATCAGTCACTAGTCTTTGAAGAAGAAGAAAGGAAGGAAGGAAAAATCATACTGGCAAGAAGAGGTTAAAACAAACAAATGGTGACCCATAAAGCGAGCAAGGGGATCGGATTCTGGGAACCTCAACCTAACAGGAATTCTCAGCACCACTCCACAACCTATCTAAAATTTCATAGACACAGAAAGCACAAAAGAAAAAACTGTACCATAGTAATCTCATTTCCCTTTGAAATAACTAGAAGGGCAAACAAGTATAACACTGACTTCAGAACGTACTCAATAAAGTTTCTCAGGAGGCTTCAATCAACGAGCCATAGTCATCGTGAGCTTCTTGCACAAAGCAGGCAAACGAGGTATACAGGAGTGCGGCCAGAAGCTGGTAAGCGCATCAGCGGCTGGTTCAACACACACATTCTGAAGGTGACAACAGATGGACTGATGCCACCAAGGATTACAAGTCTCCAGAAGCACACTTACAGAGCTCCCTGCCTTTTATCGTCTTCTATACTGATGTAAGCATCTTACGTGAAAACAAACAAGCCCCTGCTTATACTCTCAGACAAGGAACTCAACCCAACTGAAGAAGCAGTCTAGGGCACACAATAAGCATTTAAGAGTGCCAGAGAAAATTCCAGGTCTTCTCTTGGATTCCTATGTTAAGTTGCTGGTACAGCTAGCATAGAAATCACGAAGTAAGCCAGTTGTGGTGTCTAATGCCTATAATCCCAGCACTTAAGAGCCTGAGACAGGAGGACTGTTACAAATCAAGGCCAGCCTGGGCTACAGAGTGAGACCTTGTCCCCAAAAGCACAAAAGAAGATGGCACAGATAAACACATCTAAATCCCAGCACTTGGAAGGTAGAGGCAGGAGAATCAAAGGTTCAAGGTCATCATCAGCAAATTCAAGACCAGCCTGGGCAACATGAGACCATCTCAGAAAAACAAAAGAAAGGAAAGAAATCATGCCTTATTATATCTGTTTTTTAAATCTCTCTCCAAAGATAAGAGTTGTGTAAACTTGGGCATTTAGGTATGAAAACAGTACCTGCACAGAACAGGGCAGTAACATCTGTTGTTGGCCACAATACAATGCCAAGACAAGCCAACAGTTACACAGCTGCTGAAAATCACAGTGCAGAGCTTTTTCCAGCCAAGAATGAACAGGATTTGTTATTCCACCTGATGCACCAAAAAGTGGGAAAAACATCTGAAACAACAATTCTCAGGACATGAAGTACCATGTCAGAAGGGAGAGTAACCCCAGAGAGGGAAACAAATGGAGTGAGCCGAGGCAATTCCCCTGCACTCTGTCCTGAACAGTTCTAAGGCACCACTGCATAGCCAAGCAACAAGTCAAAACCCAAATAAAAGAAACGTGAAGAAAACTTCACTTACACACTAGAGGCTGAGGCAGGAGAATCTTGTTCACAGCCAGCCTGAGCTATATAGCAATGGATTTGTTGAATGGAAGAAATGAAGCTGTGAATGTGTGGGCTGTGTTGAGGGAGAGACATAGTAGCTAAGGTTTGAAGAATGGAGTGAGAGAAGAAAGCTGCACACACTCAGAAGGCTGCAGAGGTTCCAAGCAGGTATACAACTGAGTCTTTATTAGGGTACATATGAGAGAATGCCTGTGATGCCTAATCTTCACTGTCAACTTGACTGGACTTAGACTCCCCAGGGAAAAACACCTCTGGACAAACCTATGAGATCATTTCCTGAAAAGCTGAACCAAGGAAGGAAGAAACACCCTAAGTGTGGGTAGTGCCACCCACTGAATAAAGGAGAAAGTGAGCTGAGCACCAGCATTCATCTCTCTCTGCTTCTTGACTGCAGACACAATGGGACCAGTAGCCTCATGCTCCCGCACCATGCCCTCCAGCCACGATGGATGGTACCCTCAAACTAGGAGTCAGAATACACCCTTCTTTCCTTACGTTGCTTTTGTCAGATATTTTTGTGCAGCCACTTGGAGAAAAATTATTACTAAAATATCTGAAAAGAGGGGGCTGGAGAGATGGCTTAGCAGCTAAGGCATTTGCCTACAAAGCCAAAGGACCCAGGTTCAATTCCCCAGGACCCACATAAGCCAGATGCACAAGGGGGTGCATGTGTCTGGAGTTAGTTTGCAGTGGCTGGAGGCCCTGGTACACCCATTCTCTCTCTCACTCTCTCTACCTGTCTATTTCTATATCTCTCTCAGAAATAAGTAAATAAAATATTTTTTTTAATATCCAAAGAGAAAAACAAGTATGTATGCCTTGCATGTACAGCAACCTGAGAGCTCAAGATACACAGGGTCCTGGGTGGAATACATAGGAGTAGTTTTGCCCTGACAATGAGGAATATCTAATTAGCCCAATGAGCTGGCTCTGGTCTCATCATACAAGTCATGAGTCTCAAAAGTCCAACTCTTTCCAAATAACCTATATGTATTCCAAAAAATGCTCAAAAATATGTTCATAAGTATGTTTATACAAAAATATCCAGCAACTAATGAAGTGTAATTAGGCTTGTCAGCCAATTAAAGATAGTATGCAAGTAAAAGCATACAAACATGCAGAAAAACATGACCCATTGTGGGAAAAGTAACCAGTCAACCCAAACTGACTTAGAAATGACCCAGACATCAGCATATGAAGACACGCAAGTTACAACTGTATCTTACAGGCTCAAACAGTTAAGAGATATTGCTAAGGACATCATAGGCTGTGGTGGTCACAGGACATCAGAGTATCATGCTGGAACTGAAAGGGAAACCAGCTCCCTCTTGGCTAACCCTCAGTGCTGGAGAGCCCTGTGAGGGCCTCTGAAGCAAGGAACCCTGTAAACTACAAAATCAACCAGCAGGACAAGGAGCACACACTTGTGCAAAAGTGGCACACAGCCTCTACAGGTAACCAACTGCTCTCTAATTGCACATGAGCCTGCTCAGTGGGAGAGAACACATATCTGGTACTGAAAACCAAGTCAGAATCCCATGGTCAGGAAACTCAGACTTCAGACCAAAGACTCTACTGCTCTCTGGAGAACAAGAGTGGCCTTGCACACCAAAAAATCATCTCTCAAATAACTTTGTATACCCACTTTAACCCAGCTGCTCTCACTCTTAGTTAAAGAATCTGCTTTGAGAGGCCAGTAAGTTAAAAAGGAGATAGAAAGGGAAGAGAAAGGAAGGGAGGAGGGCATTTATTAGGTTAGTATTGTATATATGTAAGTAGAAAGATTGAGATGGGGAGGGGATATGATGGAGAATGGAATTTCAAAGGGGAAAGTGGGGGGGGGTGGTACTACCATGGGATATTTTTTATAATCATGGAAAATATTAATAAAAATTGAGAAAATAAAAAAAAAGAATCTGCTTTGTTTTACAGATGACAAAGAAAATGGATGAGAACCATGATCCCATCAAAAAAAAGACAAAAAGGTAGCCACTGTCCACCACAAGATATGCTACCTCTACCACATTGCCCAGGGCCCAGGAGAAACTGCAGAGAAAATGGTGACATGAACACTGCTCTTACTGCTTAGCCTAACAACCAGCCCCAGGGTAATAGTGACAGACACACTGATCAATCAAAACCCATCAAAGCAGAAATCCAGAGGCTATAGAGAACCCAACACTCAATCAGACTGCCAAAAGGCCTCCCATGGCTCAGGGAACATTGTGGAAGAGGGGGTGAAAAGATTGTAAGAGCCACAGAGTGAGTAAGAATATCCTGAGGCACAGCGCCCCTGCTACCCCAAGGGACTGACTAAGGACTTCATGACCCCACAGTGAATACCATAAACCCACTAAGGAGGGCCCCTAGGGTATCAGGAGCAGGGACAGGGGAATAAAAGAGTATAACCTGTTATATATATAAAATAAAATTAAAAAGTGAAGAATCAAGAGCTAGAGAGATGACTTGGTGGTTAAGGTACTTGCCTGTGAAGCCTAAGGACCCAGGTTTGATTCCCCAGTACCCATGTACACGAGATGCATAAGGTGGCACAGGCACCTGGAGTTTATTTGCAGTGGCTAGAAGCCCTGGTGTGTCCATTCTCTCTATATATCTCCCCCAGCCCCCACACTCTCTCTCTCTCTCAAATAAATAATACCATATTTTAAAAAAGAAAAAAAATATTTTGCCAGCCATAGTTACACACACCTTTAATCCCAGCACTTGGGAGAAAGAGATAGGAGGATCACCATGAGTTTGAGGCCACCCTGAGACTACGTAGTGAATTCCAGGTCAGCCTGAGCTAGACCCTACCTAGTAAAAATAAATAAATAAATAAAGTGAAAAAATCCTAGTTTACATTCAGAGAATTGAAAAAAAAAAAAGTTAACAGACACACGTGATTTTTTTAAACATGCCTGGAATTGAAAAGTAATCACAACTTGGTCTTTTGGCTGAGGTAAAGCACAGACATGAAAACACAATGCCTGGCTGAAAAACACCCCAAAAGATCCACAAGACCAAAGAGACACTGGACAAGACCATCACCAAACACGAAGGCATAATGACAGAAGCCAAAATCAATGGGGACAGAAAATGAAAATAACTTCAGTGAGGTGTGGATGAAAACCAAGTGATCTGTTACCCTAGAAACTGTCCCAAGGAAAGGGGCAGGGAAGAAACACATTTGAAGAAATAATGGTCAAAATCTGTCCAAATTTGGTGAAAACTACAAATTCATAGAACCAAAGAAACTCAACAAAACCCAAGGAAAACATGAAAAAAAGAAAAAGCCTACATTAAGACACATGATACCAGCTGTGATCGTTAATCTCAGTTGTTAACTTGCTAGGTAGGATTTAGAATCAACAGGGCTTTGGATTTGTCTATAAGGGATTTTCTAAATTAGGTTAATTGATTTGAGATTTGGAAGAGTTTGGGAGGTGGTGGGACTGTGGAAGGTGGGGCATAGATGGAGGAAGTACGTGAGTGGGAGTATGGCTGGATCTTGCCCTGGCTTCTTCATGTCTCCCACTCTCTGCTTCCTGTCTGCCATGATGTGAGCAGCTCCACTCTCCTTCCTTAGTTACTATGAGGTGAACAGTGTCTGCCATGCAATCTCGTAGCCATGAGGTTCTGCCTCACTACAGATCTATTAACATGGAACCAAGCAACCAAGGACCAAACCCTTTGACACTGTGAGCTAAACATGTGGTAGAAAAGAAGCTAAAAATTGAACTGATTCACTGAGTTAGTGTAAGAGTTAACCGCTGAGGAGCTCAAACTTATCTTGGTCAGCAGATAGAAAAATCCCAAAGGAGGAACAGTCTAGAAAGGGCCCAAAGGGACAATAAGGAGATTCAGTTTAGGCTACAACCAAGTAAAATGGAGTTCATTGTTAGGGTGGCCTGACTATAGAAATGATTGATATGCAAATTGCCACCTCTTGTTTGCTCACTTAACCCTCTCCTTGGCTATGAAAACTACAAAATGGAAATAAAATCTCAGCTTGGGGCCAGAGCTTCTTTGGAGGGCGACCTCAAGCTCTTTGGCCCCTGGAAAATAAACTCCTCTACTTTCACTCACACTGGCGTTCGAGTGATCTTTCCAGAGAATTTCTACAACAAACACATGTTTCTTCCTTTGTTATTTACCTGTCTTGTTACTGAGACAAAATACCTGACAAAAATCAATTTAGAGGAGAAAGGGCTAACTTCACCTTACAGTTCCAGGGCACACAGTCCATTGTGGAAGGTGCTTGAGACAACTGTCACCATTCAGTCCCCAAGTGAGGAAGCAGACAGAAGTGATACTGGCTCCTAACCAGCTCCCCCCTTTTTATTCAGCCCAGGTGCTGCCCACATTCAGGATGCATTGTCCTACCTCAATTAATTTTGGCACGCCCAGAGACTACCTGAATGAAGTAATCCCTCACAGGTGATTCTAGGCCCTGTCAAATTGACAATAAGCAGAAACCATCACACCTCCCTAAAGCCACTTTTCGCAGGTAACTGATCACAGCAACGTAGTCATGTCTGACTGATGCACACAGCAACATGACTGCTGCACTAGCTAGAGACTTTAGCTTTCTTTCCTTTGGCAATGCTATTTTACATTTCCACTCTCAGCACGAGTCTAGGGTGAACAAGAGTGTGGCAATGTGACAGTCCTTGCAGGTGCTCACCTTGCTTAGTCAGGGCTTCTCGGAGAGCAGGAGTTATCATAGCTCGTCCTTTGCTGTCTTCGTTCTTCTCCGTGTTCCTTAACACACTAGCTTTCTCGTCCTGATCATTTCCTCTCTGTATTAAATTTGGAAAATAAAAGTCAAAATTGGTAATGAGCAAGGAAAAAGACCATCACAATAACTAAGAACACCTTGCGAGAACGAAAAAGCTGACTGCAAAGTATAGCCTGGACCTAGTACTCTGCAAAGGGAGCAGATTTTCAGTGAGACAATGATCTAAAGACACAGTGGTCATTAAATAATTCAATGACCATGGAAACACATGTATCCACCAAACTAAATTAACAGCTCACTTGTCTAGCAACAATCTAAGCACTGTAGACAGCTGGCTACCTTTGGTAAATAACTGATTTTCTCTGAATTTTACTTTCCTCGTATGAAAAAAGGAAAGTAGAACATTTAGTAATGTTTTTTCTAAGCCAAAGTACTTCTTCTTCTATAAATGGTTTAATAAAATGGTAACTGGAATCTTTCAGTAAGTTGTAGTTCCTATCTGAGTGTGATGGTACACACACCTATAATCCCACTGAGGAGGCTGAGGCAGAAGAATCAAGAATTCGAGGCTAGCCTGGTCTACAAAACATAATCTTGTTTCAAAACAATCAAGGGCTGGGCCTTTAACTCAGTGGTAGAGAGTCCGCCTGGTATGCATGAAGCCCTGAGTTCAATTCTCAATACTATATATCCTGTTACTAATTACTCCCGCAAACCTCAAAGACAAGTGAAAACAGTGCTTTAAGATGCCCAGTGACCATTTTCTCAGAGACAAGTCATTCCATCTCCACTACTTATTACTCAACACCCCAATAGTCCCATAGGGGAAATGCCCCTTCAGTGATAGAAAAAAAAAATATTTAAGAAATCTGGCTGGAGAGAGAGCTCAGTGCTAGCAATACTTGCTTGCAAGCCAGCTGGTCCAAGTTCAATTCCCCAGTACCCACATAAAACCAAACACACAAAGTGGCACAGACATCTTGAGTTAGTCTGCAGTGACAAGAGGCCCTGGAGCACCCATTCTCTTTATCTAGCTGTCTATCTCTCAAATAAGTAATATTTTTAATGGAAAAGAAACGTGGGGACTGGAACTATGAGGGCTGAAACTACAGCTCAGTGGTAGCACATCTACCCAGCATACGTAAGAGCCTGGGTTCAATCCTCAGTCCTAGGAAAGGGAAAGAAGCAAAGCAAAGCAATGTGGAGTGTAAGATCAGTGTATTCACTTTGGCATTGATTGCTGTCATGAACCCTTGCATCACAGTAGTCTTGTATTCACTGTAAATACGTATTACAAGTTGGCCCTCATTCACCTCTCACTACTTCCTCTCTTTTTACATCCCATATGTCACACACACACACACACACACACACACACACAGGTAATACATGTTTAAGTTATCTCTACATCTCTTTGGAAGACAACAGAGCAGTCATAACTTCAGGAAACACACAAGCCTGGGGACATACACCAAGGCTTACTAAGAACTGCAGAAATCCAAGATGACGTACTGTGGCAGCCTCACCACCAAGCCCCAGACGACCTTCAGTATGCCTCTTTCCTACGTCTAGACACCAGTCCACTGAGCTGGTGAGTAGACTATACAGTGCCTTTCCTCTGAAATAAAAACACCTCACAGATGATATAATGTTTGACCTCTGCTTCAAGCTAAAGCAAAAAGGGATGGATGCATGAAGGGTGGGTGAGGGAGGTTGGTCCATGGTTTGATGTCTCAAAAGTCTGGGCTACATTCTACCACTCAATTTACTTATGTGGATATTCCAAGTTCTCCATAATAAAAGTTTTAAAAAGATAAAGATTTTTTCTTTGTTTGTTTATTCAAGGTAGGGCCTTACTCTGGGCCAGGCTGACCGGGAACTCACTTTAGGCCCAGGCTGACCTCCAATTCACAGCAATCCTCCTACCTTGACCTCACAAGTGCTGGGACTAAAGACATTCACCACTGTGCCCAGGTAAAATGAAGATTTTTATTTCACTTTATTTATTTGGAGAGAGAGGGAGAAAGAAGGAGATGGGGGAGAAAAATGGGTGTATCAGGACTTCCTGCCACTGCAAACGACCTCAAGACACATGCATCATTTTGTGCATCTGGCTTTACATGGACACTGGGGAATTGAACCCAAGATGTAAGGCTTTACAATTAAACACCTCTAACTGCTGAGCCATCCAGCCCCTAAGATGAAGATTTTTAAAATAGCTCAGTGTGATGTCACAAAACTGAGGCAAAAGAATGGAGAAATTCAAGGACAGCTTGGGCTACATAGTGAGACCATGTCAAAAAGGAAGACTGCTGGGGAGATGGCTCAGTGGTAAAGTGCTTGCCACACAAGCATGAAGACCTGAGCTGGGGTCCCCAGCTCTGGGGAGGTAGAGACAAGGAATCCCTGAGACTCACTGGCTAGCTAGTGTAGCGACATAGGTGGTGAGCTGTAGGTTCAGTGAGTGACCATCTCAGAATAAGATAGAGAACAACTGAGAAAAACCCTTGATGTTGACCTCTGGTCTCCATAGGGTATGTTCATGCATGTGCACATGTATACACAAACACGCACACACGCACACACACACACACGTGGACACGACTGGGATACATGAGATGAAAAGAGGGAAGAAGATAGGGAGGGAGGAAGGAATGTAAAATCAGTACACCCATAGAAAGCAAAGCAATGCACTTTGAGGTTAATTTCCCCACCTTCTCTGTTACTTGCTCTGAAAAAAAAAAAGGCTGAGAAAAGGCACTTTGGTTCAGATGCACCATATGAGAAAAGTAACCTGCAGCTAAGCTCTGTCCTCCAAATGGCTAAATATACACACAATGCAAAGCTAATGAGAAAGCTGCCTGTTAACTAGTGTTTATAACCACACATTTCCAGATGGAACTGAAATAAAACTGTATAAACAAACATCAGTCACTTGTTCTTATCAATAATAAAAGTAATTTAAAGCTAGGAATTTTGTAGGAGTTAAAAGACTCCAGTTATTATTTTATTAAACTATTCTGAGACAGAAGAAAAAAATACTTTGGCTGAAAAATCTGAGCTGGGGATGTGGCTTAGTTGGTATGATGCTAGCCTAGCATATATGAATCCCTGGGCTCAATCCCCAGCACTGTTATCATAAACTGGGCCTGGTGATGCATGCCTGTAATCCCAGCACTTGGAAGGTGAAGGCAAAAGAATTAAGAGTTCAAGGTCATCCCTGGCTACATACAAGGGGTACATGAGACCCTGTTTTCAAATTCAAAACAAAAAATTTAAGTGAGCACTCAAAGTGAAGGAGTATACTTGGAAATAAACTGGTGGAAGAAAATGAACTCAGCTCAACCGCAAGAGCACTTGAAATGCCGAAGGAGTGATTCCAGCAAGTCACTGAGACCCCTCTACTAACCATGCAAAAACTAACAGGATATAGCAGTGCTTGACCTCACGTGCCTCAGTCACTACAGAACATCACTAGCTCATGTGCCAGCCCCAGAGTTCATATAAATCACAACTGGACTCAGCTCATGACAGTGGCCTCTGACTACCAAACAACCTCTTTTGATTCTAAATAGAAACTTCTGGCCCCTATAAGATGAAGCCAGTAACACTGTCCATGTTCTATCACTAGACAAATGATCAGTTACAACATATGAGTGTTGCCCTTCCAGATCCACTTGTAGAGGACATGATGGGTACTGTGCACTCAGGACAGACACTGATCACTTCTTCCCTGCCATACTGTTCCATCTTCTCTCCCACACAGCGCCAACTTCATTTCTCAACAGATGCCAGGAATTTTGGCACCATTCACATTCTATTTTTTTTAATGGTGGAGGGGACAAGAGAGAGAATTGGTACGCCAGGGCCTCCAGCCACTGCAACTGAACTCCAGACACAGTGCACGCCTTTGTATGCATGCATGACCTTAGTCGTGTGTCACCTTGTGCATCTGGCTTACAAGAGATCTAGGGAGTCAAACACGGGTCCTTAGGCTTCACAGGCAAGTGCTTTAACCGCTAAACCATCTCTCCAGCCCACCATTCACATTCTAAATCTATTCTCCCAAATGTAAACACTGTGGCTGTCTCCGGACAGAATATACCATGAAACACCATGCAGATCTACATTCCAAGATATTTATTCATAGCTATTAAAAATAAGTGAAATCCCCAGCTCTCTCCTGCTTACCCCACTATACAAAAAGTAACTGAGTTCTAGCTTAAACCTGCAATACAATGATTCTATCCATCCACAATGCCATTGGCAAGTGCACTTGGTAGTGCATGCCTGCCATCCTAGCCCTCTAGAGGTAAAGGCAGGAAGATCCAGAGTTCAACTTATGCTCAGTTACATAGCAAGTTCAAGAATAGCCTGGGCTACACAAAACCCTGTCTTGGGGTGGGGGAAGAGAAAGACAAGGGTCTGGGGAGATGGAGAAAGCACTCACTGTACCGGCATGGCTATCAGAATTCACACCCTCAGTCAGAACCACATAAATGTGAACACACTAGCACACATCTGTAATCTCAGCATGCCTATGGTGAGATGGGAAGCAGAGACATATTAATCCCTGGAAACTCGCAGGCCAGTCACCCTGGAGAACAGAGCAGTGAACACGTGAACATGCCTCAAAGTGAGGACCGACACCTGAGGTTGTCCTCTGACCTCCACACATGTGCCATGGCACACACACATTCACACTCTCACACACACAAACATCCACATACACTAACAAGACTGTATGGATCTTGCAACTAGTGGAAGACAGTTGTAACAATTTTTTTCTTTTTTAAGATTATAATAAAATAGTACCTAATTTATTTTCATACCATCATACCAGAAAACAGTTTACTCCAATTTTGCTATGGGTAAAAAACAGATGAAGCCGGACGTGGTGGCGCACGCCTTTAATCCCACCACTCGGGAGGCAGAGGCAGGAGGATCGCCGAGAGTTCGAGGCCACCCTGAGAATACAGAGTGAATTCTAGGTCAGCCTGAGCTAGAGTGAGACCCTAACTCGAAAAACCAAAAAAAAAGAAAAACCAGATGAAAAAGAGATGATTTGTTGGGCTGGAGAGATGGCTTAGCAGTTAAGGTGCTTGCCTGTGAAGCCAAAGAACCTTGGTTCAATTCCCCAGGACCCATGTAAGCCAGATGCACAAGGTGGCGCATGTGTCTGGAGTTCGTTTGCAGTGGCTGGAAGCCCTGGCGTGCCCATTCTCTCTCTCTCTCTCTTTCTATTTCTCTCTCTGCCTCTTTCCTTCTCTCAAATAAATAAATAAAAATAATTTTTTAAAGTCATTTGTTAAAAAAAAAAAAAAACTTTTAAGGTAGCCAGGCACACATCTACAACCCTAGCACTTGGGAGGTAGAAGTAGGAGGACCATGAATTTGGAGAAACTGAAGTAGGAGAATTGAGTTCAAGGCCAGCCTGGGCTACATGAGATTCTGCCCACCCCCAAAAAAATGGAAGCATTGCATTCCCCTTTCTCTGCTTCCTAATCCACAAGATGTGAGAAGTGACCTCCCATCCAAGCCAGGAGCTGGTTCCACCTCTATGCATTGTCCTTTATGATGGACTTGCCTCCTCAACTCTAAGCCAAAAGAAGCTTTCCTCCCTTATGCTGCCTTTTGTCAGGTATCTGAGCATAGCAATGAGAAAAGCAACTAATACACCAAGCCAACTCTTGAGTTAACTTGTAAATCTTCCACAGTATGAGGTGGATGGGTGAACATTTCTCACTCCTTAAATATTTCATAGATAGCATGTCATTTCTACTTCGTTTCCCCTAGGAGGGTGTGTTAGTCAGTTTTCACTTGCTGTGACAAAATACCTGGAGTAAATCAGCTTTAAAGGAGGAGAGGTTTGTGTGGCTCACATTTATAGAGGTTTCAGTCCATGGCTACTTGGCCCGATAGCTTTGGGCCTGTAACAAGGCAGAATACCCATTATGGTGGGGAAGGTATAGGGAGAAAAAAAAGTCAATTTTAAGAGGCAATGTCACTGAGTTTGATTGTCTGTCAAAGAGATGTTCTACAACAAACAATCCTTCCATTCTCAAAGCCTCATTTCTTCTGGAATGAAGTCTTTCTACATGTCTCCTGCTTACCATAGGTGATCCCCATTTTGTCAATTCATACACAACACCAAGAACACAGCACCCCCAGTTTCTCTAGAGCTCACTTCTCTACACAGACAACCTGCCTGGGCCTGGAGCCAAGCCAGCACAAAGTGAAGGTTCAGTATGTGTTGGTTGAGTAAACACTTTAGCACAACCACACAGCTATTTCTAACTCCAGAAAAACAGACCCCACTCTGTGCAGTACTGACTCTAGTTCTGGCAATTTCCAACATGAAAAACCTGTTGATGGACATGGTGCTGCACATCTGTAATCCCAGCACTTGGGAGGCTGAGGCAGGAGGATCGAAAGTTCAAGGCCAGACTAGGTAACATTGCAAGTCAATCTCAAAAAAAAAATTTTAGGGGGTTGGAGAGATTAGTGGTTAAGGCACTTGCCTGCAAAGTCAAAGGACCCAGGTTTGATTCTCCAGTACCCACATAAGCCAGATGCACAAGGTAGCACATGCATCTGGAGTTCATCTACAGCAGCTGAAGGCCCTGACATGCCCATTCTATCTGCCTCTTTCTCTCTTTCACTTTCACTCTCTCAAAATAAAAATTTTTTAAATTTTTTAAAAATTTACAAAGTACTCTTCAAATATGTTTTATATTTTTATTTTCTTTTTGATGTTATATATGTATGTAACACATTTTAATTGTATTTCATCCCCCATCACCCTTTCTTATCCCCTTACTCCCACTAAACCCCTTCTTCCTAACCAGTCCTCTTCCTACTTTCGTGGTTGTTGGTTGGGTGGCTGGCTGGCTGTTTTGAGACAGGGTCTCATGTAGCCCAAGCTGACCCTGAGCACTGAAGCTGCTATGTAGCCAAGCATGAACCTGAACTTTTGCTCTTCCTGCCTTCACTCCCTGAGTACTTGGTTTACAGACGTACACTACCACATCTGGCTTATGTAATGCAGGGAATCAAGCCCAGGGCTTCATGTGTGTGCATGGTGGGCAAGTGCTCTACCCAATGAGCAGCACTCCCAACCCCTTCATATATAATTTTATTTATGTTGTACTTTAGCAAAAACTCCTTCTCCTGGGCAATTTAACCCTATGTCCTCAGGACCCTATATCTTTAATAAATGTATCCCTACTACTACTCACTTGTTACAGCTCAATTTTAAAGTGACTAGGTTTTTTTTAATATTTTTATTTTTATTTATTTATTTGAGAGCAACAGACAGAGAGAAGGAGTCAGAGAAAGAGAATGGGCGCACCAGGGCCTCCAGCCACTGCAAACGAACTCCAGATGCATGTGCCCCCTTGTGCATCTGGCTTACATGGGTCATGGGGAATTAAGCCTCGAACCAGGGTCCTTAGGCTTCACAGACAAGCACTTAACTGCTAAGCCATCTCTCCAACCCCTAAAGTGACTAATTTTTATCATGACTCGAAGCTTTTTGCACACCATTGGTACAAGGGCATCTTTTGAACTTGTACAAAAACAGTTTGACCAGGTATGTCAAGAGCTTGTATGACACCATGATTCTAAGATAACCTGACTTTAGAAAATAATTCAGAACTGTTCCTACACTGCTAAATGCTCCTAAGTGCACAATGGGTTAGTCAGGGTGGTTTAAAGGTGGCGCGCTGGGCAGAGACACATCACCTTTTGTTGCTAGATGAATTAAACACCCTGTCTTAAATTATGGACCAGCGTCATGTCATCCCACTGTAATACCAATGTAGCTTTATAATCAGGATGAGACACTGTGATATTTCTCTAATTTACAGAGCTAAGGACTAAATACTTCTCTGGTGATCAAGCACTGCCATTTATTTCCAAAACAAATGGCACTGAGGTCATTGTGTCCACTCCAGCAGAGCACAGCATGCTGGGGAGAATTTAGTGGCATTTACTTAATGCAGAAGGAAACAGTGATCAGCATTAAATTTACAATCACAATAGGAGAGAGACAGAAGTGTCAGGTTAATTCAGGGGTTGAAGTCCAGGGAGGGATTAGATGTCCATAAAGATGCAAGAGACCCCAGGCCCATGAACCCCAACTTTGGTACTTGTCCAAGTTATTAAAGAACTGAAAACACAGACTCAGAGAAGGGTAAATTGTGAGATTTATTTTAAGGAGAGTTAGGATCAAGAAGGAAGGCAAGGGATGGAGAGGTGGCTCAGTGGTTAAAGGCACTTGCTTGCAAAGCCTGACAGCCTGGGTTCAATTCCACACTACCCATGTAAAATCCAGATAAACAAAGTGGCACATCTTTCTGCAGTTCATTTGCAGTGGCAAGAGGCCCTGGTACACCCATACACACCCATCCTCTCTCTCTTTTTCTCTCTCTCAAGTAAATAAATAAAAGTAAAAATAAAGTAAGAAAGAAGGCAAGCAAGAAAGTCTAAGCCAAAAGAAATTCTTTCCCAGACAAGCTGGGAAGGGGAAAGGGAGACAGAAAATCTCCTTCACATAAAGAAAGGTCTGAGCCAGGCATGGTGGTGCATGCTTTTAATCCCAGCACTTGGGAGGCAGAGGTAGAAGAATCACCATGAGTTCATGAGTTCAAGGCCACCCTGAGACTACATAGTAAATTCCAGGTCAGCCTGAGCTAGAGTTTAAAACCCTACCTTGAAAAAAAAAAAAAAAAGGAAAAAGAAAGGTCTGGGCACACATACATGAAAAGAAAAGCAATAAAGCACCCCAAACAAAGCAGGAAAGCCCTCAGAGAAGAAATCCTACCCTTTCCCAGCATGGCTGGAAAGGTAGAACAGAGATCAAGGATATCCCCCTGACACAGGGAGTCAAGCCAGAGGGTCAGAGAAGTCAGAAACTTACAAAAGGGGCCAAGAGGGACCAAGAGAGCTCATATACACATGGTTTAGGGCTATTTATATGGGCCAAACATCCAATCAGAATGAGCTTCATCACACTCAGGTGTGTAAGAGAGAGACTTGATTGGTAGGTAGACTCAAGGGACTGTACTCGGGAAGGGCCAGCCCACACGTGTGCTGAGTAAGAAGCAGGGAGCTCTGCTGAGGAGTTGTTGCTGGTAGCCATCTTGGGTGAGACTGGATTAGATGGGGGTTCTAGTCCTGCCAGGGCAGGCAAGATGGCATTCATGTTTCTGTGGGCTAGTCCCTAGCTAACTACCTACCTAAAAAAAAGAGGAGGGGGACTGGAGAGATGGTTTAGCGGTTAAGGCGTTTGCCTACAAAGCCAAAGGACCTTGTTTTGATTCCCCAAGACCCATGTAAGCCAGATACACAAGGGGGTACATGAGTCTGGAGTTTGTTTGCAGTGGCTAAAGGCCCTGGCGCACCCATTCTCTCTCTCCCTCCCTCTTCCTCTTTCTCTCTCTCTCAAATAAGTAAATAATAAAGAAATAAAAGCCCAGCTATGTTACTCCAAACACATATCAAGGTTCTTCCTGCTTCTTTGTTCTCTAAATTCTACATCTTCCATTCTGGGTGTGAATCCTTTGCCCTTTGGGGGACAGCATAGGGAAGCAACCCACAGAGGTGAAGTCCATCCAGCTTAAACCCTGCACTCCTGGTATTGCATTCAGGTTCACACTGCTGGTAGAAATCACCCAACTAAGAGCAGCTTGTGGGGAAAAGAGGTTTATTTTGGCTTATAGGCTTGAGGGGAAAGTCCACGATGGCAGGGAAAACAATGGCATGAGCAGAGGGTGGACAATAGCAACAGGAGAGTGTGCCAAACACTGGGAAGGGGACACTGGCTATAACATCCATAAGCCAGCCCCCAACAATACACTGCCTCCAGCAGGCGTTAATTCCCAAATCTCCATCAGCTGGGAACCCAGCATTCAGAACACCTAACTTTATGGGGGACACCTGAATCAAACCACACCTGGCCACCTGACTCCAGACAAGCCACTTAACAGCTCTGGCCCTCAGCTGTCTGCCTATGAAATGGAAAGTGGGCACAAGTGCAGATACCTCTAGGTCACTGCTGAGGCTGAATGAGATTGTTCCCCATAACTTCTCCTAATGCTGGACCTTCATCTTTGCCCAGAAGTGCTACCTCTCCCCACACATGCTATTCAGTCAAACCCACTGCTTGCCCCTAGCCTAACTGGTGTAGTCTGGTCATCGTAAGTTCCAAGTCAGCCTGAGCTACAGTAAGAGACCCTGTCTCAAAACAAAGGTTAGGAGTAGGAAAAGGGAAAGTGGTAGGAGAGGAACTTATCTAGTAAACACAATGACCCCTGAGGTTCACTCTTGACTATCACACTACGCTGAATATATACATGCATAAAATAAAAAATTTAAAACTGGTGATGTATTTTCAGGTTTCATTAAAGTTGGAACAAATATACATTCCCCCACCTAAACATTTTTATGAGAAAGCTAAAATATAAACTGTCAACTTAAACCTCATAAACGTCCAAAATCATTTTGTTAAAAACAATTCAGTATTTTCATTAGTGCGTTCTCCAGTGACCTCTGCTGTCCATGAGATGGAAATGCAAAGAAAAAATGTTCCAATTATCCCACTACAAAGCTATAAGGTATTAGCCAGGTGAAAATTCCAGAAGTCTTTTTATTTGTAAGCAGAGATTATTAGAGAGACAGACAGGCACAGAGAATGGCTGCAAACAAACCCCAAATGCATGCACCACTTTGTACATCTGGCTTTTACATGGGTACTGGGAAACTGAACCCAGGTGGTTGTGGTTTACAGGCAAGCACCTTAACCACTGACCCATCTCTTCAGCCCCAGAATTCTTTTTTATTATTATTATTAGTTATTTATTTTTGTGAGGTAAAGTTTCACTCTAGCCCAGGCTGATTTGGAATTCACTCTATAGTCTCAGGCTGGCCTTGAACTCACAACAATCCTCCTACTCTGCCTCCTGAATGCTGGGATTAAAGCATGTACCACCACACCCAGCCTAGATTTCTTAAATTAGGTACTTCATTTCCAGACAGCTTCACTAAAAAGCCGTAAAATTACATTCATTTATTTTTGTTGTTGTTTTGGTTTTTCGAGGTAGGGTCTCACCCTAGCCCAGGCTGACCTGGAATTCACTATGAAGTCTCAGGGTGGCCTCGAACTCATGGCAGTCCTCCTACCTCTGCCTCTCGAGTGGTGGGATTAAAGGTGTGCACCACCATGCCCTGCAGATCACATTTATTTTGAGCAAGATTGATCAATTTGGAAAAAGTATAACCTAAAAATAGTGTCATGTTTTCAAAAAATTTTTAAAGTCTCAGACTAGGGCTACTCTACTTGTAGGCCTTCTGACAGTACTCTTATCCGTGTGTTTCACCCAGTTTTTACAAAGTTTCTAAATTACTTTATGTGTCTACTTGTGTGTGTATGTGTCACGATGTGTGTATATGGAAGCCAGAAAACAATCTCGAGGTGTCCATGCTCATCTTTCACCTTTGAGAAAGGGTCTCTTGTCACTGCAAACGCCAGTCTAGTTGGCTCATGAGCCTGGATTCTCCTGGGTCTGCCTACCACCAAGGTTTTAGATGCATTGGGATCACAGATGCATGAACCACTTTCCAGCCAGCTTTATGTAGGTGCTGGGGAAGATCAAACTCGCACTGGTAGGCTTACAAGAAAACACTTTTTAACTGCTAACCGCTAAACCATCTCCTCAGACCCTTACCCAATTTTTTATTTTTTATTTTTATTTTTATTTTTTATTTTTTATTTTTTAAAGCAGAGTCTTGCTCTAGTCCAGACTGACCTGGAATTCACTATGTAGTCTCAGGCTGACCTCAAATTCATGATACTCCTCCTACCTCTGCCTCCCAAGCACTGGGATTAAAGGTATGCACCACCATGCCCAGCCTCAATTTTTTATATCAAGTTTTTAGCCTTCTTTCTCCCAAAATTCTAAAACTCTCTAGTGTAACCCTCTGCTTAAAGGGCAAATATTTTCTATCTTACCCTTTGTCTTTTGATTTTGCACACAGCCATGTAAAACATTTAACCCATTCATGTCAGATGGGGCGGCTTGTTCCTATAATCCAAATACTCAGAGATTGAGGCAGAAGAATCACCTAAAACAGGAGCCCAGCCTGAGGTACAGAATGAATTCCAGGTCAGCCTGGGCTAGAGTGACATCCTACCTCAATGAACCAAATTAAATACATCTAATTTTTCTTTTTTAAAAAATATATAATTTTGATACTTTTTATTAATGTATTTATTTATGAGGGAGAGAGAGAAAGAGCATAGGCATGCCAGGGCCTCTAACCACTGCAAATAAACTCCAGATGCATGAGCCACCATGTACATCTGGCTTACGTGGGTACTGGGGAATAGAACTTACATCCTTAGGCTTCGTAGGCAAGTGCCTTAACCACTAAGCCATCTCTCCAGACCTAAATCTTCTTGTTAAGTCCCTCCTGCCTCAGCCTTGAGAGTCTGTCTTTACCACATGTTAAATTCCCAGGTATTCCTGACATTTCACTCTGCTGAAAAGCACCTTCTATGTCATTATGAGCCAGTACCAGTGTGTTAGTTGCAGGTGCCTCATGGTATCTGTGTCTGGTAGGGTTGTGACAACTACTTTTGTCAAGATTTATCAACTCTCATACTTGCTTTTCCACATGAATAGACATGGCTAGACCAAGAAGAAAAGTCAGAAACCTTACTGGAAACTTTTACTGGATTTGTATTAAATTTATGTTGTGGTGGTTTAAATGTAAAATGTCCTCCCACAGACTCATGCATCCAAATACTTAATCCCCAAATGGGGTCACTGTTTGGGAAAGTTGTGGAACCTTCAGGAGGGGGAGCCTTGCTAGAGAAGTGTATCACTGGAGGTAGGCCTGGAGGTGTAAAACCCAGCCCCTCTTTCTGTTCTACTTCCTGCCTGTTGGTGTGATGATGTCATGCCAGCTTCCTGGTCCTGTCATTTGTCCTCCCACGATGGATTATCCTCTGGAACCATAAGCCAAAATAAACTCCTCCTAAATCGCCTCTGGGTGGGCATTCTTCCCTAGCAATGAGAAAGTAACTGGCACATATAATTTAAAAGAACTGACATCTTAGCCAAGAGTGATGACACATGCCTATAATCCCAGCATTTGGGAAGCATAGGCAGGAGGAGCAGTTCAAAGCTAGCCTCAGCTACATGACAAGTTCCAGGCCAGCCTGGGCTACATATGATCCTGTCTTGCTTCAAAAAAAAAAAAAAAAAAAGACAAGGCTACCAACTGTTCCCACTGCTGTAACTGCTGCTTAATTAATTCTTTCATTCAAATGCCTACAGGTTTTATTACTTATTTTCCAAGATCTAATTCTTTTTTATTACAACGCTGATGGACAATATATTTTCAGTTTAGTGAATTCTTACTTTCCAAACTCTATTTTTAACAGTGAGACTTTATATTTTGACATTATGTATCATTTCAACTTTAGATAACTGGAGTCTGCATAAAATGCTACCACAATGTACATTTCATGTTCTTCTAATTTTTCAAACAGTCACAGCCCAGACCAGCACTTCATAGTGTCCTAGGGTCCATGTTAATCACATCACCCACAGGCCAGGCTGCCCCTCTGCTAAAGCTGACCCAATGTTACCAAAGCTAATCTGAGCTCTTTTCATTTTTTGATTTTATTTTTTTTGAGACAGAGTATTATGTAGTCCAGGCTAGGCCTAAATTCCTGATCTTACTATCTCTGCCTCCCGAGTGCTGGGATTACAGGACTGAACAACACCTGGGGGGGGGGGGTGTCTGTTGCTACTATTGTTTGGGGAGTTGGTTTGGCTGGCTTTTTAGAGGTGTATATTCATGAACACAGTGATAAATTGCACAAACACATTTTCATAAAAGTATATTACACTATTTTTATTCTGAGACAGAGGCTCATTATGTTGCCCAGGAATGCCTTGAACTTCAGATCCTCTTTGTCTTAGCCTCCCAGGCAGGTAGCTGGGATGACAGGCCTGTACCACAAGACCTGACTCCACAAATCCTCCTGTGCTGTCCACCCTCCACAGTCCCAAACACCACCTCTGCAGACATCTACCCTCCCCTCAGTTCCTCCAGTCCCGAACACCACCTCTGCAGACATCTACCCTCCCCTCAGTTCCTCCACAGTCCCGAACACCACCTCTGCAGACATCTACCCTCCCCTCAGTTCCTCCACAGTCCTGAACACCACCTCTGCAGACATCTACCCTCCCCTCAGTTCCTCCACAGTCCTGAACACCACCTCTGCAGACATCTACCCTCCCCTCAGTTCCTCCACAGTCCCGAACACCACCTCTGCAGACATCTACCCTCCCCTCAGTTCCTCCACAGTCCCGAACACCACCTCTGCAGACATCTACCCTCCCCTCAGTTCCTCCACAGTCCCGAACACCACCTCTGCAGACATCTACCCTCCCCTCAGTTCCTCCAGTCCCGAACACCACCTCTGCAGACATCTACCCTCCCCTCACTTCCTCCAGTCCCGAACACCACCTCTGCAGACATCTACCCTCCCCTCACTTCCTCCACAGTCCCGAACACCACCTCTGCAGACATCTACCCTCCCCTCAGTTCCTCCACAGTCCCGAACACCACCTCTGCAGACATCTACCCTCCCCTCAGTTCCTCCACAGTCCCGAACACCACCTCTGCAGACATCTACCCTCCCCTCAGTTCCTCCACAGTCCTGAACACCACCTCTGCAGACATCTACCCTCCCCTCAGTTCCTCCACAGTCCCGAACACCACCTCTGCAGACATCTACCCTCCCCTCAGTTCCTCCACAGTCCTGAACACCACCTCTGCAGACATCTACCCTCCCCTCAGTTCCTCCACAGTCCTGAACACCACCTCTGCAGACATCTACCCTCCCCTCAGTTCCTCCACAGTCCCGAACACCACCTCTGCAGACATCTACCCTCCCCTCAGTTCCTCCACAGTCCTGAACACCACCTCTGCAGACATCTACCCTCCCCTCAGTTCCTCCAGAGTCCTGAACACCACCTCTGCAGACATCTACCCTCCCCTCAGTTCCTCCAGAGTCCTGAACACCACCTCTGCAGACATCTACCCTCCCCTCAGTCCTCCACAGTCCTGAACACCACCTCTGCAGACATCTACCCTCCCCTCACTTCCTCCAGAGTCCCTGAACACCACCTCTGCAGACATCTACCCTCCCCTCAGTTCCTCCAGAGTCCTGAACACCACCTCTGCAGACATCTACCCCTCCCCTCAGTTCCTCCAAGTCCTGAACACCACCTCTGCAGACATCTACCCTCCCCTCACTTCCTCCAGAGTCCTGAACACCACCTCTGCAGACATCTACCCTCCCCTCACTTCCTCCAGAGTCCTGAACACCACCTCTGCAGACATCTACCCTCCCCTCACTTCCTCCAGAGTCCTGAACACCACCTCTGCAGACATCTACCCTCCCCTCAGTTCCTCCACAGTCCTGAACACCACCACCTCTGCAGACATCTACCCTCCCCTCACTTCCTCCAGAGTCCTGAACACCACCTCTGCAGACATCTACCCTCCCCTCACTTCCTCCAGAGTCCCTGAACACCACCTCTGCAGACATCTACCCTCCCTCACTTCCTCCACAGTCCCGAACACCACCTCTGCAGACATCTACCCTCCCCTCAGCTTCCTCCAGAGTCCTGAACACCACCTCTGCAGACATCTACCCTCCCCTCAGTTCCTCCAGAGTCCTGAACACCACCTCTGCAGACATCTACCCTCCCCTCAGTTCCTCCACAGTCCCGAACACCACCTCTGCAGACATCTACCCTCCCCTCAGTTCCTCCACAGTCCTGAACACCACCTCTGCAGACATCTACCCTCCCCTCAGTTCCTCCACAGTCCCGAACACCACCTCTGCAGACATCTACCCTCCCCTCAGTTCCTCCACAGTCCCGAACACCACCTCTGCAGACATCTACCCTCCCCTCAGTTCCTCCACAGTCCCGAACACCCACCTCTGCAGACATCTACCCTCCCCTCAGTTCCTCCACAGTCCTGAACACCACCTCTGCAGACATCTACCCTCCCCTCAGTTCCTCCACAGTCCCGAACACCACCTCTGCAGACATCTACCCTCCCTCACTTCCTCCACAGTCCCGAACACCACCTCTGCAGACATCTACCCTCCCCTCAGTTCCTCCACAGTCCCGAACACCACCTCTGCAGACATCTACCCTCCCCTCAGTTCCTCCACAGTCCCGAACACCACCTCTGCAGACATCTACCCTCCCCTCACTTTCCTCCACAGTCCGAACACCACCTCTGCAGACATCTACCCTCCCCTCAGTTCCTCCACAGTCCGAACACCACCTCTGCAGACATCTACCCTCCCCCTCAGTTCCTCCACAGTCCGAACACCACCTCTGCAGACATCTACCCTCCCTCAGTTCCTCCACAGTCCCGAACACCACCTCTGCAGACATCTACCCTCCCCTCAGTTCCTCCACAGTCCCGAACACCACCTCTGCAGACATCTACCCTCCCCTCACTTCCTCCAGAGTCCCGAACACCACCTCTGCAGACATCTACCCTCCCCTCAGTTCCTCCACAGTCCTGAACACCACCTCTGCAGACATCTACCCTCCCCTCACCTTCCTCCACAGTCCCTGAACACCACCTCTGCAGACATCTACCCTCCCCTCACTTCCTCCAGAGTCCTGAACACCACCTCTGCAGACATCTACCCTCCCCTCACTTCCTCAGAGTCCTGAACACCACCTCTGCAGACATCTACCCTCCCTCACTTCCTCCAGAGTCCTGAACACCACCTCTGCAGACATCTACCCTCCCCTCAGTTCCTCCACAGTCCAGAACACCACCTCTGCAGACATCTACCCTCCCCTCAGTTCCTCCACAGTCCCGAACACCACCTCTGCAGACATCTACCCTCCCCTCAGTTCCTCCACAGTCCCGAACACCACCTCTGCAGACATCTACCCTCCCCTCAGTTCCTCCACAGTCCCGAACACCACCTCTGCAGACATCTACCCTCCCCTCAGTTCCTCCACAGTCCCGAACACCACCTCTGCAGACATCTACCCTCCCCTCAGTTCCTCCACAGTCCTGAACACCACCTCTGCAGACATCTACCCTCCCCTCAGTTCCTGCCTAAAAGTCTGTTTATCCTCCAGAAAGCCTGTTTACAAAATCAGACCAAGAAGGAAGAATGTTTTGTTTGTTCAATTTCTTTTTTGTTGTTGTTGCTTTAGTTTTTTGAGGCAGAGTATCACTCTGGCCCAGACTGACTGGATCTCACTATGCAGCCTAGGCTAGCCTTGAATTAGCTATGGTGATCCTCCCACCTCAGCCTCTGGGATTGTAGGCATGAGCCATCACACACCCAGCTCCAAGGGGGAAGAATTTAACAAACCTCATGTAAATATGGGGAGAGAAATTATACAACCTCAAAATAGGAACTAGAGAAATTAAAATGCCTAATTGTGAACTCAGGACTACACTGAGACAAAATTGTAAAGGTTAAAAGTATAGGCTACAGGATCCAACACCTGTATTTCCCAAAAACAGTACCTTCTCTTCCTCATGTGATTCATGATGTCACCAAGATCCTCAACATCAACCACAGAATTTGGGCTCAGGTGGTCGTCAGTACCAAACTCATCCTCACTGGTGCTCTCGCATGGCTCTTCCTCCTAGAAGGCAAATGGTTCAAACTACTGTTCAAGGGAACAAAGACAATCTCACTGACTCTCCCTCCAGAGAGCCCTCTGCCTTCTGTTACATTCATCTGTGATGCTGGGATTGGAACCAGGGCTTTATAACTGCTAGGCAGATGTTCTACTACTAAGTTACACTCCCAGCCCCACCTTTACAGTTTTTGGGAGCTTTTTTTGTTTTGTTTTTTGTTTTGTTTTGTTTTTTCGAGGTAGGGTTTCACTCTAGCTCAGGCTGACCTGGAATTCACTATGTAGTCTCAGGGTGGCCTTGAACTCATGGCAATCCTCCTACCTCTGCCTCCCGAGTGCTGGGATTAAAGGTGTGCACAACCACCCCTGGATTTTTTTTTTTTCTTTTGAATAAGGATCTCACTGTAGTCCAAGCTGGCCTTGAACATATAGAGATCCTCCTATCTCTGCCTCCCAAGTGCTGGGATAAAAGTGTGTGCCACAACATTAAGATCTTTAATTTTAATTAAAAATAAATAAATAAACACCATCCAGGTCTTTGGCATCACACTACTGTGGAAAGGCTTCATAGAGTGAGAAAAACTTGTCACCTGCCCACCCAAGTAAAACCAGCATGTGCAGCCAGGTCTGGTGGTACATGCCTTTAATCCCAACTTGCTGTGAGTTTCAGGCCAGCCTGGGGCTACAGAATGTATTACAGGTCAATCTGGGCTACAGTGAGACCCCGCCTCGAAAAAAGAAAAGAAAGGAAAGGGAAAAGGAATGGGAAAAGGAAAGGAAAGGACAAGACAGATGTAGCATGTGCAGCTCAAGGAAAGACACACACGAGGTTGTGATTTCAATGCCCAGCACCAAAAGAAAAGATCAAAAAGAATAGGGAGAATAGTGGAGAAAATGGAGGAAACAACACTATGAAAAAATATTTGTTGAGTACTACATGCCCAACATACAATGCTCCCCAACTATGAACTCATTTAATCCTTAACTACAATGATGTAGACATGCTCAGCACCATCTTAGAAAAGTAAGAATAAAGAAGTTAAGAAATCACAGGTCACCTTGGGATGACTCAGAAAGCATCATGGTGCTGAGAAGAAGTGACAGGAGTGCTCAGCACTGAAACATCTCTATCACAACTTCCAAGGCTCAGGGTCTATTGTGGAAGAGGTGGCAGAAAGAATGTAAGAGCCAAAGGAAGGGTAGGACTCCTTACAACGTGCTCCCTCAGACACAAAATGGCCTGGATATCCATGACCTCACAGTGCCTGACACTACCTACACAAGACCATCATAAGAGGAGGAAAAGATCATGACATCAAAATAAAAGAGAGACTGATTGAGATGGGGAGGGGATATGGTGGAGAGTGGAGTTTCAAAGGGGAAAGTGGGGGGAGGGAGGGTAGTACCACGGAATTTTTTTTTATAATCATGGAAGTTGTTAATAAAAAAAAAAGATAATAAAATGTTTTTTTTTTAAAAATCACAGGTCACAAGAAGAAAAGGCAGGCGTAGCCTTTGTTCTTCCTCCAGTGGTGTGAGAAGTCAGAACCAAAGATAAGACAGACATTTAAGGCAGAGAATAGTTTTAAACAGTGAGCTCTTGCTTAGTAACTTGAGGATCATTTTAAAGTTAAAAAGATACAAGAGGAAACATCAGTTGTGGTGATACATGCCTGTAAACCCAACGTTCAAGAGACTGAAGCAGGAGAATCAAGAGTTCAAGGCCAGCCTAAATTAAATAGTGAATCTGAGACCAGCCTGTGCTACCTGAGCCCCTGTCTCAAAGAACCATAAATAAATAAATAAAACAAGAAACAAGAGATTGTTAACTTTCATGTGCTAACCAAGATATCCCAGTGCACAGCAGAGAGATATCATGTAGTCAGATGACACAAAGCAAGCACCTAATACAAAATAAGACAGTGCCTCTGCCAGATCCCTCCTTGTACTGTCCCAGGTCATACTATGATAGATTGCCACCTGCTATTTGAAACCAAGCTTGGCACTACAGATGCGGAGCTGCAGAGCTCACTGCCATGTCATTAGTGTGAGTCTACTTTGCTTCTAGATGACAAAACATGTTACCCAACAATGCAATGGACAGTAATCGCAAAAGACTGTACCTCCTGTGACACTGCAGCCCAGTGAGCTTATAGGAAGACACTCTATATTCCACCTAAAAAAGGATTTTTTTTTTTTTAATTTTCAAGGTAGGGTCTCACTCTGGCCCAGGCTGACCTAGAATTCACTATGTAGTCTCAGGCTGGCGTTGAACTCACGGTGATCCTCCTACCTCTGCCTCCCAAGTGCTAGGATTAAAGGTGTGTGCCACCACGCCAGGCTAGAAAGGGAATTTTAAAAAATAATTTATTTATGTATATTAGAGAGAGAGAGAGAAAGTCAGATACATACATAGACAGAGAGAGAATGGGTGAGCTAGGGCCTCCAGCTACTGAAAATGAACTCCAGATGCACATGTTACCTTGTGCATCTGGTTCATGTGAGTACTGGGGAATCAAACCTGGGTCCTTAGGCTTCACAGGCAAGTATCTTAACCCCTAAGCCATCTCTCTGGCCCTAGAAAGGGAATTTCTAAGAAGTGACCATATCCTGAGGTCAAGTAACATGTGGCTGTAAACTGTCTCTAAAGCTAGGTGCCAGGGAGATGATCTTCAACTTAGGGCACTTTCAACAGAATGAAGCCTCCGAGGGTGCTACCACAGCAGCACATATACTAAAATTGGAACAATACAGAGAAGATCAGCATGACTCCAGCACAAGGATGACACACAAATTCGTAAGTCTCCTAGAGAGTTCTTCCCTTGCCTCTCAGTTTAGACACAAACTCCTAAGATCAAAGGTGAGATGCCACCTGAAACATACTTCCTGACAGTAATTAGTTTGAATTCTTCTAGTCAGTCTATTGTCCACCACAGTATCTAAGTACCAGAACCACTAGGCTCCCCTAATGATGTTAATTTCCTAGAATCACAATAATCATCAGCACTGTCAGGCTGGAATGGCTCAGTTGGTAAAGAGCTTGACTCACAAGCATAAGATCCACAGTTCAATCCCCAGAAACCATATCAGAATGCCAGGCATGGCAGCATGTGCATACACTTGTAACCCCAGTACTAAGGAGGTGAAGATAGGAGAATCTCTGGGGCCCACTGGCCAGCCAGTCTAGCCTAATTGGAGAGCTCCAAACCAATGAGGGACCCCATCTCAAAAAGAGGTGAATGGCAACAGAGGAACAACACCCGAAGTTGTCCTCTGGCCACCATACCACATGTATGCACATGCACTTCCATACACAGGAAGGAATGCATGCATATACATGCTAAAAAAAAAAAAAAAAAAATCAGTACTGCCCATGGGCTTATGCTCCCGCTTCCTTATTTCTAATTGTATCCTGCACATCAGACCTTGTCTGGTCTCCCATCTAAATCATGGTGGGTTCACTTTTTGTTCTGCAAAGGGCCAAGAGTAACTACTTCTGGGTTTGCAGGATATATGATCGCTGTGAGTCTTAATACAGAAGCAGCTATGCCAGTACACAGTGAAGAGGCAAGACTGTGTTTGTTTTTGTTTTTGTTTTTGTTTTTGTTTTTGTTTTTAAGACAGTAAGCTGTATCTGGCCCATAAGCTACTTTGCTGGCCACCTCAGGGCTCTCCCCATAACTTCTGCTTAGCACCTCATCGTTTCTGGCAGAAATAAATTTACTGCCTCTGAAAGGACCCCACTACATTTTCTCATAAAATCTAACCATTACATTGGCTCCTTGACCTTTGGAAAGCTTAAAAGATCTCTTCAATAAACGTTAAATGTAATTCATGATAGCTACTAGGGCAAGAAAATTAATGTGACATACTCCCTTAATCCCCAGAAATATTCCAATGCAGTAAAAGTAACAGACAGACATATATCCTATGGAGTGTTCATGCTTCTACTGCAGGGTTTAGGAACACATGGAAGCAGATCTTGTAGAGCTTGTGCTCTCACTGAAGGATTCAAGAACAGAAAGACACATATCCTACACAATGATCATGCTCCCACTGAAGGCTCTAGCACCACAAAGGAGAGTCACATAGTTAGCTCAGAATCTAGGCTTGACTGCCTCAATGAGGGGAAAACTGAGCAAATGTTTAGGGAAAGTGAACAATGATAAGCAGGTGGGAGAAGTCGCTGCAGCAACTATAAGCCACTGAGAAACCAGCAGCAGATAAAGAATGAAAGTACACAACAAGCCGGGCATGGTGCGCACGCCTTTAATCCCAGCACTCGGGAGGCAGAGGCAGTAGGATCACTGTAAATTCAAGGCCACCCTGAGACTACACAGTGAATTCCAGGTCAGCCTGGGCTAGAGTGAAACCCTACCTCAAAAAAAAAAAAAAAAAAAAAACACAGCACAGGAGGGAGATGGAGGCCAGACATAGGATTTTATTATATGTCCTGGAAGAAGACTTCTAGAGTGGTCTATATAGAGAAGAATGTAGCCTGCACTGGGTAACTCGCTCCACTGGAAATATGCAGGATAACTGAAGGGAGAGAGGCTGCGGACAGGAGTAACTGCAAACAACTTACCACAGTAAGCCAGGGAAGAAAAGATACTGGCCTGAGCCAGAGTAATAGGAAAGCAGATGACTGTGTTCAAACTCACTTGTCATTCAACAACTGATTCTAGCACCAAGGAGATGCTGGGAAGAAACACAACAGCAAGAAGGTGGAGAAAGTCAAGGGTGGGATCCAGTGCTCACAGGAGGCAGGAAGCAGAAAGAGGCTACTATCTAAGAGGTGAATGAAAACTACTAAAGGCCATTGATTCTGGCTTCTTAGGATTACTCTGGCCAGGTGTGGTGGCATCTGAGAGGACGGAAGGCAGGGTATCTTAAGTTCACAGCCAGTCAGAGCTACATAGTGGTTTTTAGGCCAGGCAAGGTATATGGCAACACTGTAACACTGTAACCAAAAAACAAAAAAAAAGGACAAGGCTTAGTGGCATAGACCTATAAAACTTTTACAAAGAAGGCTGAGACAGGAGGATTTCAAATTCAAGCCAGCTGGAACTACAAAGTTCAAGGCCAGCCTGGACAACTTAGACCCTATAACTACGGGCTACACACCTGTAATCCCAGCACTCAGGAGGAGAAGGAGGAAGCAAGAGAATCAAGAGTTTAGGGTCACTGGGAGTGGTGGCACACGCCTTCAACCCCAGCACTTGGGAGGCAGAGGTAGGAGGATCACCGTGAGTTCGAGGCCACCCTGATACTACATAGAGAATTCCAGGTCAGCCTGAACTAAAGTGAGACCCTACCTCTAAAAAAAACAGAGTTTAAGGTCATCCTCTGAGTTGAGGACAGCATGGGGTACATGAGAACATGTCTCAAAAAATACAAATAAAACAAGGGCTAGTGCTATAGGTGTAGCTCAGTGCTAAACTCAAGCCCAAGTACTACAAAAAAAAAATTATTCTGCCTGGATATGATGTACATACCTATAATCCGAGCACATAGGAAAAGCAAGAAGATGGTGTTTTTAAGACCAGCACGGGTTCCATGTTGGGTTCCAGGCCAGCCTGGGTTACATAAATAAACTCTGTACCAAAAAAAAGGGGGTTGGAGGACCCACGTTAGCCAGATGCATGCACAAGGGGGCGCACGCGTCTGGAGTTCATTTGCAGTGGCTAGAAGCCCTGGTGCACCCATTCTCTCTCTATCTGCCTCTTTCTCTCTCTCTCTCTCTCTCTCTCTCTCTCTCTCTCTCTGTCACTCTCAAATAAATAAAAATGAGCAAAAAAAATTTTAAAAAGGGGGCTTGGAAAAAAGAGGGGGTTGGAGAGATGACATAGCAGTTAAGGTGCATGCCTGTGAAGCCTAAGGACACAGGTTCAATTCTCCAGGTCCCACATAAGCCAGATGCACATGGTGTTGCATGCCTCTGGAGTTTGTTTGCAGTGGCTAGAGGCCCTAGCACACCCATTCTCACTCTCTCTCTCTCTGTCTCAAATAAATAAAAATAAATCTTTAAAAGTTTTAATTAAAGAAAAGCCTACTCTGCCTTTAGGAACTAAAGTAAGAAACTTTCCTTATCTTATAAAAACAGTATGAGATCAAAAGGGACAAAGAATTTAGGGGCTCAGGGTATGGCTCAGTAGTAGGATGCTAGCCTACCATGTACAAGTCCTTCAAAAGGTCTATCCCTAGCCCTCCAAAAAATAAAAATAAATGGAATTTTAAAGTAAAGGCCCCAGAGTGATGTGAGAGTAAAGTCTTGAATTTCAGAGCCAACCATGGAAGGAGGCAGGGTCTCCAAGATTCCTGACAAAAATGGTTGTGCTGAAGGGCTGGAAAGATGGCTCAGCAGGTAAGGTGCTTACCTACAAAGCCAAAGGACCCAATTTTGATTCCCTAGGACCTACATAAGCCAGACGCACAAGGTGGTGCATGCATCTGGCTAAAGGCCCTGTTGTACCCATTCTCTCTGTCTCTTCCTCCCCCCCCCCTCTTTCTCTGTCTGTCTTTCAAATAGATAAAATAATTTTTAAATGCATAAAAAAATGGTTGATGAAGGTGAAGGCCAAGAAACTGCCAGGCCAATATGCTGCATCCATCATTCACAGACATTTGAGCAACAGGACTAATGATGAGGCAGAAGTGACGAGAATGACATGTGAGCAGGTGGCCAGACAGCAGTAGTGAAGACATTCCAAAAGAACTGGAATATCTGAAGAAGGATGAAAGAGAAATGTTTAGAGGCTAAGATGAACCTCCAGTGACTGGCAGCCTCCAGCTGGAGTGAGTAACAGTGTTAGCTAGGTCAGGAGGGATGTGACCTGGGAGACAATAAGGTATATGCTCAGTCTAGGACACATTTCATTCCTTTATGCCTCTATTTCAGCAATTTCAGAAAAGTCAAAGTGTGCATGGCACCACACAACTGCAGTCCCAACACACAGGAGGCTGAGGTGGGAGAAGAGCAAATCTGAAGCCAGCCTGAGCTATACACTATACAATGAATTCTCAGCTAGTCTGAGCTATGAAGACACCATCAAGAAAATGGGAAGGGGCCTGGGGAGATGGCTCAGCAGTTAAAGTAACTTGCATGTAAAACCTGCCGGCTCAGGTTCAATTCCCAGTACCCATGTAAAGCCACACACACACACACATACACACACACATACACACAACACACAAATTAATTAATTTAAAGGAAAAAGAAAATGGTCCAGACATGGTGGTGCACGCCTTTAATTCCAGCACTCAAGTGGCAGAGGTAGCAGGATCACTATGAGTTTGAGGCTGCCCTGAGACTACATAGTGAATTCCAGGTCTACAGACCAGAAGCCAATGAAGTAGTGGTTGGGGGCACAGTATCTGGCTGGGTATCTACACACACTGGGACACACACATGCACACACACAGTGAGGAGCAAACACACAGGTACATACCTCAGCTTCTCTGTGATGGGATTCACCTTGCGCCCAAGATGCCGGCTGTGTCTCCCCTGAGCCTCGTGGCTTGGACTCGCACTTCCCTTTCTTGCACTTGCCCCCACAGGACTTCTTCTTCTCTCCTTTGCACAGGGCCTGCAGCTGGGAGATGAACTTGGTCTTCCAAGCTCGGAAATCAGCTTCGATGCTGCCGTGTTTGCTCTGAACAACATTGCAGTCACCCTCCCCTCGAGTCAGCACTCGATGAGCACCGAGCATCCAGAGCCACTTATCTACATTTGTACCCACCTAAGAGACAAAGACAGATAAGCAAAACAGTAATTAACGATCCAATAGATCAAGTTTTCAGACTGCTCTGCAGAAACCCAAGTGAGTCAGGGGCTCTCATCAGGAGCTATTGCTGAGGAAGGCATGTCAGCTCAGCATACGGAGAGCTTCAAACCCTCAAGCTTTGAGTAGGGCCTGGCAGTGCAGGCTTGTCTTCTCAGCTTCTGAGGCAGAAGAATTACAGATTCAAGGCTGGAGGGATGGCAAAGCAGTTAAGGTACTTGCCTGCAAAATCAAAGGCCCCAGGATTGATTCCCCAGGACTCATGTAAGCCAGATGCACAAGGTGGCACATGTGTCTGGAGTTCATTTGCAGTGGCTGGAGGCCCTGGCACGCCCATTCTCATCCCCCCCCCCCCCCCCCCGGCTTGCTCGCTCGCGCTCTCTCTCTCTCTCTCTCTCTCTCACACACACACACACACACACATACAGACACACAAACAAAAATAATAATAATTAAAAAAAGAAAAAAGAGAGAATTACAGATTCAAGATCTGACTGGACAGCCTAGTGGGACCTTGTCTCAAAATAAAAAGTAAAAAGGGACTGGAGAGATGGCTTAGCAATTAAGGCACTTGTCTGCAGAGCCTGAGGACCCAGGCTCAACTCTGCAGAACCCATATAAGCCAGATGTACATGGTGGTACATGCATCTGGAATTCATTTGCAGTGACTAGAGGCCCGCCCTTTCTCCCTCCCTCCCTCCCTTCCTTCCTTCCTTTCTTTCTTTCTTCTCTCTCTCTCTCTCTCTCTCAAATAAATAAATAAATTTTAAAAAGGAAAAAGGCTGAGGGTCTAGCTCAACAGTAGAGCATCTGCCTAGAATTCACCAGCAAGGGGCTGAAGATGTGGCTTAGCAGTAAAGTGGCTGCCTAGAATCTTCCAGTGAGGTTCTGGGGATATAACTCAGTAGTACAGCACATGTCTAGAAACCACAGTGAGGTGCTGAGGCATAACTCAGCAGTACAGCGCTTGCCCAGCAAGTGCACAGCCCCAAGTACCATTCCTGGTACCACAAACAAAGAACATTAATACAAGAATTATGTGATTATTACACAGCAAAGTTTGTGGAATAATTTTATCATCTGTGTAAAAGCACTTTATTTATTTATTTATTTGCAAGCAGAGAGAGAGAAGAGAGAGACAAATAGAGAGAGAATGGGCATGCCAGGGCCTCTACCCACTGGAAATGAACTCCAAATGCATGTGCCCCTTATGCATCTGGCTTACATGGGTCCTGGGGAATCGAACCTGGGTCCTTTGGCTTTGCAGGCAAATGCCTTAACCACTAAATCATCTCTCCACCCCAAAAGCATTTTTTCTTGCTTGTCAGTCTTTTAGGTAAGGAAAAGTGTTTATTCCTACAATCCACCACACACCTACCTTGTTGAAGTGACTTGAGTAGGCAGAATTTCCCAGGCCAAACACTGCATATCTCAGACCCTTCAGGTGAGTTTTGCCAAAACGAAAGTCACTTGCTGCATCTTCTAACCACCTGCAGAACCACTCTGCACTCTCAGTGGGGCGACCATCAGTATATGTAGCAACCAGGAAGGCACAGACATTCTTGCTGGTGATCTAAATAAGACAACAACATATTCAATATGTAAGTTATCAAAAGAATATTCAAGGTATCACTTGCCTAAATGAAAAAAACTCCTTTCTTGGGAGCTGGGGAAATGGTTTAGCAGTTAAGGTGTTTGCCTGCAAAGCCAAAGGAACCTGGTTTGATTCCCCAGGACCCACGTAAGCCATATGCACAAGGGGCACATGTGTCTGGAATTCATTTGCAGTGCCGGGAGGCCCTGGAGCGCCCATTCTCTCTTTCTCTCTATCTGCCTTTCCTCTCTTTCTCTCTCTCTCTCAAATAAATAAATAAAATATTTTAAAAAAAAACTCCTTTCTTAAAATGCTAGTGTTTGAATTAGGCATGGGGACACATACCAGTAATGCCAGCACTCTCAGGAGGCAGAGGCAGGAAAATCACCAAAAGGTTAAGGACATCCTGGAGTATATAGTGAGTTCCAGGCCAGCCAGAACTACGTAGAAAAACCCTGTCTCAAGTTTAGCAGTTAAGGTGCTTGCCTGAGAAGACTAAGAACTCATATTCAAATCTCCAGGTCCCATGTAGCCAGACACACCGTGATGCAAGCACACAATGCCGTATATTCACACCAGGGGGCACGTGTGCCTGTAGTTTGTTTGCAGCAAAGTGAAGGTCCTGGCACTCCCATTCTCACTCTTGCTCAAAAGAAAAAATTAAAAATAAAAAATAAAGCTAAAGGGCTGGAGAGATGGCTTAGCAGTTAAGGCACTCGCCTTCAAAGCCTAAGGACCCAGGTTCAATTCCCCAGTACCCACATAGTCCAGATGCACAAGGTGATGCATATGTCTGGAGGTCATTTGCAGTGGCTAGAGGCCCTAGTATGCCCTTTCTCTCTCTCTCCCTTCTTCTTTCTCCCATAAATAAATATTTAAAAAGGGGGGAGGGGGGCTAGAGAGAAGCTGGGCGTGGTGGCACATGCCTTTAATCCCAGCACTCAGGAGGCAGAGGTAGGAGAATCGCCATGAGTTCGAGGCCACCCTGAGAGTACAGAGTGAATTCCAGGTCAGCCTGGGCTAGAGTGAAACCCTACCTTGAAAAACCAAAAAAAAAAAAAAAAAAAAAAAAAGGGCTAGAGAGCCAGGCATGGTAATACATGCCTTTAATCTCAGCACTCAGGAGGCAGAGATAACAGGATCAACATGAGTCTGAGGCCAGCATGGGCTAGAATGAGAACCTACCTCAAAAAAAAAAAAAAAAGAAAGCCAGGTATGGTTGTGCACACCTTTAATCCCAGTACTCTGGAGGCAGAGGTAGGAGGATCACCATGAGAGATTCAGGCCACCCTGAAATTACATAGTTAATTCCTAAGCCAGAGTGAGACCCTGCCTCGAAGAAAAAAAAAAAAAGATCTGGGTGTAATGGCTCAAACCTTAAATTCCAGCACTTGGGAGGTTGAGGTAGGAGGATTGCTGTGAGTTCAAGACCAGCCTGGGCTACAGAGTGAGGTCTAAGTTAGCCTAGACAAGAGTGCCAAAAAATAAAAAGATAAGGCTGGGCTGGAGATAGCTTGCCACATAAGCATGAGTTTGGATCCCCAGAACCCATGTAAATGCTGGGTAGGCCTATAATCCCCAGCACACGGGAGGTGGAGACAGGAGATCTCAAGGACAAGCTGGCTAGCTAGTCTAGCTGAACTGGTGAGCTCTGGGTTTGACCACGAGACCCTGTGCAGTAAATAAAGTAGGGAGCCATGAAGGAAGACCTGATATCAATCTCTGCACTCTGCATTCTCAGTGGGGTGGCCATCAGTGTATGTAGCAACCAGTAAGGTACAGACATTCTTGCTGGTGATCTAAATAAGACAACAGCATATTCAATATGTAAGCTATCAAAAGACTATTTAAGGTGTCACCTAAATTAAGAAACTCCTTTCTTAAAATGCCAGTGTTTAAGACAGGCATGGTGGCAAACACCTTTAATCTCAACACTTGGGAGGCAGATGTTGGAGGAACGTCATGAGTTCAAGGCCAGCCCTGAGACTACATAGTGTTTATAATTCTTCCACCCATACCTGCACACATGAGCCCACATACATGCAAACACAGAGACACACAAAAGAGCTGGGCATGGTGGCTGATACCTATAATCCCAGCACTCGAGAGGCTGAAGCAAGAGGATTGCTGAGTGGTTGAGGTCAGCCTGGGATACATAGTGAGTTCTAGGCCAGCCTAGACTATGAAGGAAAATCTGCCTCAAAAAATGGGGGTGGGGGGCTGCACCAGGAATAGATGGTAAGACCCTATTGCTGAAGACTCCACATACTTGGACTGCAAGGTCACTGAGAAATCCTGCTGGAACTGAGCTGATAATCTCTTCCATGTAGACCGGATGACAGAAAGCTGGAAAAAGCCACACTACATGCAGTTCAATGGGAGAGAGAAAAATCACCAGTGAAGATATTCAACAGTGGACATTGCAAGCCTTACATTTGGCCAGCCAAGACAAATGAGCCAACGGGTACAATAGCAGCACGCCTGTTATGGGGGAAACTAACCACCCCCTAATTTGACTGGAGGCCTGCTCCATGGGAGGCAATACATCCCTAATGCTGAAAACCTACAAGAGGGGTAGTCATGAGCCCTAGGTGTGTAATGTCTGCTGCTGTCTGGCTAAATGTATATACTATGCTCATCAAACTGCCCAGTAAGCAATTCTCTTAATATTCATACCCATATATTAATGCTACTCTCACTTTTGGTTAGAGAACCTTCTCTTTATAGATGGCAGCGACCTTGGGATGACTCAGAAGGCACCATGGTGCTGAGAAGAAGTGACAGAGGAGTGCTCAGCACTGCAATATCTCTATCACACCTTCCAAGGCTCAGGGTCCATTGCAGAAGAAGTGGCAGAAAGAATGTAAGAGCAAGGCTCCTTACAACGTGCTCCCTCCAGACACAAAATGGCCTGGATATCCATGACTTCACAGTGCCTAACTTACCTACACAAGACCATCATAATAGGAGGAAAAGATCATGACATCAAAATAAAAGAGAGACTGATTGAGAGGGGGAGGGGATATGGTGGAGAGTGGAGTTTCAAAGGGGAAAGTGGAGGAGGGGATTACCATGGGATATTGTTTACAATCATGGAAGTTGTCAATAAAAAAATTAAATAAACAATGGAGAAAAAAAAACGAGCTGGAGAGATTGGCTTAGCAGTTAACAGCACTTATTGCACTGGTATAAGGGCCTGAGACTGCACAAGTTCTACTTCCCAGCTCCCATGTAAATAGCTAGGCATGGCCATGCATATCTGTGACCCAGGTTCTGGAGGGTGCAGAGACTGGAGAATCACTGGAGCTAGCTCATGAGTGAAAACGCCAGCTCTAGGTTGAATGAGAGACTCAGTCTCAAAGAAACAGGACATTTTCCTCTGGCCTCCACATATGTGTGCACAGAGAGCATGAATCTGCACCCAGACATGTATTTACTACAAACACATCACACTGTCACACCACACATACTCTACACATACACATTCTGAATCACAGTGAAAATCCAACCAACAGAAATCTCTCAGACAGAAAATTAAATCTGCTGTGAAGATTCTTATCATCCCAGAAGTCAGGAGGTCAATTAAGTTTGGGTTTTAACTGAAGGAAAACATAAGATTAATACCAACCTCTTCCACCAGATGGTCATCTGGGTCATAGTCTCTCAAATCAATAATGGCCACAGGCAGGTGGAGGGAGGTAACTGCTTTGGCGAGAATCCTTGCAAATCCCTAAGAAGAGGGTGAAAAAGTTATTTTAAAGTTTTCAAACCAAAAAAATAAATATATAAATAAATAAATAAACAAGCCAGGTGTGGTGGTGCACACCTTTAATCCCAGCACTCGGGAGGCAGAAGTAGGAGGATTGCTGTGAGTTCAAGGCCACCCTGAGACTACATAGTTAATTCCAGGTCAGCTTGGACTAGAGTGAGACCCTACCTCATAGAACCAAAAAATAAATAATAAATAATAATAAAGTTTTCAGTAAGCCAGGTAAGTCAAACAGCCCTGGTTTTCTCCTGCTAGCAAGGGAATATGCGTTCCTCATGACACACTTCTCCAGTGACTTTGCCCTCAGTATTTATCATCATGAATGCAGTATTCTCACTGCCACCATTTTTTTCATCTAATGCCCTCCCATCTAAACAGTTTTAGCAACTTTCACTCTCACTATTGTCTAAAGATTCAGTATGGAGAGGTATCATTTAATCACAGAAAGGTGCATACAGGACTAAATCCACACTGACCTCTGACGTCCCAGCTGCTCAGTCCAACTGGACTAAGCATCCAGAAAGAGAACTCATGAAAAGAATGGCAAACAGAAAGGTAAGACACAGTCTACAGCCATACCACCGGAACATGCCCAATCTCATCTGATCTTAGAAGCTAAGCAGGGTCAGGCCTGGTTAGTACTTGTAAAGGAGAAATCAAACCCCATTTCATTAAACGGGTGTGTGAGCATGCCAAAGTAAGGGCCCAGACCACATGTGATCACTGCCCCTTGCTTTCACTGCCCACAGGCATCAGAATGTTATTCTGCCAAGGGAGAATCAAGCTTCAAATATTTTCTCATGACCAGGATCACCCATCACCAAGCGTCAGCTAGAGCTGGACACTCACCACCTCAAAAGGAATAGTGGGGAGAAAAGGAGGAAAGGGCACTGAAGATGATTAGAAGCCCAACATTATTCACTGCTTAAGTACATGTTTCAGGAATTTTCTCAAACTGTCAGGCACCCAAAGGAAACACATTGTACAAAGTCCTTACCTTTGCGGTGCCAGTCTGGGAGCCATAGAAAATCTTCACCCCAGATACAAAGATCTGCTTCTTCTGAAGGGAGAGATGGCCATTTGCCATCAATTCCTGAGTTGTACCTGGAAGATGTTTCTCCTGGAAGTTGTTGGCCTTGAAGATAAACCATCGTACAAAATCCATCAAGACTCCATCTTGCCCTCACTTCAGCAGGTATAAAGACTCTGACCCACTTTCTCTTAATCTCTCTGGTTTTACTCCTCAAATATTAACGTGTTGGTTTAACTGAGTTCTTTTTATTTTATTTTATTTTATTTTGGGGTATGTGTGTGTGTGCGTGTAGTATGTTGCATATGCATTTGTGTATGCAGATGCATATGCCCCACGTGCACAGGTGCAGAGAACAAAGGAAGATGTCAGATGTCTTCCTCTATCATTCTTCTACCTTATTTCCCTGAAACCAAGTCTCTCAATAAAGCTGGAGCTCACTGTTTTTCAGTTAGTCTGGCTAACCAAGAAGCTCCAGGGATCCTATCTCTGCCCCTATTGTATAGCAGATTTCTCTAGAATTTGCATAGAAATATTTCCTCCTGAAGAGTGGAGGGAGGCTCTAGAGAGTCAGAAGATCTGGGTGTGGGAGAAGGGAAACTTAAAACATCACAGACTACTCACCAAGGTTACAGGAGTGTTTGAGGAACAGACTTTGACCAGTGTTGTGTACAACTGAAACATGCCCAGATGGTGGGAGGAAGGAAGTTAAGAAGACCCAGGAAGTCAAGAAGTCTGGGAAGAGGTTTCAAGACCCTGCCCTAAAGACATATAAAGGGGGCTAGAAAGATGGCTCAGCAGTTAAGGCACTTGTCTGCAAAGCCTAATAACCCAAGTTCAATTCCCCAGTACCCACATAACTCCAGGTGTACATGCATCTTGAGTTTATTTACAGTGGCTAGAGGTTCTGGCATGCCCATTCTCACTCTTTCTACCTCTCTCTCTCTCTCTCTCTCTCTCTCTCTCTCTCTCTCTCCCTTCCTCCCTCCCTCCCTCCCTCCCTCCCTCCCTTAAATAATTTTTTAAAATCAAAGAAATAAAACTCTAGTTACCTGCTTCTTCATGACAATCTGAACACAAATCCAAAGGGTAATGCCAAGAGCAAAGCCCAGATAAATGTAAAACCGGTTCATCCATAATGATAATAAGGATGAGGAGAGGTCCCACACAGCCAAAGGAGGATCTAAGTTCAAAAGAACACACATGTAAATTTGCTTACAGCTGCACATGCAAAACCATCTATCACTGTTTTAATAACTTTCTAAAAAATTCATATTCAAAAAACCAGGTATGGTGATGTACACCTTTAATCCCAGCACTTGGGAGGCAGAGGTAGGAGGATCACCATGAGTTCCAGGCCACCCTGAGACTACATAGTGAATTCCAGGTCAGCCTGGGCTAGAGTGAGACCCTATCTCAAAACAACAAAAAACAAAAAACAAACAAAAAAAAGTTCATATTCAACAATACAGCTAAGAAATTTAATTAGTAGGTTACTTTTGATGGACTATAGGCTGGCCTGGAACTCTCTCTGTAGCCCAGGCTGGTCTTGAACTGGTGGTATTACTCCTGCCTCAGCATTCAACTAGCATTGTACCCCACTTTTTGATGGAAAGGTTTGCCTCAAAGATGTTAGAAGTCATTCCAAAAGACAAAACCTGAAATTTAAGGCTTACAAGGACTGCTCAAAAGTACCAGCAGTTGGGCTCAAGAGATGCAGTTAAGATGACAGTTAAGGCACTTGCCTGTGAAGCCTAAGAACCTAGGTTCAACTCCCCACAACCCAAGTAAGCCAGATGCACATGATAGTGCATATGAAATTCATTTACAGTGGTTAAAGGCTCTTGTGCACCCATTCTCTCTCTCCTTCCTTCTCTCTGTTAATAAATAAATTTAAAATATTTTTTTTTAAGTACCAAAAGTTGGGCTGGAGAGATGGCTCAGATGCCTGCAAAGTTCAAGACCCCAAGTTTGATTCCCCAGTACCCATGTAAAGCCAGATGCACAAGGTGGCACATGTATCTGTAGTTCATTTGCAGTGGCTAGGGGACCTGGAGTGCTTATTCTCTATTTGTCTCTATCTCTCTCTCTCTCTCTCTCTCTCTCTCTCTCAAATAAATAAAGTACCAGAAGCCAAGTGTGGTGGCTCACACTTAATTCTCTCAGGAGGGTGAGGTAGGAGGATCTCTGTGAATTTAAGACCAGCCTGGGTTACAGAGTGAGTTCCAGGTTGGCCTGAGCTAAAGTGAGATCACTGAAAGAGGAGGGGACTCAGTGAATGGGGAGTGATCGAGAGGGGACAAAACAAGATAACCAGATGGGAACATGACTAAATTACAGTATATTCCTATATTAAAGTTCTCAACTAAAAAAAATAAATGAAGGCTGGGTGTGGTGGCGCACACCTTTAATCCCAGAACTTGGGAGGCAGAGGTAGGAGGATCGCCAGGAGTTTGAGGCCACCTTGAGACGACATAGTGAATTCCAGGACAGCCTGAACCAGAGTGTGACCCTACCTCAAAAAAAAAAAAATGAAAAATTAAAAATAAATGAAGGCTGGAGAGATGGCTTAGTGTTTAAGGCATTTGCCTGCAAAGCCAAACGATCCGGGTTCCACGCTCCAGGACTCACGTAAGCCAGATACACAAGAGGGCACATGCATCTGGAGTCCATTTGCAGCGGCAGAAGGCCCTGGTGTGCCCGTTCTCTCTCTCTCTCTCGCTCGCTCGCTCTTTCTCTCTCTCAGACAAATAAGTAAATAAAATATATTTTAAAAAAATAAATGAATAAGAACCAAACGTCTTAATTAGCTTAGGTAGAGAGAACAGTTTTCTCTTCCTTTTATTTGGGGTTAAATGAGTGATTTTGTTTTTTTTTAATTTGTATTTATTTATTTGCAAGCAGAGAGAGATAGAAGACAGAGAAAGAATGAGTGCACCAGGGCCTCTAGCCACTGCAAAGGAACTCCAGACACATGTGTACTAAGTAATTTTCTTCTAATCACACCTCCTTAGCTTCAGGAAAGGAAAGCCAGGTAAGTAAGTGGTGGCTGCCAGAAACAAAAGCCAGGTACTGAGGCTCATGCCTGTAATCCCATCATGAATCTCAGGTTGAGGGGGGGGGATACTGTGGGTTCAAGGCCAGCTAGAACTACATAGCCAGTTTCCGGCCAGGCAGGGCTATACAGTATTTCAAAGCCAGCCTGAGTGATACAGTAAGTTCCAGGCCAGCCAGGGCTACCGATTGATTTGCAAGTTAGCCTGGGCTACACAGTGATCCGCCCAGGGCTGGATCCGCCAGGGCTACAGAGTGAGGAGTTCCAGGCCAGCCAGGGCGACACAGAGTTCTGGGCTATCCCGGGCCACACAGCAAACCCGTCTTAAAGAAACACAGCGAGTGAAACAAGCCCCGGGCGTCACTCCACGCAGGAGGAGCGAAACACGTTTCCTCCCGTCCCGCGGCCCTCGCCAGCCACGGGCCTTACCCATTCTCCTCAGAGCCCGAGCCCCGCAGGCCGGCGGGAACCCAGGACGGCGCGGGTGAGGGGAACACACTGGAACAGCCCTCACGTTCAGGTCACAGAGCTGACGGAGGCCATGCCGCTCGCAGGCCCAGCTGGATTGGCCAGAAGAGAAAGAGGCGGGTTCAGAGGAGGAAGACAGAGAGGTCCAGGTCCTACTCTGATTGGCTTAGGGAGAGGGGGCGGGACAAAAGGCCAGCCCACAGCGCCGTGCGAGAAGGACGAGCGCTTCCGATGCTTGCTGGGATTGGTTTAGAGGGAAAGTGCGAGCCCAGAGAGAGGCCCCGCCCAGTCCTGTGAGAGAAGACGGAGCGCTTCCGGTCCTGCTCGGATTGGCTCAGAGCAGAAAGGGGCGGGCTCAGAGGGACACTACTAGCTGAGTGCGAAGGGACAAAGTCCTAGTGCTTCCGGCTAGGTTTGAGTTGCTTCTGATTGGGATAAGGCTGCGTGGAAAAGACTGGGAAATTGCCTGGTAGCTCCTAGGTGCGGGCCTTGTCATCCCAGAGCTCAGGACGCTGAGATAGGAGGATTGAGAATTCCTGTCTCTAAAAATAAAACCTTTTTTTTTTGTTGTTTGGTTTTTTTGAGGTAAAGTCTCACTCTAGCCCAGGCTGACCTGGAATTCACTATGGAGTCTCAGGGCGGCCTCGAACTCACGGCGATCCTCCAACTTCTGCCTCCCGAGTGCTGAGATCAAAGGCCTGCGCCACCACGCCCGGCTTAAAAATAAAAATAAATTTTTAATAAGTGACATCGGAGATTTAAAAATAGGAAATGAGGGAGAACTGTTTGGGGGAGGGGACTGGGCCAGGCGTGGTGACACTCGCCTTGAATTGCAGCACTTGGGAGGCAGAGGTAGGATCGCCGTGAGTTCAATGCCACCCTGAGACTACATAGTGAATTCCAAGTCAGCTTGGGCTAGAGCGACACCCTCGAAAAACAAAATCAAAAAAAAAAAAAAAAAAAGAAAGAAATGAGATAAAATGTGCAGTGCGGTGTGTGGGCTGTTTGGTTCTTAAGTGGAACAGACTGGCTGCGAAAAGGTTTTAGGAGGAGAGGGTATGTGGTGGATACTACATGACATTGAGATGTAATAAACCTCGTTAGGCTAACATATTTAAGGTCAAAACCATATGAGGATTTACATTAGGGGTGGGGACTTGAAACAGAGTGTCTTGTAGCCCAGGCTGGCCTCGAACTCCTGGACCAAGTGCTAGGATTACAAGCAGATGCCACCATCTCCGATGAGTTGCTTTAAAAATACTACAATAAAATGACGCGGGTTAAAACAAGATTGAGGGCTAGCGAGATGGCAAAGCAGTTAAGTGATTGCTTACAAACGCTGATGGTCTAGGGTCGATTCCCCAGCGCCCACATAAAGTGGTTCATGCACCTCTAGTTCGTGTGCAGTGGCAGAAAACCCTGGCGCGCGCACATACCCACTCCCCACTCTTCCCCTCTCTCTCTCTCTCTCTCTCTCTCTCCTGGCAAATAGATTTTAAAAAAACACACAATAATTTTTTAAATGCCGGGCATTGTGGCACACACCTTTAATCGCAGCACTTGGGTGACAGAGGTAGGAGCATCACTGTGAGTTCGAGGCCAACGTGGGACTACAGAGTATCAAGTCAGCTTGGGCTAGAGTTGAGACTCTACCTGGAACAAAATAAAGAATTAAAATGTCATGCCGGGCGTGGTGGCGCATGCCTTTAATCCCAGCACTCGGGAGGCAGAGGTAGGAGGATCGCCATGAGTTCAAGGCCACCCTGAGATGACAAGAGTTAATTCCAGGTCAGCATGGACCAGAGTAAGACCCTACCTCAAAAAACAAAAAACAAACCAAAAAAAATGTCTTGATAACTATTGAAGTGCCATGATAGGGCTCATTGCACTTTTCTCTATCCTTTAGTATATTAAACATTTCTCCTTAATAAGACGTGTATGTGAGTGCGGCCCCTGAACTCTGCAGAACTAAGAACCCAGTCGTGTTCCCATTAACCACCACCCACAATCTTCTCAAAACCCTTAAAAAGTTCATTGGCGTCGGGCGTAGTGACTCACACTTTTAATCCCAGCACTGGGGAGGCAAAGGTAGGAGGGTCGCCCGGAGTTCGAGGCCAGCCTGAGACTACATAGGGAATTCCAGACCCTACCTCGAAAAAGTTCATCGGCTCAGGCCAGTGACGTCACGGGAGCGCGCCCACTTTGCGGGCGCGGATATATGGCGCAAAGCCCCCCCCCCCCCAACGCGCAGGCGTAGCCGCTTGCCGGGTTACCGCACCGTCTGACGCGTGCGCAGTAGTCCGCCCGGCGCATTGGGGAGGCCTGCTGGGCGGAGCTCGCTCAGCTGACGTTAGAGTTCAGCGCGCCGCCGGGTGGTCAACAAGCCTGCTGTGGTGGATCTCCGGCCCGGTGGCCTGAGGTCCGTGAACAGCCACCATGTCGATCTTCACCCCCACCAACCAGATCCGCCTGACTAACGTGGCCGTGGTACGGATGAAGCGCGCGGGGAAGCGCTTCGAGATCGCCTGCTACAAGAACAAGGTCGTCGGCTGGCGGAGCGGCGTGTGAGTGTCCCTCCCTGTCCTCCCGGCTGGCCGGAGCCGCAGAGCTCTGGACCACGGTCCTGCGAGTGGGCCGGGCTGGGGGAGGCCTGGCCGGCGACGCAGACTCACTCAGCCAGGGCTTCCTTTTGTGTGGGTTTTGCTTGGCTTTCATGAGGCTGCTGGTGATGGTGGCCTACGCCTGTAATCCCATCACCTGGAAAGCCGAGGCAGTAGGCTTACTGTGAGTTCGAAGCCAGCCATGGCTACAGCCTGAGTTCTGGGCCAGCTCTGGCAGTAGAGATTTAAAAAAATAAAAAAGTATAGCTACAACTTTAAAAAGAAAAGCAGAATTGTGAGCGTTTTCCTCGAGTAATAATACAGGAGCCTCATCTTTTAAATACTATCAGTGAAGAGAAGCCCGTCGTTATGATAGTTTCTCCTGAGAACAGAAGTTTTCAAATACTGTAATAGTACATCAGATGTCCGGGATCTCAGGAACCCAGGGGTTTCTTGTAAGTGCGTAGTAGTGTCTTCACTACTGCCATCTAGGGACCGGTATTCCTAGCCACACCCCACCCACCACACCCTGTTCCCTTACATAAAATAGTGACTTTTCTCTCTAGCGAGTAAGTGGGAGGGAAAAAGAGGGGGCGGGGATCTGAGCTTTAAGACTGTACCTCTACACGACGAGTACCTTAGGAATATTTGGGATTTTTGCTTAGTTTTTTTTTTTTTATTCATTTGTATGCCCACCCAGATTGTTTTGTGTATGTATGTAGACACACCAGGGTCTCTTGCCACTGCAAACGAATGCTTGTCTGGCTTTAAGTAGGTACCAGGAACTGAACTTGGGCCAGCAGGCTTTGCAAACAAGTGCTTTTAACAGCTGAGCCATCTCTCCAGCCCCTACTTTTTTAAAAATATTTTTTGTTTATTTTTACTTATTTATTTGAGAGCAACAGAGAGAAGGAGGGAGAGAGAGAGAGAATGAGCGCAACAGGGCTTCCAGCCACTGCAAACGAACTCCAGACGCGTGCACCCCCTTGTGCATCTGGCTAACTTGGGTCCTGGGGAATCGAGCCTCGAACCGGGGTCCTTAGGCTTCACAGGCAAGCGCTTAACCGCTAAGCCAACTCTTTTTTCTTTTTTTTGAGACAGGGTCTCATATAGCCCCAGCTGGCCTTGAACTCCTGATTCCTCCTGCCCCTGCCTCATACTCCCAAGTGCTGGGATTATAGGTGTGTACTGCCATGCCCAGCTTGTAATACTGATTGTTTCATCCTGTTTATCTCATTGCCATCTTGTATTTAAATGTGAGTGAATTTCCAAGAATCAAGTAGATTTACACAAGACTTTCTCTCCTCCTGCCCTTCCAAGGGAAAAAGACCTTGATGAAGTTCTGCAGACCCATTCAGTGTTTGTAAATGTTTCCAAAGGTCAGGTTGCCAAGAAGGAAGACCTCATCAGTGCATTCGGTACAGACGACCAGACTGAAATCTGTAAGCAGGTAGGCTGTGCAGCATACCTGCCTCCCATGTTCATTTGCAGCATAAGTGTTCAACTTTAAAGTATCATTTTTGGAGGGAACAGTTACCACATAAGAATATCACTTTGACTTTATTTATTTGCAAGCAGAGAGAGAAACAGAAGAGAGACAGAGAAAATGGGCCCACCAGGGCCTCCAGTTGCTGCAAACAAAGTCCAGATGCATGTGCCACTTTGTTCATCTGCCTTTATGTGGGTACCAGGGAGTTGAACCCAGGTTGTTAGGCTTTGCAGGCAACCACCTTAACTATTGAGCCATCTCTCCAGCCCCAAGACATCAGTTTTTTTGAGGCAGGATCTTACTGTGTAGTTCAGACTGGTTTCAAACTCTGTGTAGCAAAGCCTGGTCTAGAACTCCTAATCCTCCTGCATCTTCCAAACTTTTCAAAATCAAACTTTCTAACAAATTAACTCATTGTATATATTTTTTAATGTGGCATATTTGCAAATCAAATGTCTTTGCTAAGATTGCTATATGCTCTCTGTACACAGTCCTCGCTAGGTGAGGATCTAGGATCTTGGAGGGCAGCATGGTCCAGGGCCTGCTTTAAGGGAAGTTCAGTCCTGCATATTAATAACTGGAGAGCCTGAAAATTCATTTCCTGCCAGGCATGGTGGCGCACGCCTTTAATCCCAGCACTTGGGAGGCAGAGGTAGGAGGATTGCCGAGAGTTCAAGGCCACCCTGAGACTACATAGTGAATTCCAGGTCAGCCTGAGCCAGAGTGAGACGCTACCTTGGAAAACCAAAAAAAAAAAAAATTATTTCCTGTCCACTTACTAATTCTTGGGGAGTAGAGAAAGAGAACTGCTTTCTTAAATTTATTGGGGGTTTTTGTTTGTCATGTAGATTTTGACTAAAGGAGAAGTTCAAGTGTCAGATAAAGAAAGACATACACAGTTGGAGCAGATGTTTAGAGACATTGCTACCATTGTGGCAGACAAATGTGTGAACCCAGAAACAAAGAGACCTTACACTGTTATCCTTATCGAGAGAGCCATGAAGGACATCCACTATTCAGTCAAACCTAACAAGAGTACCAAACAGCAGGTAAGTGCAAATAAAATATTTTTAATTTTTTTTTTTATTTGAGCCGGAGAGAAGGAGGGAAACAGAGAGAGGTTGAGAGAATGGGCATGACAGGGCCTAGATGCATGTGCCATGCTGTGCATTTGGTTTACATGGGACCTGGAGAATCAAACTTGGGTCTTTAGGCTTCGCAGGCAAGCGCCTTAACTACTAAGCCATCTCTCCAGCCCAAATAAGATATTTTTTTTAAAAAGAGTTCAATGTCAGTCAAGGCATAATGGCAAACTCCTTTAATTCCAGCACTCAGCAGGCAGAGGTAGGAGGATCGCTCCAAGTTCAAGGCCAACCTGGGCTAGAGTGAAACCCTACCTTGAAAAACCAAACAAAAAAAAAAAAAAAAAAAAAAAAAGATAGATGGACAGACAGAAAAACAGCTAGTCAGCTAGCTAGCTAGGTCACAGTAATACTTTCCAGAAGAGTAGTTCTAGGGAGACAAAGTAGTAAGGTCTGTCAGAATTTCAAGATGTATCTTGGCAGACATGTCTAAACTTCAGAGTTCTCATGTCAAATAGGTTATTACAGTTTCAAAAGAAGTATCCAATCAGAAGCAGCTGAGCCTAGTGTCAGCCCAGTGAGATGGGCTGAGTGCGCCATGCCACGTTCACAGGCTAGGGTGTGCACACCTGCACTGACTCACCTTTGGCTAGCAGTCTCCCAAATCCTGGAGCCACTCCACAATAGGGCATGTGGCTCCTTGTGCATTTCTCTTAGGTGGGTCCTCTTTTGGACCATTTTGGCCTCACTTTCCTAAAATTGCTTAAAATCTTTTTGCCTTCTTTTTTTTTAAGGCTCCTTGTAGAGAACTGGGTACAGTTGGCTACACAGCCCTGGTCATGTCTTGTTATAGATACATTACAGATCCAAAGAATGATTATTGTTCTTTCATTTAGATTTCTCTGGCTTTCTTGGATTCTTCTTTCCCCCATAAAGATCTCATTTACTTTAGTAGCATCTCATGGCACTCCTCACACTGTCTGGGAGCCTCATGTTGCAGTCTAGACAGGGCAGAGAGAAAATTCGGGTCCTCTTGTATTTTTGTGAGTTCACACACATGCTTTCCTCTGAGATCAGGAATTACCCATGACCAGCCTGTGTGGCAGTTGACACCAGATTCTTCTCACAATTGTCACTTCTGAAGTCTGAAGTCGTCATCCTTCCCTCCCCTCCCCTCACAGCCCACCCCCAGGCCTTGTACTAAGGGCAGCAGTGAAGCTTGGGTTTCTTCCCTGGAAAGGCAGAAGCAAGGATGCCAGAAGCTGCCCAAGGCCAATAGGAACTGTCTACAAGGCATTTATGTAGCAGGACTTTGTGGAGGCTTTTTTTTTTTTTAATTGAGGGGGGGTGCAGGGCTGGGGAGCAGTTAAAGGCATTCACTTGCAAAGTCTGCTGGCCCAGGTTCAATTCCTTAATAGCCATGTTTTTGTTTTTGTTTTGTTTTGTTTTGTTTTGTTTTGTTTAAAAAAAAAAAAAAAAAGGAAGGTTCCTGTCCAAGGTTCAGGGTCTATTGTGGAAGAGGTGGCAGAAAGAATGTAAGGGCCAAAGAAAGGGTAGGAATCCTTACAACGCACCCCTCCAGACACAAAATGGCCTGGATATCCATGACCTCACAGTGCCTGACACTACTACCCAAGACCATCATAATAGGAGGAAAAGATCATGACATCAAAATAAAAGAGAGACTGATTGAGGGGGGAGGGGATATGATGGAGAATGGAGTTTCAAAGGGGAAAGGGGGGGGGGCATTACCATAGGATAGTTCACAATCGTGGAAGTTGTTAATAAAAAATAAATTAATTTTTTTTAAAAAAAGCAAGGTTCATGGAATACCCTAATCCATTTTTCTAAGGATTGTATCTCTGGTCTCACCACAGTTCTGTGATTAATGATACTAACTCAGGTGGAAGATCAGGTCCTCAAAGTGTGGAGTTGCAGATTTAGAAGTCTCTGCAGCCAGAGGAACTGGAAACACTCTGTTCTGAAGAAACTCAGATGTGTGTCTACAAATCTTTTCTGCCCCTCTCCCCACTCTCTGGATAGTATTTTACATTTGTTTGTTGCTTGCAGCTCTAGGCAAGTTCTTGTCTGCTGAGCTATATCCACAGCCCTCGATGCTGTTTTTTTGTTTGTTTACTTATTTGCAAGAAGAGAGGGCAGAGGAGAAGAGAGATTGGGTGCATCACGGCCTCCAACTGTTTCAAATTAACTCATGCATGCACCACTGTGTATCTGGCTTTACGTGGTGGGTACTGGGAAATCGAACCCAGGTGATCAGGCTTTGCAAGCAAGCGCCTTAACCACTGAGCAATCTCTTCAGCACTCACTGGTGGTTTTTCAAGCACTGGATTATGTTATTTTCATTTCATGTCCAGTCTTTCCAGTTTATTATATGATTTCATTTAGATAGATATTTCATATATGTGTGTGTGTGTGTTTGTGTATATATATATATATATATACATACATACATACATATGTGTGTGCATATATATATATATACATATGTGTGTGCATATATATATATAGAGAGAGAGAGAGAGAATATGAATAAATGAATATGAGCACACCAGGGACTCTTGCCACTGCAAGCAAACTCCAAATGCATACAACACTTAGTGCATCTGGCCTTACATGGAACCTGGGGGATAGAACCCAGGCCAGCAGGCTTTCTAAGCAAGCACCTTTAAGGGATGAGCCATCTCCCTAGCCTTCTGCAATTTCTCATGTTCTTTGAGTCACAGTTCAGAAGCCACTGGCCTGCTGCAGTTCAGTGGAAACTGCTTTGTTCTTGAACGCCTCGTGCATTAGCACAGGAAACAAGCAGGCACTCTGGATTTTGTCCGCACAGGCTTTGGAAGTGATCAAGCAGTTGAAAGAGAAGATGAAAATAGAACGTGCTCACATGAGACTTCGCTTCATCCTCCCAGTGAACGAGGGGAAGAAGCTGAAAGACAAGTTGAAGTCACTAATCAAGGTGGTAGAAAGTGAAGACTACGGTCAGCAGCTGGAGATTGTAAGATGATGGTGCTGGGGTGGGGGCTCCGTAAGAGACTTGGTCTAGAAATTGTTAGATTAAAATTTTTTCTATTTTTTTCTATTTCTTTGCTTCATGCTTACTTGTCCTGAGTATTGTATTACTTTCTGTAGCATTGACCAAAATACATGAGAGAAAACTTACAGGAGTCCAAGGCTGCTTGGCCCCTTCTGCACTTGGGCAGAACATCTGGCAGATAGGAAGTGGGCAGGGAGGATACTAGGACCATGTATAGTCTTCAGAAACATACCCCCCAGTGGATCCACTTCCTCCAGCTATTCCTTTCCTCCTACTAAAGTTTCTGGAACATTCCAAAATAGCACCTGGGAACAAAAAATTTCAACAAATGAGCCTGTGGGGGTTATTTCATATTAAGCTAACATGTCAGGGTTGACTACATTGTACTTAGGCACATTTAAGATTTACTTATTTGCCAGGTGGGGTGGTATACACCTTTAATTCCAGCACTCCAGAGGCTGAGATAGGAAGATCACCTTGAGTTCAAGGCCACCCTGAGACTACATAGTGAATTCCAGATCAGCCTGGGTCTGAGCGAGACAAACAAGAAAGATTTCCTTATTTGCTTGTTGAAACAATTACTTAGAATTATGTTGGTCATGTTTGTTTTCTTATAAACGACAGGATATATTTTACAGTGAATCTTCTGTTAGGGGGCAACTAAAAATAAGAGTTAAAGTTGAGCTGGGCTTGGTGGTACACTCCTGTAATCCCTCCCAGCACTTGGGAGTTGGAGGCAGAAGTTCAAGGCCAACTTTGACTACATAGCAAACTTGGAATACTTCCAGCCTGTGCAATGTGAAACTCAGACTAATAAAACCCTAGAGTACGAGTTGGTCAGCCCAACCAAAACATTTTTTTGTTATTGGTTTGTTTTTTCTTGGCAAGGTCTCACTCTAGCCCAGGCTTATCTGAAACACATTCTGTAGTCCCAGGCTAGCCTCAAACTTTCAATGATCCTCCTGAGTGCCCACAACACCATAAAAACAGTTTGTTTTTTAAGAGAGAAGAGGCAGATAGGTGTGCCAGGACCTCTAGCCACTGCAAACCATCTCCAGGAGCATATGCCACCTTGTGCATCTGGCCTTACATGGGGCCTAGGAAAACTGAACCTAGGTCCTTTGGCTTTGCACACAAGCACCTTGGCCACCAAGCCATTTCTCCAGCCCTATAAAAGCAGTATTAACAGTTAAATGATCTGTAATGGATGGCTGGTTACCATGAGTAGCCACTGCAGATAGGAAGCTACCTGAGACTATGAAATTCTAACTTTTTAGAACTTACCATGGCTCGTCATAGGTGGATTTTATTGAAGTGTAAAACTTAATACTAGATACCAGTATCTACTGCAATCCCTTTATTTTAAGTCTTTTAGCGAGAGGTGGGTGCTGGGAATTGAACTCAGGATCTTAGCAGTGTGGGGCAAGTGCTTGCTCTACCATAGAGCTGCAGTGCCATCTGGGTAAAGCCTTTAGGCAAGAAGGCGAGTGCCTTTCCCAAGGGTCAGGGCTGAACTAGAACCCAGCCTGCTGTCCCAGCCATATCTGCCACACCTAGAACTGCAGTATAAGATCTGAGAGCGCTGCTGGCCCCAACAGCATTTGAACTGGGTTTGTTCTGTGTATTTGTGTTCATGTGTTGAACGGCTTGTTAAATATTCCAGGTGTGTCTGATCGACCCAGGCTGCTTCAGGGAAATCGATGAGCTAATACAAAAGGAAACTAAAGGCAAGGGGTCTTTGGAAGTGCTCAGTCTGAAAGATGTGGAAGAAGGAGATGAGACGTTTGAGTGACATTCTTCGGTGTTTTATTTCCAATCGAACCAGTGTATATCTGATCTGCTAAAGTGATGTCATTGTCCATCCTGTGTTAAACACATCAGTGTAATGTGGGAGTGATTTCATTTTAATTGTAAGTTGAGGATTCAGGCAAAAATGGAAAACCCAAAATATAAAGTCCAGAGTAGCACTTAGTTACTGTCTCATGTTTTTTTTTTCCAAAAGGAAAGTTAGAGGTGACTCTTACAGATAAAGAGTAAATTGGGTAAATATGTAAGATTATGGGGGTGTGCTGGAAAAGGAGTGACTATCGTGTCCTACTGTAAACTTGGATGATGACTTCCTGATTTTCTAGATCTATAATGACTATTCAGGACTTAAATATTTAATTTTCATCAAACATACTACCACTACTTATTCTTAGTAAAATGTAAAGTCATTTATTACTAATTCCTAAAGTTTATAATATATGTTAATATAGCTAAAATTATATGTAATCAATAAAACTACTATTATTTTTATTAAGGTCTGCCTTGTGTTTCTGGACAGCTTCCTTTTTGTTTTGCTTTTTTTACTTTTTTGAGATAAGGACTCATGTAACCCAAACTAGCCTCTGTGCTCCTCCTGCCTCCACCTTCAAGTACTGGTATTACAGACATGCTTGCTCTACCTCTCTCGACAGGAGTCAAGGTTTCGGGGGATTTTGTTTGTTTGTTTTTATTTTTCAAGGTAGGGTCTCGCTCTAACCCAGGCTGAGCTGAATTCACTATGTAGTCTCAGGATGTCCTTGAACTCACAGCAGTTCTCCTACCTCTGCCTCCAGAGTGCTGAGATTAAAGGTATGCACCACCATGCCTGGCTAGGAGTCAAGGTTCCCCTCTCCTCACCACCACCACCCCCCACGTAGGGTCTGACTCTAGCTCAGGCTGACCTGGAATTCACTCTACTCAGGGTAGCCTCGAACTCACAGTGATCCCCCTACCTCTGTCTCCTGAGTGCTGGGATTAAAGGCATGATTAAAGGCACCACAACCCAGCTAGGAGTCAAGGTTTTCATTCCATTTATTGCCACCATACAACAGTGTATCACATTGTATTAGTTTAGGTCTCACTACATAATTATACTAATTCTTCCACCCATCCTAACCCACATGCCATCTATTTCAGACATTCATAGCTATTTTTATTATATAAACTTACATAAATTAAAATTTGTAGGGCTGGGGAGATGGTTTAGTGGTTAAGTGCTTGCCTGTGAAGCCTAAGGACCCTGGTTTGAAGCTCAATTCCCTAGGACCCACGTTATCCAGATGCACAAGGGGGTGCATGTATCTGGAGTTCATTTGCAGTGGCTGGAGGCCCTGGCACGCCCATTCTATCTGCCTCTCTCTCTCTGTCGCTCTCAAATAAATAAAAATATTTTAAAATTTTTGTATTAATATTTTCAACAAGGATTACTTGTATTTTTGCTTTTTAAAAATTTTTATTTATTTGAGGGAGAGAATGGTTGTGCCTTCAGCTACTGCAAGCGAACTCCAGACCCATGCACCACCTTGTGCATCTGGCTTACATGGGTCCTGGGGAATCAAACCCTGGCTGTTAGGCTTCGCAGGCAAGCACCTTAGCCACTGAGCCATCTCTCCAGCCCCTTTTGTGTGTGGCGTATGCACATGTGCCCTTGCAGTGTCCCATTTGCTTGCAGGTCACTTGCCTGCTCACCTGCAGGAGCTGGAGTGGAATGTCAGGTGTCCAACCCCAATACTTGTCTGCCTAGTCTTATTTTGAGCCCAGGTCTCTTTTTTTACTGATTGTAGAACCTGCAAGCACTAATGATCACTGGTCTCTGGTGGGATGGAGTTAACAGCTATCTACCTGGGCTCTGGAAATTTGAACTCAGGCCCCAATGGTTGTGAATGAAGCTGGATCTCTACAGTCCAAAAACTGTATTGTAGAAATTTAAGTGAATCTTTAATTCTGTGTCTTTTTTTTTTTTTTTTCAAGAGGATCACCAAGAGTCCCAGGCCGGCCTCAGCTGCTGAGTGAGATCTTGTCTTTTATTTATTTATTTATTTATTTATTTATGTATTTATTTGACAGAGAAAGAGGGAGGAAGAGAGAGAATAAGCACGCCAGGGCCTCCAGCCACTGCAAGCAAACTCCAGACGCATGCACCCCCTTGTGCATCTGGCTAATGTGGGTCCTGAGGAATTGAACCTGGGTCCTTCAGCTTTGCAGGCAAACACCTTAACCGCTAAGCCATCCCTCCAGCCCTAATTCTGAGTCTTTTGATCCAAGAACATAATAGGCCTGAGTTTGCCATGCATGGTGGCGCATGCCTTTAATCCCAGCACTCGGAAGACAGAGGTAGGAGGATTATTTTGAGTTCAAGGCCACCCTGAGACCACATAGTGAATTCCAGGTCAGCCTGGACTAGAGTGAGTGAAACCCTACCTTGAAAAACCAAAAATACAGGGCTGGAGAGATGGCTTAACAGTTACGGCATTTGCTTGCAAAGCCAAAGGATCCCAGTTTGATTCTCCAGGACCCACGTAAGCCAGATGCATAAAGGGGCCCTGGCGCGCCCATTCTCTCTCTCTCTCTCCCTCCCTCCCGCCCGCCCTCTTTCTCAAATAAAGAATATTTTGAGTTTGACCTTTTTATGGGTGGGGAGAGGACAGGCACATGCGGAAGTCAGAGGATTACTTTTGGCATCCTCACCCTCTACTGTTTCAGGCAAGGTCTCTCACGCTGTTCACCAGGCTAAAATGGTCTTCCAGCTTCCAGAAAATTTCCACATCTGCTTTCCATCTCACCAAGCTTGCTGGGATTACAGAAAACTCCAGTTTCCAGCTTTATATGAGGCCTGGGACAAGCACTCTATCCACCCAACCATCTCCCCAGCCCTGGTTTTAATTTTTGTTGTTGTCTGTGTGTGTAGTATGTTGTATATGCATGTGTGTGTGCCCTTGTGCTGCCCCACGTGCTCACCTGCAGCGGGGTACACTTGCCTAAGGTGGCAGAACAGAACAGGTGTACCACCATCACTCTTCTCCCCATTCTTGTTTGGGCTGGAGTCTTCTTACTGATCCTGGAGCTTGTCATTTTTTTCATGAGCTCTCAACCATTCCTGAGCCTCTGTCCTCCTGCAAGACTAGGCTCATAGGCATGCATAGCCACACCCCACTGTTGATGTGGGTTCTCAAGATTCATAGGCCCTCATGCTTGAGCAGGAAGCACACTTAACCACTGGACCATCTCTCCAGCCTGACACTGACTTTTTGATTTGGAGTCTAGTTCTGAAGCCTTAGCTGCCTCAAATTCAGTCATCTTACCTCATCCTCCCCAGTGCTAAGATGACAGTTGTGCCCCACACCTTGCAGCTTCAAACCACTCGTGATTCACCCACAATCAATTAGCATGGCAAGAGAAATTCAGGATCCTCACAAATGGGGAGGTTTTTTTTTTTCTCGTTTTGAGACAGAACATTTTTTTTTTCCCAAGGTAGGTCTCACTCTAGCCCAGGCTGACCTGGAACTCAGTCTGTAGTCCCAGGCTGGCCTTGAACTCATGATCCTGCTTCAGCCTCCTCAGTGCTGGGATTGTAAGAGTACAGGTAGTACCTGAGCTCACAATAAGCTTGACTTGAGTACACAGTGATGTGCTTGCTAGTCTGTGAACTTCTTCCACTCATCTGGCAATCCTGCTGTTCTCTAAATGTGACAGGAAAAAGCACAGCAGCTCACCATGAATGCCAAACCGTTTTAAAGCGAAATCTCTTGAGACTTTAGTACATCACAGGTCACTATAATATAGACGGAAGATGGAGATGAACTTTCACACAAAAATAAGGGGGAAAGTGTTCTAGGGCTGGAGAGATGGCTTAGTGGTTAAGGCACTTGCCTGCAAAGCCTAAGAACCCAGATTCAACTCCCCAGTACCCATGTAAACAAGATGCACAAGGGTGATGAATGCATCTGGAATTTGTTTGTAGTGACTAGAGGCCCCGGTGCATCCATTCTCTCTCTCCCAAATAAATAATTTTTTTAAAGTGGTTTAGGGGCTGGGGAGATGCTTTAGCGGTTAAGGCGCTTGCCTACAAAGCCAAAGGACCCAGGTTCGATTCCACAGGACCCACATAAGGCAGCCGCACAGGGGGGCGCATGTATCTGGAGTTTGTTTCCAGTGGCTGGAGGCCCTGGCACACACACTCTATTTCTCTCTCAAATGAATAAAAATGAAAGTGTTCTAGGACAAGGCATAGTGGTACATGCCTTTAATCCCAGCACTTGGGATGTGGAGGCAGAAGGATCACTTTGAATTAGAGGCTAGGGAGTACGGACCGAGTTCCAAGTCAGCCTGGTCTAGAGACCCTACCTGGGGAGGAAAAAACAAAAAGTATTCCATCCCACCACTGCTGTTATAGACAAAAGACAAGAAAAGGTGAAGAGTGGAGACAAACAGCCCACTAAAGTGTCACCTTCAACACTTCCTGAACTTTGAGGCTGACCTCCTGACCCCAGCAGGAAGATGCTACAGGGAAAGGACACAAGACTGCCCACTGAAAACTTACAGAACGCATCTTTTTACCTTACAGGATGCTGTCAATCGCAACAAAGACCATGTGTGCAGGAGCTCAGGAGACCCAGAGTAGGCTGGGGGTTTGCTGCTCTTAGCAGGCTGAATGTACACTCAGGGTTCATGTATACCCCAGGAAAGGTATAAGCCGGGCGTGGTGGCGCATGCCTTTAATCCCAGCACTTGGGAGGCAGAGGTAGGAGGATCGCCGTGAGTTCGAGACCACACTGAGACTCCATAGTGAATTCCAGGTCAGCCTGGGCTAGAGTGAGATCTTACCACAAAAAAAAACAATATATATATGTATATATATTTTAGCTGGGCATGGTGGCACATGCCTTTAATCCCAGCACTTGGCAGGCAGAGGTAGGAGGATTGCTGTGAGTTCGAGGCCACCCTGAGACTACATAGTGAATTCCAGGTCAGCCTGGTCTAGAGTGAGACCCTTCCTCAAAACACAGGGCCCCCAAAAAGATATTTATTTTATGAGAAAGAAAGGAATGGTATCTTTTTAGCTTTTATTATATTTGAAAGTGGCAGATGGAGAATGGGTGCACCAGGGCCTTCATTCTCTGCAAACAAACTCCAAACACATGCACCACCTTGTGCATATGGTTTACATGGGTCCTGGGGAATCATACATAGGTTTTTTGGCTTCACAGGCAAACACCTTAACTGCTGAGCCATCTCTCCAGCCCTGTTATCTTTAATTAAAAAAAAAAAAAAAAATCACTTACTTGCAAGCAGAAAGAGAAGATAAAAAATAGGTACACCAGGGCCTCCAGCTACTGCAAACTCCAGATGCATGCACCACTGTGCATCTAGCTTTATGTGGGTATTGGGAAACTGAACCCAGGTTATTGGGCTTTGCGTGCAAGCATCTTAACTGCTGAGCCATCTTTCCAGCCCCAGGAATGGTATCTTTACAATCCCTTATCTTTCAGTGTCTCTACTGGTCTGGTTTTTTTATTTTCTAGTATGGTGCTGGAGATGGAACCCCACCCCAGGGCCTAGTACAGGCTAAAAGAAAACTCTATTCTAAGTTACACCCCCAGCCCTTCTCTAGAGAGTTCTAAGTAGAAACTCTATTGCTGTGTAAGAGACCTCTGAATTGAAATATTCCTTCCTGAAGGAAGCTCTAGTGGTTCAGGAAGTCAAGTCTAGGAGACCTGAAATTTAAAAGTTCATAGTCTCTCTCACTTAAAAAAAAGGGGGGGGGGCTAGAGAGATGGCTTAGCAGTTAAGGCGCTTGCCTGTGAAGCCTAAGGATCCATATTCACTGCTTCCAAATCCCACATAAGGGCTGGAAAGATGGCTTAGCAGTTAAGTGCTTGCCTGTGAAGCCTAAGAACCTTAGTTCAAGGCTTGATTCCCCAAGGCCCACGTAAGCCAGATGCACAAGGTGGTACATTCATCTGGAGTTCATTTGCAGTGGCTGGAGAACCTGGCACGCCCATTCTCTATCTGCCTCTTTCTCTCTGTCTGTTGCTCTCAAATAAATAAACAACCAAATCCCAAATCCCACGTAAGCCAAATGCAGGAAGGTGACACAAGCACAAGGTCACACAAATGCACTAGGTAGCGCAAGCATCTGGCATTGCAGTGGCTGAGGCCCTGGCACACCAATTCTTTTTTTCTTAAAAACAAAAAAACTGTTTTAGAAGTTCACACACTCCTCAAGGTTGTATGAATGCTTAACTTTGACCAATGTTAATTAGAAATTGAAACATTCCCTCCTGAAGAGAGGACACTCTGGAGACTCAGAAAGTAAGCAGGTATGAGAAAAGGTTGCAAGACCCTTCCCTGAGGTCACAGAAAGGGAAACCTGCTTGGGGAGGAGACTGTGATTGAGCTGCCTTCAGGGTTTGCAGCTGGCTCCAGAGATGCAGCTTCTGAGTCATCACCTATGCTGGGCTGGGCTGGGCTTTGGGTGATGCTGCTGCCTTTGAGTCATTCTTGGCTCCTATTAGCAACCCCTCACTCTGCTCTGTAAATAATCCCAATAAACACACTGGTTCCCAAAACTGGTTTCAGTACAATTGTACTTTGATCTGCCATCTGTGCCCTAGATGGTGAAGAGACATGGGTTTGTGTCACCCCAAGGGAAAAGTTCCCTGTGATTATCTGCCACTGAGCCATGTCCCAGTCCCTCACTGAAGGATTCTAGGCAGGTGCTCTACCACTGAGCTGTACTACTAGCCATTACTGTCTTCTGGCAGAGTTTGGAGGGTCAGGTCTGTGATTGCGAGGTCTCAGTACACTACAAGAGGCTTTGTGCTGTCACAGAGAAGACCCATGGGCTAGGAGAGGCCATCTTAATAAGAAGAACTACCACTTCTCATTCTTACCATAGGTTATACTTCCAAAGAATGGGCTTCACAAAACTGGGGGCTGAAGAGGTGGCTTAGTGATTAAGGCGTAAGGACCCAGGTTTGATTCCCCAGTACCCATGTAAGCCAAATGCACAAGGTGGCACATACATCTGGAGTTCGTTTGCAGCGGCAACAGGCCCTGACACACCCACTCTCTCTCTCTAATAAATAAATAAAATATATTTTTAAAAATAAACCAACATGTTCATTGCCTGTGTTCTTCCCATAGAAGATACCCAACAGGCTGGAGGAAAAGGAGACAAGACCAATAAATCCAGATGTTTTATTCTGTAAAGCACATATGCACATACTCCAAACATGGAAAATTAACAAGGGAAGTGATGCCATCACAGATCAGCTAGTGACTCTCATGCAGCAAGGGACGGGAAATGGATCCGCTGCCCTCGCACCCCACAGTGCCTGCAGGAGGGCTGAAACACTGGGAGGCTGAATCCCTACACGTCGTCAGAGAAAACGCAACAGAAACGGCGGGTTCCTAACGATGAGAAAAACTTACACACAGAATCAAAACTGATTCAAGTCGTATCATACAGCGACAGGACAAAAGGAAAAGGAAAGAGATCAATATGATCTGAAACAACCATCTCATAGGGAGTTGCTGACCTTTGACTGGAACTCCAGTCCAAGATGCCTGAGGATGAGCCAGTGCTGCTGCAGGGGATCATCCCCAAATGGCCAGCGGGTCACTGTCTGTGACATTCTTCCAATCCTGAGGTCCACCAGCAAGAAACAGCTGAGGACTGGGCCAAGTGTGTTCCTGAGACAGACATCTCTTCAGGTCCTAGACCCCTTCCTCACCCAGTCTGTGGCTGCCTCTTCCCCCAGCCTCCTCCATCCACCCAGCCTGCTATGGTGAATGCTAGATTTTAAAGTGTCTGGCCTCAGAATTTTGGTACTTCCCCTCCTCGTACCTAACCATATTCCTCCCCAATGTACAAATTCCAGCCACTGCCTGTAATTGAAAGAAGGGTGACTTAATAGCAATGTAAGCTGGATTGAACAAACCAGTGAAAGTGACTTTTCCCACTCATTTTCCTCTTATTCTGCCACCTACAAATCTATCCTTGTAACTCCACTCCAATGGGATTTTGTTAATCAGTAGCAGCTTAATCTGAAATTTGATGGTCCCAAGGACACTAATGTTTCTTACAGTCAAGCCAAATGGCTCTTTCTCAATCTTGTCTCATAGGGTCTCAAAGTCTCTGAGGTGAAGACTAAATGGAATTCATAGTCAATTAGCCATCTTGTATGTAATTCAAATCATACAAAAATGACCCTGGGTAGACAGCCATGATTAGTGCCCTTGAAACGTACTAAGGGGAGGGGGGGTGGGGAATACTAATGTATTACAAAACTGCAGTGATTACTTCAGCAATCATACTGTTTTCCACTTAAGAATGCCCAGGATAAAACACAACCAAAACATTTTAGAACGCACAAAGTAATTCTAATTGAGACACACTACAGACCTACAGTTACAGAAGAGCAGGCAGTTATGTCTAAGGTTTTTTTCTTTTGTTTCTAGGAAACGGGCCTTGCTAGATAGCCCAGGCTGGCCTGGAACTCTTGACTCTCCTTGACTCAGCCTCTGAGAGCTGGGATTATGGGCACATCAGCATGTCTATAACACGACATGGGAGAACACAAGAATACTTAATCATTGAGTTATTTAAGGCAAAATGATGTAACAAAAAAACAGTAAGAACACAAGTAACAAAACCACTGGAAAATACATAATGCATAATTGTCTTAAATGGAGAATGAGACAGTGAGAGAGATATCATAAGCAAGATGCTTTAGTTTTGTTTGATGAATAGCAAATCAGAACTGTAGCTTCCAACTTTACACTACACACCTAGTAGCTGCCATCTTCCTTTTGAAGACTTGTTAGGTGTATAAAATAAATGCAAGATTCAAAAAAGAAATTCATCCTCTTTTCTAAAACAGAAAGAATAAAAACACTTTTCATGATGATCATTCCTTCCATACTACTACCTGCATTCAAAAGGGAGACAGTGCTGTGACCCAACTGCAGAGCTGTTAACTGAATTTTTAAGCCCTTCTGAGTGAGGAAGTTATTTTCACTTTTGTAACACAGGAAGGAGGTAACAGAGGAAAAGACCAATGCAAACAAAATTAAGTTCCTCAGTGTCCATGTGGAAAATGAAAGGTCACATAGGTGACTTTTAAATACTTAACCTTTCACTCAGAATAAAAGCACACATCTGTCCTAACTAGAAGAGTATTAAAATGTGACTATTTTTTCTTAAAAAAATAAAAATACTCAAGATAGTATTTTTCCTTGCAAGCAAAATGAAAAAAAAAAGGTATTACTGTATTTACTATGATTATTAAGCCACATACACATGAAATCCACAAAATGGATTTGTGGCTTCTGAAACGCAGTATACTATCAAAGGTGCAGACTGCGTCAAACATTGCACACATGGGCCACAAAGGAGCCACAACCAACCTCACCCACCTATGAGACGCACTTGTGACCTTGGTACAAACATGAGCTGCTCTGCTCCAGCAAGATCCACAAATCCCCCCAGCCCAGTGAGGATGACAAGAGTGACAGGCTCAGGCTGCACCCAGGGCAAAGCACGTGCATCAATGGACCAGTTTCCAGATCAATTTTTATAAATATGTACAAATCAGTTACAGGCACTTGAAATGTCTTTGGCTGGAATAACCCAACATTGCAAGATCGTGTATTCACAGAGTGACCAGGCCCTGGCTGGCTCAGCAGGCAACGATCATGGTTCTCAGTCTCAGAAAAACGGAGCTATGGGATTAGGCTTCAGCCAAAGCCACCTAGAAGAGAGCAAGTGGGTCCCTCAGTTAAACAGGGGGCTGTTCTCACCGTGTACATCTGTCATGCAGGGAAGTTACCAAAGACATAAGAAAACAATTTCACACAACCCTAAAAGTCTGTGAGATCTGTAGAATTAACTGTGCCTCTGAGACCCGTACCCTATACCTTTTCCCACCACTACTTAGACCTTGTGACCCTTTCCCGAAAAAAAAAAAAAAAAAAAAATTAACTGTGTGTACTCAGGAACAACTATCCTTTTAATGCAAGTGGAGGAGGGAGGTAGCCCACCCAGGGACAGTGGTTCTCCAAAGGGAATATGACAACAGCTGTCAGGGTCTTTACTTTAAGACAAGGTCTCTCTATGTAGCCAGGCGGGCCTCAAACTTTTATGATCCTTGTGCCTCAGCCTCCAGAACACCAAGATTCCAGGAGTGCGCCATCACAGTACCTTTTACCAGCTAAGGTGTTTGGGTTATGGTTGAAAATCCAACACTGAAACTTAGGCTGAGGGTAGTCACCTCATGGAAAGTCAGGGACTCATTTCTTGGAGGAAAAGAGTGACTTACAATAAATGATAAATGGCAAGCTGAGAATTTCTAAATACTGAGACATGTGCAGGGCCAGATCCTGCTTACCACTCACCTTCTCAGGACAAAATTCAGGATTGCTCTGACGTAATTTGCTGGGCCTGCCTTTGATAACAGCATAGCAAAACATCGTTATCACCATCACGAAGAGGAAGTAACTGGTGTGCATGAGATGCAAATTTATTAATGAACGGTCATCCTAAACACGTAAGAGGAAACAGAAGGTATACTCAATTAATGAGCAACTACAATTGAAGCGGGACGCTCAAAACCTAGAACTACAGCAACTTTATTTTGTTTATTACACAAATTGAGCCAATGGCCTCACACATGCTAGACAAATGTTCTATCACTGAGCTATATCCCCAGCCCCAGTATTAATTCTTTTTTTTTTTTTTTCTACCAATGTTAATCAAACTATACAGAAGTCTCTCTCCCAAACTACACACCTAGCTCTTATTCAGAAGACATGGGTTTCTGATAGGTCTCAGGGATCACCTACTTCCTCTACTGTGGCTTCTGCACACCCACACTACCCAAACCCCACCAGTCTGTCTTCTCCAGTGATGCCTCAGTAGTTTGTCCTTATCTCCCACTCATCTTTACACACACCTGACTCCAATGGCCTTCAGGTGTAAGGCCAACAGCCTGTGCCTGCTCTCCCGGGCTATTCTCCCACCAGCTTCCTGGCTTCCTTCGGCCTGTATGTTGGCCATTCCTGAGTGCCTAAGCTAAATGTGGTTCAGACTGCACTCATTCCCGTGATCTCCTACATAATCACAGTGCTCCAGTGCAGAAGAGACCCAGGCATGCTCCCACTCCCTTTTTTCCCTTCACTTCCTGAATCTCCAGTGTGTATGACATGGGCAATGTGCTCCCTGCTTTCACACAGAGAGCAAGCAGCAGACCAGTGTTCTTGCAACACTGCTTTACAAATGCCAAACACAGGCCATCCGTCATGGTCCTGCCCAAGGAGACAGGCCTCAGCTCAGGGCTCTGGAATCTGACCTTTACATACCATTTATTCATCCCAAAGCCAGGGCTCACCCTTGCACCCCTTTGACCTACCAACTTCCTCAGCCAGATACAGATTATACAGGGAAGGAGAAAGAGCCAAAGGAAATGCAGAGAAATCCACCTAGTACACTCAGAAAAGTAAGGACACTTAAAAGATGTCAATACAGCCTAGTGGCACACGCCTTTAATCCCAGCACTTGGGAGGCAGAGGTAGGAGGATCACCATGAATTTGAGGCCACCCTGAGACACCATAGTGAATTCCAGGTCAGCCTGGGCTAGAGTGAAACCCTACCTCAAACAACCAAAAAAAAAAAAAAAGATGTCAGTACAGAGAGCTCAAGTCTTAAGCTGATCAGATCACGTGCCAAACTCAGTAGAAACATTTTCTTCCCCTTTCCTCTTTGTTAAGCTAAATCCTACTCAGGACTCAATATCTAGCCAAAGATTCACCTCCTGGGCTGAGCATGGTGGCACACACCTGTTATTCCAATACTGCAGAAGCTGTGGCAGGAGAATCACAAATTCTAAGCCAGTCTAGGCTACAGAGACTTTGTCTCAAAAACAGAAAAAAGAGCCAGGCATGGAGGTTCACACTTTTAATACTAGTACTCAGGAGTCAGAGGTAGGAGGATCACAATTAGTACAGAGTGAGTTCCAGGTCAGCCTGGGCTAGAGTATGACCTTACCTTGAAATTAAAAAGTAGACAGCCAGGCGTGGTAGCACACACCTTTAATCCCAGCACTCGGGAGGCAGAGGTAGGAGGATCACCATGAATTCGAGGCCACTCTGAGACTACATAGTGAATTCCAGGTCAGCCTGGGCTAGAGCGAGACCCTACGACAGGGGGAAAAAAAAAAAGACAAACGAAGATCCACTTCCTTCTACAACCTTCTTTTACCTTTTGAACTCCAATAGCACTAGTTATTCTGCCACAAACAGTCATATGCATACAAGACCACACATCATGTCCTATAATCCCTGCCAGTTAAGAACATAAGTCACTACTGCTGAGCAAAACAGAAAACAAAAACAAGACTTTCATACCTAGCAGGTGGCATGATTTTCCAACGCTCTGCTCTTTCAGACCAATTAGAAACCTCGAGTGGCTGGGACTAAGCTAACCCAAGAAGTAAACATGCCTGCATGCACATGCGCACACACAGAAAGAAGGCTTTTCTCACTTACATCTGGAACAATAACGGTGAGCTTGGGATTTAGTGCATGGTAAACTTTTCCAATGGCCCCCTTGTAACACCAGAAAGGATTGTAGTCTTGAGCATACTTTGTGTTGGCATCTCTGGCAGTTGTGAAGATCTTATACCAGAGTGTGGCATTGCTGTATGTGTCAGGAACACAGTGTGGTGGCTGTCTGTAGGGGAAGCAAGGGAGAGACCAGCTCCATGATCTGAGACTGTACTTGGGTTTCCCACAGCACAACACTGAAGAAAGTAACATGCAGAAAGACAGTATCACATTTCTTTGGGATAAACACCTTTATATTTTCAGTTAGAGGGTCATTTGCTGTTGTTCTGAGACAAGGTCCCATGTAGAATAGGCTACATAATCAGTTTGAAGCCAGCCTGAATGACACAGGACCTTATCTCAAACAAAACCCCAAACAAAACTTAAAAACTAACTAGGAGGCTGGGGAGATGGCTCAGCTGTCAAAGGCATTGCTTGCAAAACCTGCTAGCAGCCCACATTTAATTCACCAGCCATCCACATAAGGCTGAACGAGCACTTGTTTACAGCAGCAAGAGGTCTTGGCACACTCATACATATAATAAATGAAATTTTTTAAAATAAAAAATAGGAGCTGGAGAGATGGCTTAGCGGTTAAGGCATTTGCCTGCAAAGCCAAAGGGCCTCGGTTCAATTCCCCAGAACCCATGTAAGCCAGATGCACAAGGTGGCACATGCGTCTGGAGTTCGTCTGCAGTGGCTGGAAGCCCTGGCGCACCCATTCTCTCTCTCAAATAAATAAATAAATAAATAATAAAATATTTAAAAATAAATAAATAAAAATAAAAACACTTCAGGGGGCTGGGGAAAAGACTAGACAAGTAACAGCACTTGCCAGACAAGCACGAGAGCCTTAGACCCTCTAAGTTCAACTTCCAGCACCCATGTAAAAAGCTGGGTGTGTCCATGCACACCTGTAACCCTAGAACTGTGGAGAGTGGAGATGAGAGAACCACTGGGGCTTGCTAGTCAGCCAGTCTTAATGAAAAAGAAAATGGCAGTTCCAGGTTGAGAATCAATCTGAAGATAAAGCTGAAATGTATTAGAGGACACCGAACATTCTCCTCTGGCCTATGCACATACATATACACATAAATACACTATTCATACACATACCACACTACACACTTTCTAGGCGACAGAAAGGAACCAACATTATCTTTAGGCAACCTTAGTTGTAGGTCACTCTCAGAGGAGGCATGGCTCTTCCTTTCCTGAGACACAGGTAGGAAAAGCAGACTAAGAGCATGTATCCGCAACCAGATGTTAACTGCCCTACTGAGGCACTAGCTTTCTCACTGTCATATGCAGTTCTGCATTTAGAATTACACATTAACCTTAAATACTCCCTAGAATAGGTCCAGCTAGTAATAATCCATGAAAGCTCCCCTGCCACACCCATGGCACACAGGAGCCTCCCATACATATCCATAGAGCCCAGGACATACTTACACAGTGACAGGGAAGACGCCAGGGGTGGCTGTGAGGGTCATGCAGGCTGTGAACACCACCTGCTCACAGTGACCATGGAGAGCACAGTCATCAGAGCTCCATGCAGCAGGCAGGGTGAAGGTGATATTGATCTCCTCGTGAGCTTGTCTGCCTATAAAGGAGAGTCACAGGCAAGAGTTCATCTATTGTTCACTGGTATTAAGTGAATCCTGAAGTCAAACCCACCCAGCTGCACACTTGCCTTATGGGATTTCTGGAACAGCTGTTCTAATTCAGACTACAAGGCCTGATCAACTTGGTGGTTCAGAAAAGAGGCCACTTTTCTGCCAGAACTGGAGATGCCAGGCCAGGGACCAGCAGCGTCAAGTGGGCTGGGTAGTGACCAAGGCTTTTACAGTTGTGAAGCATTCTTATACTCTACCTGAAATCTACCACTACTCCACAAATGTGACCAGAGGTCTAACAGAAGAGATCCTGTACTAGCAAGTGAAGCTTAAACTTAACCAAGATATTCTAAAGGCACATCAGGAGAATGAGATCCAAGTGCTGCCAGGGAAACTCACAAACCACCTGTGTCATGACTACCACAGAACAGCTGTCCACTCTAATAGCCTGTAGGAGATATGAAGGCACCTACCAACTCTATGAAGTTGACAGAAAAATTTTGGGGAACCAAAGGACTGAAAGTTACTCTTCTAAGGCCTAGGCCTCTCATATGAATGAAGCCTTTCTAGACTCATCCAGCTCCCAAGAAACACAACTACCATGTCAGGGGATTAATCAAAGGGTGTGTATTCCGTGGTTTAAAGGTGTTTACTTTTCATTTATTTAACAAGTGCTTACAAAACTTTTTCTTTGTAACAGGAACTATTTTAAGTTCCTGATTATATATTAATTCAACATGTGTTTTCTGTAGTACTGGGAATTAAACCCATTGCCTCCAGTACGCTAGGCAAGCTCTCTACTGCTGCCACACCCCTAGCCCCTCATTGGGAGATTCTAAGACAGGTGCTTTACCCCTAAGCCACGTCCCTCACTCAGGGATACTAGGCAGGTGCTCTACTGCTAAGTCATGCCCCTACCGCTCACTGGAGGAGTCTAGGTAACAATGCTGCAATGAGCTACAGTACCAGCCACTAAACACCAGGGATATGTATATCTCCACCTTCCCAGCTCTGGGATTACAAGTGTGGCCTACTCCTGTTTTTCTGTTTTCTTTTGGTTTGGTTTTTCAAGGTAGGGTCTCACTCTAGCTGAGGCTGACTTGGAATTCACTATGTAGTCTCAGGGTGGCCTTGAACTCACCGATCCTGCCTCTGACCCCCGCACCCCCAAGTGCTGAGATTAAAGGTGTGTGCCACCACATCTGGCAGCTTTTTTTTTTTAAAATATGAGTTCTAGGTATCTAACTCAGGTCCTCATTCATTTTATTTGAGAGAAAGAGGCAGATAGAAAGAATGGGTGTGCCAGCCTCTCTAGACACTGCAAACGAACTCCAGATGCTGTCTGCCACCTGTGCAACTGGCTTTGCATGGGTACTGGGGAATCGAACCTGGGTCCTTTAGCTTTGCTAGCAAGCACCTTAACAGCTAAGCCATCTTTCTAGCCCTCAGGTCTTCATTCTCACAAAGCAAACACTTTACTGGCTGAGCCATCTCCCCAGCCCCCTGATTTTTTATAATAGGTATATATGTTTTATGCATTTGTAACATACTTTTTGGTATGTAGGCTATACAGCTCACCAGTAACTTTTTTTCTGGGGGGGGGGGGGGGTTCAAGGTAGAGTCTCACTCCAGCCCAGGCTGACCTGGAATTCACTCTGTATTCTCAGCCTGGCCTCAAACTCACAGCGATACTCCTACCTCTGCCTCCGTAGTGCTGGGATTAAAGGTGTGTGCCATCACGCCCAGCAGTCTGTTTCACTGTCACAAATCTTTAAGAACATTAAAAATAAAGTGTTTAAGTGGAATGTGTAGTTCAAATCTATGTTGGTAAAAGGTCAATTGTGCTACAGCCAAAGTACAGATACAGGCCTTACTTTTTTGTTTTTTTTTTTTGTTTTTTTTTTTTGTTTTTCAAGGTAGTGTCTTACTCTAGTCCAGACTGACCTGGAATTAGTCTCAGGGTGACCTCAAACTCACGGTGATCCTCCTACCTCTCCCTTCTGAGTGTTAGGATTAAGGGCATGAACCACCATGTCCAGTTCCTTACAATTTTTTAGACTAGCTGTCTGTCTTCTTTTTCTCTGTGCCCCTGCCCCCCATGTTGTGGATGGAACCCAGGGCCTAGCACCTGCTAACCAAGTGCTCTTGTGCTGAGCTGAGCCTACAGCATCACCAGTCCTCACTCTGACTAGCTTTCACTGAGGGGCTACTGCACCGTGAGTGAGAAGACCTTTCTATCATGTTCAAGTTCAGCAAGAGCGGTAACACAGGCAAAAATAAACCACACCCACGAGTACATCCATACCTCACTAACACTGTTTTTTTCCCAGTTGCTACCTAATAACTGTGGAAGGAAAGCAGCTGATACACACACCTGACAGTCCAATCTGATGTCCTAGGATGGTAGAGTACAGGTGAGTGACATTGCGAGAGTACCCTCCAAAGGGCTTGAGAGGGTCGAGAGTCAGGGTAATTGCCACTGAGATGTTAACAGGGCCCGATTCCTCCAGGGTCTGGGGGACCTGGGTGGATACTCGGACCTGCCCGCTGGTCATGGTGCTTTCTGGGGTGGTGGTGTCATTGGAGAGGTGCTTCAGTGTTTCATTTTCCGATACACAAAAGTCCAAATCATTAAACCGTAGCAGAAATGTATTCCAATCCTTTGGCAAAATGAAGAGAGAATCAGGTGTGAGCCACATCATGACCCTCAGTGTAGCATCATGTAATTCAGCGCTGATTATTCAAACAACAGTCACAGTACAGCCATTACCTTCCCACACTGGCACAACAGGGTGACTTTCCTAATCCCTTTCACACCCATAACCTAAAATATACATTACACTGGCATAATTCTTTTGTGTGTGTAGTGTTTTTGAGATAGGGTTTCACTCTAGGCCAGGCTGACCTGGAATTCACTATGTAGTCTCAGGGTGGCCTTGAACTCATGGTGATCCTCCTACCTCGGCCTCCCAAGTCCTGGGATTAAAGGCATGTGCCACCACGTCTGGCTTCTAAATATTTTTTTTTATTAAGGCTTTTTTTTTTTGTTGTTTGTTTTTCAAGGTAGGGTCTCACTAGCTCAGGCTGACCTGGAATCCACTATGTAGTCTCAGGGTGGCCTCGAACTCACAGCGATCCTCCTATCTCTGCTTCCCAAGTGCTGGGATTAAATAAAGGCGTGCGCCACCACGCCTGGCCATGGGTTCAATTCTTTAGTACCCATGTAAAGCCAAATGCACAAAGTGGTGCATGCATCTGGAGTTTATTTGCAGTGGCTGGAAGCCCCTGGTGTGCCCATTTCCCCCCTCCCTCCCTTCTCCTCCTCTTTCAGCTTGCAAATAAATAAAACATTTAAAACACACAGAGGCTAGGAAGACAGTTCAGTGGGTTAAAGGTACTTGCTTGCAAATCCAGGTTCATTTTCCCAGCCACCCATATAAAGCCAGACAGGCATTCATTTGCAGTAGCAAGAGATCCTGGTGTGTCCATACACAAATATACAAATAAATTTATTAATTTTTAAAAATTAAAAAAATACTAATCTTTCTCTCATTAGGAGCAAAAAGTTACAACCCAAAAAGAAAAAAATTATCCCTCCCTCTCTACAAGATCCACTCAGTCTGAGAAATCAAATACTAAACCTCTGCCATTTCTGGTGACTTGATCTCCTTGATTTTGAAGAAGTAGCCCAGGGTCAGGAAGGCTATGGCCATAGCACTGACACTGATCATGAAGACCACCAGCGGAGGCCGGCTGCTGATGTACAGCTTCAGGTTCTCCAGGGGGTTGATGATGATCATTATTCTCGTCAGCTGCACCTGAAACAAATGCATTACAAGGCAATGTAAGCTGGACCAACTTGCCGGAAGGAAAGCTATAATGCTCATGGTTTGTTTCCGTATCACTGTCAGGTGAAGAAAAATATGGTCAATTTGAAAAATGTCTGCTCAGTAAATTCATTCAAAAAGACTCCTTAGAAGAGGCCAGACATGGTGACATACAGCTGAAATCCCAGTACCTGAGGTGGCCACAGGAGATCAGGGGTTCAAGGTCATGCTCAGCTACACAGCAGAGTTCAAGGGCAGCCTGGGCTACATGAGACCATCTCAAACACACACATTATATTATCTATTATTACTATTAGCTTATGAAAAAGCAAGATGTTTTTGAGGAGTGCTGGGATTAAAGGTGTGTGCCATCACACCCAGCTATTCCCAACTTCCATATTACTAATAAATGATAAGTTAAGTATAGGCTGATGTCATCTCATTCTCCTTGACTGTATGTACTCCATATATAAATAGATAAAAATTTGTTAACTAACAATTTTTTGGAACAATGTGAATAAGAAATGTAACAGACCATGACCAGAAAACCACTTGTGTCTGGCAAGTTGTTTGGTTTTTGGAGGGGCTATCATCACTATTTATTTCATGGTTTTTTTTTTAAATGTCTACAAATCTGTTTCCCATTTCTGTTGTCAGTTTTGGTAAGATATAAGAAATTATTTTATATTGGTTCTTAAACTTTATGTCACAGTATTATTTTGTGATTTGTCCAATGTACTTGTTTTTCAGTACAGATGTTCTTCAGTTCATGTTTATGAGTTGTTTTTTTCTGGTTTTTCGAGGTAGGGTCTCACTCTAGCCCAGGCTGACCTGGAATTCACTAAGTAGTCTCAGCGTGGCCTTGAACTCATGAAGATCCTCCTACCTCTGCCTCCCAAGTGCTGGGATTAGAGGCCTGCGCCACCACGCCCGGCTCATACTTATGTTTTCAAAGAGCCAGTATTTGGCTCAATAGTTTGTCTAGATTATTTTCCCAGTGCAGGGAATGAAACCTGGGGTCTATCACATGCTAGGCCACTGAGCTACACCCTCAATCCTGTACTGTTTTTTTATTATGTTTTTGCATCTGCTTTATTTGGATATACTCAGCTGAGTCTTTCTTATTTTATTAGTTGGAACCTTGGCCCACATTTGATTTTCTAATGTAAGTATTCCAGAACATACCCCTGCTCCATCTGCAATCCTTCCTCACAACATTTGCGCTACTATATCCCATAGCGTATCCTGCTCTCTCTTTTCCAAAACATGACCGGTTGAGAATTACATCTTTCCATACCCATGTGCCCACTGTCTCTCCATCTACCCCACATGTTCCACATGCCTAAATCTGAACTGTTCTGCTTTCCTGAAAAGCTGGCTCTTCCTAGATTGTCACTTAAATCTAGAACTATAGGAAGCATCCTCCCTGACTTCTTCAGACAGGGGGTCCTGCTATGCAGCCCCAACTAGCTCTGAACTCACAATTCTCCTGTCTCAGCCCCCTTTAGTGCTACGATTACAGGCCTACCAATATGCCAAAGAAGAAATATATTTCATAAGGGGCTGTGGAGATGGTTCAGTGGTTAAAGGTGCTAGTTTGCAAAGCCACAGGACCCAGGGTCCAATTCCCCAGCCACAAACAAGGCGCATATGTCTGGAGTTTGTTTACAGCAACAAGAGACCCTAGCATGCCAATTTATTCTTTTTTCAAGGAAGAGTCTCACTCTAACCCAGGATCACCTGAAATTTACTATGCAGTCTCAGGCTGGCCTTGAAATCACAGCCATTCTCCTACCTCTGCCTCCCCAGTGCTAAGATTAAAGGTGCGCACCATCTTGCTCAGCTTATTTATTCTTATCTCACTCTCTTTCTCATAAATAAATTCTATAAATATGTATATGCGCTACCATGCCTGGCTAAAAATATATTTTTTAAAACATTCCATTTTATGTGCTACACATGGTGGCAGCCTTAAATTTGGTATGTAGCTGAAGCTAACCTTGAACTCCTGATCCTGCTGCCTCCACCTAGGACTGCTAAGATTACATGGTGCTGGGGTTGCCGGTGTGTGTCATCAAACTCAGCAATAAGAGCTTTTTTTTTTTTTTTTTTTTTTTTTGGTTTTTCTAGGTAGGGTCTCATTCTAGCTCAGGCTGACCTGGAATTCACTATGTAGTCTCAGGGTGTCCTCCAACTCATGACAATCCTCTTACCTCTGTCTCCCAAGTGCTGGGATTAAAGGCGTGCGCCACCACACCCAGCTAGTAAGAGCATTTTCAAAGACATACTTCACAAACTCAATATTCCTTTCTATCATTCACAATCATCTTCAAGTAAGAAATAAGGACTACATAAATTTATGAATTTCTTTCCTCTACAAAGAGTTACAAAAAGAGTTTTGTAATCTTTGCAATGTTAAGTCTTACTTTTCATTAAAGAATATATTAGGGCTGGAGAGATGGCTCAGCAATTAAGGCACTTGCTTACAGGGCCTAATGGCCTGAGTTCGATTCCCCAGTAGCAATGTAAGACCAGCTGCACAAAGTGAAGCATGCATCTGGAGTTCATTTACAGCAGCAAGGGGTCCTGGTGCACCCATTCTCTCTCCTTACAAATATATATATATATATATATATGGGGGGTGTTTCAAGGTAGGGTTCTCTCTCTAGTCCAAGCTGACTCAGAATTCACTAGGTAGTCTCAGGGAGACCTTGAACTCACAGTGATCCACCTACCTTTGCCTCCCAAATGCTGGAATTAAAGGCATGAACCACCATGCCCAGGAAAAACTCACATACAGCCAAATGCACAAAGTGGTATGTGTGTCTGGAGTTCGTCTGCAACAGGTAGAAGCCCTGTCATGCCCATTTCCCATCCCTCTCTCCTTGGAAATAAATAAATTTAATTTAAAAAAAAAAATAAATAAAGAGCCAGACGTGGGGGCACACGCCTTTAATCCCAGCACTCGGGAGGCAGAGGTAGGAGGATTGCCATGAGTTCCAGGTCATCCTGAGACTACCTAGTGAATCCAGGTCAGCTTGAGCTAGAGTGAGACTACCTCGGAAAAACCAAAAAGCTAACTAAATAAATAAAAAGAATATATTAGGCTGGAGAGATTGCTTAGCAGTTAAGGTGCTTGCCTGCAAAGACAAAGGACCCAGGTTCAATTCCACAGGATCCACATAAGGCAGATACACAGCGCATGTATCTGGAGTTCACTTGCAATGGTTGGAGGCTCTGGCACACCAATTCATTCCCTTTCTCAGCCTCTTTCTCTTGCTGTCTCTCTCTCAAGTAAATAAATAATAAAGTATTTTTTAAAAAGAATGTATTGTGAGTTCTGTTGAGGAAAAGGAAAAGAAAGTAATCATTCCAATTCTAGTGACAGTCCTGCTAGAAACCAGTATGGAGAGAAATAAGCAGGCTGGAAAGCTGCCGTGCTGAAAGGCACAGAAACTGAGGTACACAAGATAGCCTAGAAAAGCAACTGCACAGGTACAGAAGACACAAGTGAAAGTCACCAGTACATGACCTAGCTAGAGTGCCTAGACAACACCGTTAAACTGCAGATGGTGACCTAAGCAAGCTCAAACAATACAAGGTTTCTGGAACACAAGTTCCTCAAAAGGAGATGAAGAGGCAGAAAGAATGTAAGAGCCAGAGGAAGGGTAGGACTCCTTACAACGTGCTCCTCCAGACACAAAATGGCCTGGATATCCAAGACCTCACAGTGCCTGACACTACCTACACAAGACCATCATAATAGGAGGGAAAGATCATGACATCAAAATAAAGAGAGAGACTGACTGAGAGGGGGAGGGGATATGGTGGAAAGTGGAGTTTCAAAGAGGAAAGTGGTGGGGGGGATTACCATGGGATATTGCTTACAATTATGGAAGTTGTCAAAAAAAAAAAAGAGATGAAGAGGCTGTGGGATACTTTCCTGAGAGCCCCATGACCATTCCTATCAACAGAGTTAACCCTAGCACATGTCTGCTTCTGTCATTCTACATTTAAGACTTAACTATGCTGAAAACAAAGATTTAACTGCTGAATTGCTTACCTTAGCTGTGTTTAAAATTAAAAAAAAAAAAAAAAGTCTGAGGATAACAGCTCAGTTCACAGTGTTAGCTTATAATGCAAAGCCCTGGATTCAATCTCCAGCCACAAATAAACCCAGAAGTGGTGGCACACACCTGTAATGCCTGCACTCAGGAGGCTGAAGTAAGAGAATCTCCAGGAGCTCAAAGGCCAACTACAAAGTGAGCTTTAGATCTCCAAATCCGCCTTAGTTAGACCCTGCCTCATAAAAATAAAATAGAAAAACTAGATAACCAACAATACAGGGGACTGGTTAAATAACATATGATATCTCAGAAGGAAAACAACATACATGTACAACCCCTACATGAGAAATGTGAACAGAGGTGGTGAGCTCTAACTAGCAAAATAGCATGAATCTTCTTTCAAAAAATTTTCTAGCCAGGCGTGGTGGCACACGCCTTTAATCCTAGCACTCAGAAGGCAGAGTTAGGAGGATCGCCATGAGTTCGAGACCACCCCTGAGAAGACACAGTAAATTCCAGGTCAGCCTGGGCTAGACCCTACCTCAAAAAACAAAAAATAAGAGAGAGAGAGTCTAGGCTGGGCATGGTGATGCATGCTTTTAATCCCAGCACTTGAGAGGCTGAGGTAGAAAGGGAGCTGTGAGTTCAAGATCAGCCTGAGACTACAGAGTGAATTCCAGGTCAGCCTGGACTAGAGCAAAACCCTACCCTGAAAAATCAAAAACAAAACAAATTTCTAATGGAGCCAAAGATATGGCTCAATGACTAAACCACTTGCCATGCAAGTGGGAGGACTTGAGTTCAGATCCCCAGGCACAGTATGGCAGACCACCTATAAACTCAGGAGGCAGAGACAGGGGAGGACCCTGGGGTAAAATGGCTAGCTAGATTATCTAAACCTGGGAGTCCTGAGTTCAAGTGAGAGGTCCTGCCTTGGTAATAAGGAAAGGGAAGCCAGGCGTGGTGGCGCACGCCTTTAGTCCCAGCACTCAGGAGGCAGAGGTAGGAGGATCGCCTTGAGTTCGAGGCCACCCTGAGACTCCATAGTGAATTCCAGGTCAGCCTGGCTTAGAGTGAGACCCCACCTCGCAAAACCAAATAATAATAATAATAAGGAAAGGAAATGGAAGGAAAACTCCAACATGAACCTCTGACATCCATACTTAATTTTCCATGAATATTTGGTTTGCTAAAAACGCCACCTTTCCTCTATATCCCTTCATCTTTTTGTTTGTTTTTTTGAGGTAGGGTATCACTCTAGCCCAGGCTGAGCTGGAATTCATTATGTAGTCTCAGGCTGGCCTTAAACTCACAGTGATCTCCTACCTCCACCTCCCGAGTGCTGGGATTAAAAGCGTCCGCCACTATACCCGGCCTCCTTTCTTCATTTTAAGTGGAGTGTCAGGGTAAAAACCAAGTTTACAAGCCTTTACATGGTAAATGGGATTCTGCAGTGTGTCAATACTGACCAAAATGTCCTACAGGTCCTCCATGCCTGGTACCATGTCACCTATCAGGACTATATGTTCTCTGACACAGGAGATGGAGCAGTGGGTAGAGAGGGAAGAGGGTGGAAAAGAAGCATGAAGTAGTGAAGATGATGCACTCCTGCGAGTGTCTAGAGAAAGAGGAACAGGGAAGATAGTGAGGGCCTGGGCAGAGCTAAGTTCCAGAACTATGACATGGCATTCTGTTTCAATGTCTTCATGGAAACAAAACACAGACACCAAAATGGTTTTCCCAACTGCTAAACCCAAACAGGAATGACGGTCAGCATCCTTTATGTTGTCCTTAAATGAGGTAAGCACTGTTTTGTGCCACCAGGTGCTTAATAGAGTCAAATAAGTATTAGAACACAGAAATACAGCAGCAGTCAGACAAGGGCAGAATGTTTTTCTCTTCTCTTTATTTCAGTGTTTAACCTGTAACCAGCTGCCTTGTCAATATGGAGAGGCCCAGCTGACCCTGGCTTCCTCATCCTGAGCTATTTCTGAAGGTTCCCGATCCTCCTGATCTTTGTGGATGCACTTGAATGAAGTTTCTGTCATCCTAACCACCACAAAATCCCTAACAGCTGGTGCATCCCTATGGCAATTCCCAGCTGCATTTTATAGCCTCCTGCTCTCTCAGTAGGTTGTGGGCAGAAACTTGATTTGGGCTTAGCTCTCTCCTCCACAGACCAGCTGCAGCTAGAGTCCAGAGCATCAACATTTGACGACCTCCATACCTAATGCCAGCCCAGATTCCAGTCTGCCTGAATCAGATCACAGAAAACTTTCTTGGTACCTTTACCAAAAGCTCAGCATGTCCTTACTCCTACAGTCAATAAGTACCCTTGGAATCTCAAAGTATCTTTTAGGTGTACCACAAGCCTACTTTTTCAAGAACCATTAGGAAATAAGAGAAAATGGGAAGGAAATCTCTGACTGGTTTCCACTTCTGAAGGCAGCATCCATCTACAACAAAAAGCCTACTTATGCTCAGATTCCAAGCTGGAATTAAAAAAGGCACTATAGGTAGAAACCAGTTATCAAAGACTCACACCACTAGCCTTTGAATTTGCTTCCCACTACCTCCCACAGAGGCTCACCACTGAAACAAGAAAGGAACAGTTCAGAGAGAGCTAGTCTTTCCAAAGCTGACCCCAAAGCTCACCAATCCACCACCCAGGGAGGGCTGTACTTACTCTTCCTAGAAAACTAAACTCACATTAGATTTTACTCAACAAAGCTGGACCCCTCACCAGCTGTCTAACAGGACACTCTGATGACATTCAGACAATCTAAAACAACACAACAGATCTAATTTTATTCCTTAGGTTTGGTTGTTGTGCTATTTTTTTTTTTTTTTTTGAGACAAGTTCTTGCTATTTAGCAAGCTGGCTAGCTTCAAACTCACTAGGTAGCCCAGGCTGACCCTGAATCCCTGATCCTTCTGCTTCAGCCTCCCCAGTGATGATGTTAAAAGTGTAAATCATGCATGGCTTCCCCCTTCGTTTTTTATTTTTTATTTATTTTTTGGGGGGAGGGGGGTTCTGAGCAAGGGTTTCACTCTAGCCCAGGCTGACCTGGAATTCACTATGGAGTCTCAGGGTGCCTTCAGACTCATAGTGATCCTCCTACCTCTGCCTCCCGAATGCTGGGATTAAAGGTGCGCCACCACAACGGGCTTGTTTTAAGACAAGGTCTCACTATACAGTCTGGCTGGCCTTAACTAACAGCAAGATCCTTTTATTAAAAAAAAAATTAATTTTAAAATACAATGTTCCATTTCCAAACTCAGGACAGTGGTACAAACCTGTGATCTCAGCACTGGGGAGTCTGAGGTAGGAAGATCAGGAGTTCAGGATAGCATGGGCTACATAGCAAGACCTTATCTCAAAAGAATAAAAAAGGTAATTAACTAAATATTACTATTTTGCTTCCAAACCAGCCATGATGGTATAAACTTGTCATCCCAGAAGAGGGGACATAGAGGCAGGAAGATGAGGAACTCAAGGCTAGCCTAGACTCCATGAGACCATGTCTCACAGATTCTAAAGAAAAAAAGAGAAAGAAGGACACATCACCATTCTATTTTTTCAGCTCAGCATGGTGCCACACATCTGTGATCCTAGCACTGAGGAGCCTGAGGCAAAGGAATCAGGAGTTCAATGCTAGCCTAGGCAATATACCCAGGTCAACCTGGGCTACATGAGACCATGTCACAGATTAAAAATATATATATAAATATACACACACACACACCACTATTCCATTTTCAAGCTTGACACAGTAGTAAACACTTGTCATTCCAGCACTGGGGAGGTGGATCAGAAGTTCAAGGCCAGCCTAGGCTATATAACACTTTGTCACAAAAACTCAAAAGCTAAAACAATTTATGTGTGCGTGGCTTTTTTTTTTTTTTTAACTATTCTATTTTCAAGCCTGGTTTGGTGGTACACACCTGTCGTTCCAGCGCAGGAGCAGGACGATTAAGGGCTCAAAGAAAGCCTGGGCTATATGAGGCCCTGCCTCAAAAGAATGCATACATATATACGCACCATTCTGTTTTCAAACAAGTACCCCAGTCATCTCAGCACTGGTGAGTCTGAAACAGGAGGATCAGAAATTTAAAGCCAGCCTGGACTACACAGTGAGTTCGAGGACAGCCTGGGCTACACACGGACCCTGTTTCAAGGATTTCAAAAGCTAAAATAAAAAATATACCACTATTCCGTCTTCACCGCTTCTTCACATGCGTGGCTCCCTCCCACCTTCTTTCTTTCTGCGCACGGGGAACTATGGCCAACAGCACCCACGAGTCAAAACAAATGGCAAAGGAGTCGAAGGCTCCCCGGGCGGGATTGCACTTGGAAGCAGGCCGCAGACGGAGGAGCGCGGCGCCGACCCGAGGCCGCCCCGACCCGCCGCCCGCCCTCCCAGGCCCGCAGCCCCGCAGCCCCGGCTCACCCGGCCGGGCCGGGCCGGTTCTCGGTGGCCGCGCTGGGCTCACTCGCGGCGGCGCGCGGCGGGGCCGGAGCCACCAGGCTGCACCATCTTCCCCGTCCCTCCGGGGACTGCGTGCGGCTCCTTCTGGGCCGACGCGAAGACCGGAAGTGAGCCCCGAGCTTGCCACCGCAACGCCGGCTCCCCTCAGGCTCCGGCGGCCGTGGTTTCCGGGTGAAAAATGAAGAAACACGTCACTGCCAACACTGCCGTGACTCCTGACCCCGGGCGCCCGATGGTGGCGCGGAAGGGACAAAACTCCTCAAGCGCGAGAGTTAGAGACGTTCCTTTTCATTGGTTGGATTGTGTGTGTGTGAATGAAGGCGTGCGTGAAATGCGTGATACACGTTCGCGAATTTCCTGTGCGCCTGCGTATGACGAGTCTGTTAGTGGATCTGCGTGTCTGTATGCATGATGTGTTAAGGGAATGGGGGACATGTTTTTCTTTTGGGCCAAACCAACAAAAATTATTAAAACTTTGGCACAGGGCTGGAGAGATGGCTTAGCGGCACATGGTGACTCATGTATCTGGAGTTCCTTTGCAGTGGCTGGAGGCCCTGGCGCTCCCATTCTCTCTCTCTCTGCTTCTTTCTCTCAAGTTAACAATTTTTTAAATAAATAAATAATAAAACCTTGACTCACAACCCATCCTGATCACAACCCAAACCAATCTGGAAATAACACCCAAGTGACTGTCTTCCTATCCCACACCTACACTCCCACTTAACCTCTTTACTCTTGACCACGTTGAGTAGGTTGGATATAAACCACTTTGTTTTATGGGTGAAGACTTTCAGTTGGGGACATAAAAACTGTTCTGGAGGGCTGAAGAGATGGCATAGCGGTTAAGCGCTTGCCTGTGAAGCCTAAGGACCCCGGTTGGAGGCTCGATTCCCCAGGACCCACGTTAGCCAGATGCACAAGGGGGCGCACGCATCTGGAGTTCGTTTGCAGTGGCTGGAGGCCCTGGCGCGCCCATTCTCTCTCTCTCTCTCTCTCTCTCTCTCTCTCTCTCTCTCTCTCTCTCTCTCTGCCTCTTTCTCTGTCGCTCTCAAGTAAATAAAAATTTTAAACTGTTCTGGAGATGTATGGTGATGAGGGTTGGTCTGTTGGTGTATCAAAAAACTTGGTCTGGGCTAGGGATGCAACTGAGGCACAGCATATGCCTGGCATGCATGAGGCCATGGGTTCAATCCCAAGGATCACAAAATAATAAGGCTGAAGAGATAACTCAGCATATTGCAAAACTGCTCCCAACATGCATCCAACACCATACTGAAGGAGACTCGGGAGAAAACTAGCTTCTCTTACGCAGTTTTACAGAGGCAACCAGATGTCATCCCATCTGGAATGGAAAGCGCATCGGATCCAGTTTCATCCACAACGGCTGCAGCGACCCCTGCTGCCTCCACAATCTAGCACACTACCTAGGTGGGCTGGCCTTTGGTTCGACCCCTGAATCTGCAAACCAATCAGGTCTTCCCCTTACATATCTGAGTTTGAGGAGGGAGTGCAATCTTTTTTTTTTTTTTAATTTTTTCTCTTCTTTTTCTTTCAAGATAGGGTCTCACTCTAGCCTAGGCTGACCTGAAATTATGTAATCCCAGCTGGCCTTAAACTCACAGCAATCCTATCTCTGCCTCCCAAGCGCTAGGATTAATGGCGTGTGCCACCATGCCCAGGTAAAATAATCCATTTTTAATTGACCATAAAGGCTTGCCCGTGTTGATCTCTGCCCTGTGATCAACTCTATCTGGACATATGTAAGTCTGGCTTCCCCTACCCAGCCTGGCTGGGTAGAGGAAAGCACTGCTTCTTGGCCTGCATAGTTTTAAACTTGCCTTCTAGCTTCATTACGCTTCTGGGGTACCTTCTCACTTGGATTACATGTATGATTTTTCTCTGATCTCTGAGTCTACCACGTATGTATTTCCTTTGAAGTCTAGATCTACCATGTAGGGTATTTCCTTTGAACTCTGGGCCTGTTACATGTGTAATTTCTCTACACTCGTGACTGTCACTCTCTTTACTACCAATTTCTGAGCTGAATATCCTCGTCTCTGCTTCCCCTGCTATTCTTCCTTAAAACTATTACCACTTAATCTCTTAGCTTTCTTCCATGTAGAGGCACAGAGCAGATGCTGTGCCTACCACACACAAGTGTGTGTTTCTTCTAAATCCTTTTAGATGAGCTTCTAGATCCTGTCTTTCTCATGTGTAAACTGTTCACAAGTCTAGGAGACCCTTCCCAAATCCCAAAATCCTGCATCAGTGCCACATCAGAAAACCCCCATATGAAGGCAGAAATGAGGAGCCAACTCCAGTCCACAGGAAGGAATTCCTTGCCTTTGTCAAGTTTTATTTATTTTTAAGCCAGGCAGGGTGCACACCTTTAATTCCAGCACTCGGGAGGCAGAGGTAAGGAGGATCGCCATGAGTTCAAGGCCGCCCTGAGACTACGTAGTGAATTCCAGGTCAGCCTGGACTAGAGTGACACCCTACCTCAAAAAACAACAAAAAAAATTATTTATTTTTCTGTTTTTTTGAGGTAGGGTCTCACTCTAGCCCAGGCTGACCTGGAATTCACAATGTGGTTTCAGGGTGGCCTCAAACTCACAGTGATCCTTTTACCTCCGCCTCACAAGTGCTAGGATTAAAGGCATGCACCACCACACCCAGCTTTTTAAAAAATATATTTGATTTTTATTTATTTGAGAGAAAGAGGCAGACAGAGAATGGACACTTCCAATGGCTGCAAAATGAACTCCAGATGTATGTGCCACCTTGTGTATCTGGCTTATGTGGGTCCTGGGGAACTGAACCTGGGTCCTTTGGCTTTGCAGGAAAGCACCTTAACCACTAAACCATCTTTCCAGCCTGCCTTTGCCAAATGTTCTTACGTGTGTGTGTGTGAGAGAGAGAGAGAGAGAGAGAGGTGGCATGCACATGTCTGTGTAGGGCCCCAGGCGCTTGCCTGCAATGGGAGTACACCCACCTGCAGTGGCCATAGTGAAACTTCAGGTGTCCCACACCACTGCTCTTCCACCCATTCTTATTTCAACCCATCTCAAATTTAAATGGAAGCTTCTGGAGGTGGTATGGTTGTTTGTTCTTGCTTGGTTTTGCAAACCCCAACGATACCTGGGTCTCTGTTCCCCTGCCCCAGTGGGGTTAGAGAAAAGCGTGGCCATGCCCAACTGATTATATAGGTGCTTGGATCTAGCTCAAGCAGTCTCTCGGGCCTCCCCAGGACTTCCTGCTTGCACAGGAAGTGCTCTTCACTGCTGAGCCATGTCTCCACCTCTTTTACCAGCTTTAAGTGATGTGTAATCCTCCTTCCATTAAACTTTGCCAATCCAAATCCCACTATGCAACTTTCTTGGGAGATCCGCACTCATCTTTGAATGTGTACCTTTGCCCTGTAATAAACATCTTCCAAGTTTCATATCATTTCTGATAGAATCAAGATCTAAATGTCCCACAAGACTCATGTATTTGAACCCTTGTTCCACAGCTGGTGGCACGCTTTTGAGAGGTTCTGAGAAGTGAGGCCTAGCTGAAGGAAGTGGGTCACTGGGGTCAACCTTTGAAGGTTATAGGTCAGTTCCTGCTTCTGTCCATTTTTGGCTTCCTAGTCTGCCACAATTGAAGTCGTGCCACATACTCCTGCCACCATGATAGACTGAGACCTTCTGAAACAATGAGTAAAAATCAACCTTTACAGCTGGAGAAATGGTTCAGCAGTTAAGGTACTTGCCTGCCTAACGACCCAGGTTTGATTCTCCAGTACCCACAGAAAGCCAGATGCACAAAGTAGTGCATGCATCTCAAATTCATCTGCAGTGGCCAGAGGCCCTAACACATCCATTCTCAGACTCACTCTCTCTCCAAATAAATAAAAATCAATCTTTCCTGTAAATTGTTCTGTTAGGTATTGTGCCATAGCAACACAAAAGTTTCTAAAACCAGGTGTTGTAAAACAAATTCTTCCCAACTGAAATATTCCCTCCTGTAGTGAGGAGGTGGGCTCAAGAGGTCAAGTCTGAGAGAGTTGAAACTTAAAAGATCACATGACTACTTCCCCAGGTTATAGGAGCAGTAAACCACCACTGAGGGGCAGACTCTGACCAATCTGTTATGAACTGTCCTCCAAGAAAAACACTGATGCCAGCTTATCCAAAGCAATGAGGGGAGGGGGAGGGGGTTAGATAGCTCAGCAGTTAAAGGTACTTGCTTGCAAATTCTGATAGCCAGGTTCAATTCTCCAGTGCCCATGTAAGGGCAGATGCACAACATGGCACATGCATCTGGAGTTTGTCTGCAATGGCAGGAGGCCTTGGCACACCCATACTCATTCTGTCTGCCTCTTTCTATCTCTCTCAAATAAATAACAACTAGGACCCTTCAAATAGACTCATAAGACTGGGCCTACTGATGTTCCCTCAAGGCTGTCAGACTCTCACCTGAGGTCTCAGGCACCCCGTGCCAGCTGTATGCAATGATGCAAGAGGTCTCCTGGCCTCAGAGGAAGATTATAGATATAGAGGGTAGAATATCAGGAGATAGGAAACTCCATCTAAGAGGCTATGGGGAAGTCCTCATCCATGCTGGGATGAGACCTCTGGAAGTTACAGCTGCTTCAGGCTGTTCACACACCTGTAAACACCCCAAATATCTTATCTAGGGTGAAGAGACGTGTTTGCGTCTCCCCAGGGGAAAAGTTTTATGTAGTACTAGGCCTCAATCTGTTCTCTATCTTTGAAACCCCAGCCTTTATCACAGGCAAAAAATAATAACTGGAAATAATGTGTATTCTCCTAATAAAGAGATAAACATCAATAATCTTGGAAGAAAGATGAATCATAAAGTTTTATTAAGACTTCTTGCCCAACAATTGATTCAAATTACATTTACAGTATGTAAAATACCACATTTTTTTTGTTGAGAAAACAGAAACTCTGGCCTTTGTGTCAATGCTGACCTAAGAAAAGATACAAGCCTCTACCTGAGTGCATTATCTCAAGAACTTAACTGTGAGATATCCACAAAATTTCAGCACTCTACTGTAAAGACCTGTAAGAAACTCAGAAGTCAGCTTTTTTTTCTTTGGGGGGCGGGGCGCTGATACTGCCTTTTCTTTCTGGTTTTTTTTTTTTTTTTTTTTTTCTTTTTCAAGACAGGGTCTCATGCAATCCAGGCTGGCCTCAAACTTAGTATGTAGCTAAGGCTGACCTTGAACCCCCGTTCTTCCTGCCTCCCTCCACCAGGAAAGCACTGGGATTACAGGCATGTGTCACCACCACTGGCTTTGATATGTGCATTTATTTAACAAACAACTAAAAGAACTGTATATTTCCAGGACAGTTAAGACTATGGACCTGGATTAGCACCTACAAAATACATAGGAAATAAAAACTGACTATGGAAATCACCTGGGCCCAGATTATTGTGAGAGAAGATTTTCATTAGCCTCTGAAAGTAACTCACTAGCTTCTGTGTGAGCTTGGGGACAGCAGACCTGGCTGCCATCTTCCATGACTAATGACAATGCATGTATCAAACTCAGTAGAATTTATGTCAATTTAAATAAAGCATTAAACAGTTTTATGCTCACTCTAGTTCCAATAATACTCCACTACAAACCTATAGGGGTACTCTTAGGAAAAACTGTTAGGAAATCAAGGAAAGCTTTCTTACCTGCTTGTGTGATATGATACCACTCAAAAATGGTACCTTGGGGAATTCACAATTTCACAGAGACTGAGAATCATGTCAAAGACTTGCACTGAAGGAAGAGTTAGCTGTCCATCTATGGTATAATCAAGTCAGTAGAAGGTCCACCAGGATTAGAGAAGGCTGCACACTGCAGATAGCTGTCCAGCCTCACTGACAGATATTAAGTAACATTACACTATGCAGTATTTTCTGGTTCAATCCTTATCAAACATCAAGAGAAGGGTCCAAAGGTTCTTCACAGGGACAGGGGCTGATTTTGCCCCCAGGAGAAATTTGGCAACATTTCAACTATTTTTCTTTTCTTTTTTTTTTTTTTTGGAGACAGGGTTTTTTGTATATTTCAGGATAGCCTTGTACTTATGACATAGCCCAGAATGACCATGATCCTAATTCCCTAATCCTCCTTCCTCCACTTCCCAAGTGCTAGGATTGACAGATTCACCACCATACCCTGCTGCAGACAAGTTTTCACATCTACGGGGGGGGGGGGGGGGGGGGGGAGCTATTGTCAACTTGTGGGTACAGAGAATTAGTGGTATGCACTAACCATCCCACAATGCATAAAGCAGACTCCCATAACAAGAAAATCTCAGGCCACAAATATAAGTACTGAGGTTGAAAAATTCAGAACAGGGTCTATGTTACATGTAACTCAGTCTGTCCATAAAGCACACTACACAGTCTGCAAGGCACCTACCGCTCACAATGCAACATGAGGGGGTCCCCATCATTCACCCCAGCTCAAAGCCAGCTCCTCAAAGAACTCAATAAATATTTGTTGAATATGGAGGCTGAGATGGCTGAGGGTAAGAATACTTGTTGCACAAGTATGAGAACCTGAGTTTGAGTCCCAGCACCCACACAAAAAGCCAGGCGTGGTTGTGCATGCCTATATTTCCGCTCTGAGTGGGGCAAAGACAGAGGAGACTCTCTGGGCTCACTGGACAGCCTTTTTCACCAAAAAGTGGGAGCTCCAGGTTCAGTGAAAGACTGTCTCAAAGAAATAAGGCAGAAGAGTGATACAGAACATCTGAAGCCCTCCTCTGGACTCCACATGGGACACACTCATCTGCACATGCATACACACACTAAAAAAGGTTGTAAATGTGTCCAGCATCATGATACACATCTGTAAATCCCAGCTCTAGAAGCTGAGGCAGGAAGATCAAGTTTGAGGCTAACCTAGACTACCTAGAAAAACCCGGTCTCAAAAAACTAAAGGGAGCCGGACGTGGTGGCACACACGTCTTTAATGCCAGCACTCAGGAGGCAGAGGTAGGAGGATCGCTGAGAGTTCAAGGCCACCCTGAGACTACATAGTGAATTCCAGGTCAGCCTGAGCTAGAGTGAGACCCTACCTAAAAAAAAAAAAGATAATAATAATAATAATCACTGAAACAGGTAGGTAGCAACTTGTTGAATAAACAGGAGGAAGTGCTGCTAGAAGCATGGCTCAGAGGTTCAAAGTCAACTGTGTATACTGAATAAAAGTTATTGTAACGCTCAGTGACATCACAACCTCATAAGCTGCATTGTCATACAGGATCTCAAACTCAGGGCAGGTAGGGCCACATTCTATTGAAGGGGATGTCCACATTTTAAGTGAAATATGCATAAACACTTTTAGAATCATTTTAGTGGGACAAACAAAATAAAATGGTGCTAAAGGCAAACACTCAATATACTTCAAACAAAAAAAATTAACACATGAAATGCCATGCACAGCAGACACTATTATTTTTACATATTTACAATTTTACATATTTACTTATTAATATATCTTCTATCTTTACAATTAAAAAATTATTTCACACTGGGAGTGTGTGGCAACATTGAATTCCTTTCAATATAGGCTTTGTGGAATCCATTTCTTTTATCCTTTGAAAGGCAATTATTTACCCCAAACCAACTACAGTTAATACCACAGAGGAAGCACAGAAGAAAATCATGGAAGAAATAAAGGATTTGGACAAAATTTTCACATAAGCCTTAAATGAATCTAATTCATTAATTCAAATAAATAATTCATTATTATTTTCTAAGCTTCCCCTGTCAAGAAAACAAAACAAGACAATCTCCAAAAACTGTACCTTAAAATTTCTCTGACAACTCATTAAGCAACTGACTCTAGACTGGATCAGTGGACTGCACGAGAGTTCCCTGCAATTCAAGCTTGAGTAGATACCAGCATGAGCCCGTATCATCCCGCATACACCTGAGGCTGCAAGGGAGGAGGGAGTTTATCATTCTCAACATTTTCAGAGTCAATAGCTGCCAACGGCTGAGTTGGAGGTTTAATTTCAAGTGGGTATTTCTCAACGATGTCTTGAACTTCCCTTGCAATTCCATCTGTCCAGTCTATTAAGTCTTTCTCGAGTTTCTTGGCTTCATTCATGATCCTTTCCTGCCGTTCATTCAGCTGAGACAAAAGGTCCAAGTTCTTATACATCTGCTTCACACCTAAGCAGGCCTCAGGAGACCAACTCTCAGACTCCTGCTTCCTGGGGGAGGTCTGGCCAGACATGTAGCGGTCAAAATCCTCCTGACTTAAATTCAAAGACTGGGCATCTAATTTCTCAATGAAAGCCACAGCACAACACTGTAGAAGAAAGAGAACATCATCACAGTTGGGTCAGAGAGGCTTCAGACATTCACATCAATTTTAAAAACTTTTTTATCCCTCAGAACTGAAGCTTCTCCCTCATCAAATGATTCTTTCCCAGTATCCCATTCCTGTTAGTGGTCACACCATATTGTCATTCATCTACACCGGCACCAAAATGGTCTCAGGTTCCCCTCACCCTAGATGACAGAGGGCCACAGTGACATACAACAGGGACCAGATGGCACATTCTCAGATACCCAGAATTCTCAGAGAGGAGATCTGTGTCACAAGTGGTAAAATAAGAAATGAGTAGACAGCATGCAGGTTAAACCCACCCAGCATAACTCTCACCTCAGACAGATGCTGACCCTGCAGCAGACGAAGGCCATTTGATCCCTAGAATAGTCACACCATCTCTGGGAGGTAGAGTACTGCCACAGCCTGGTCTCACACACTATGACACGAAGCCTCTGAGCTGCACTGACCTCCCCATCATAGGTCTAGGCCTATGAGTGACCCATCGCATTCCTGGTTCTTCTCTCAGGCCCCAGGAACCAAATCTTACCAGGTTGGTAAAGTAGTAGCCATCCTCGCCTGTCATCAGGCGGCTTGGGTTGCAGAAGCGGGTGATGTACTGGATGTTGGACTGCAGGCGAGGGGGGTTACCCTTCAGGACAATGTAAATGAGGGTGGGCAGGAAGTCGTCAGCAGAAGCAGGCTCATTCTTGGTGATCTTTATAGCATTGAAGATGTGCTTGCTGCACCTAGTGATGCAGGCCAGCTTGTCACGAGGAACACGCTTTGAGTCCATCTCAATGATGTCTGTAAAGTAGAGGAGACAGCGCCACTGTGAGAAAGCCATCATAGTGAAGAAGCAACAGGCCAAACATGGTGGTACATACCTGCCACTCCGGAGAGGAAAAGAAAGTAAACAGTGGGACGTTGTTTTTAGCATTAAGTGTCAGACGTGCCCTCCCTACTCTCTCACCCTCAGTTAACTAATATGAAAAACAGTAAACACAAGTTCATGCCCAAACACTGAAATACAGATCAGGCTCTCCACAGAATACTAAAGTATATTTTCCTTTTCCTCCTCAGACTGGAATGGGTACTATTATTGCCCATGTCATACATAGTGAATGAGGGTCTGAGGGTCAGAGGTTATATGGTTTGCCCAAGATCATACAGAGAGCATGACAGAGTGGGAATTTGAAGGCATGTCTGGATATAAGCCTTTGGGAAACTAGCACCCCTCCTCCACATTCCCCTTAAGATCCATGGAGAGGAAGACTGACTGACTTTCTTTCTTTCTTTCTTTCTTTCTTCCTTTCTTCACTTATTTTTTATTGATACATACTTACTCACCTACTTACATCTCATTGTATTTTTTGAAGTAGGATCTCACTCTAAGCCCAGGTTGACCTTGAACTCACTCTGTAGTCCCAAGTTGGCCTCAAAATCACAGCCATCCTCCTACTTCTGCTCTCCAAGTGCTGGGATTAAAGGCATGTGCCACCACACCTAGCGGAAGACTACTTTAAATGATGTATTTGCTGCTTCTTCCCTACTATATATGCTTTTAAATACAGCTCACAAAGTCTTGGCCTGCAAACTGCTTTTCACAAATGTGACAAGTTCTTTTTTCAGATAGGAAAGAAAGCCAGAGTCAAACTGAGTGGAGAACCATCACTGCTAGAGGGTGTGGAGGTAGACAACAGGTCCAAAGAACAGTTAATGAGAACAGCAAGTGCAGATGCTCAGCAGCAGAGAGAGGACTACAGCCCACAAAACTGTATGATATATGTATCTAAAGATTTGCAGGAGACACAGCTCCAAATGCAAAGAAAAGGAAAGGGAAATGATTTGCTCAGTACATGCTTGACTGCATTACCACACTGAACACTGTTAACATTCATAATCAATACAAGTTAGTGAAATGTAAAATGAAAAGGAATGTCACTGTGACACAGAACATCAGAACAAAGCCACTAAAACCCAGCCCTCTTGGGTCTGCAGTAACCGGTCCTTGGGCTTCTATTTGTTTTGTTTTTTGCAGTACTAGGGATCAGACTCAGGGCCTCGTGCAGAACAGGCAAGCACTCAACCACTGTGCCACACTCTCAGTCTTATTCCTTGGGTTTCCAAATCATTCAGTCCTACAGAATGTTCATGACCCTCACACTCTGCTTGCTAGCAGAAGGGATAACGCAAAGGGGTCATTATCTCAAAAGAACATGTAATTTCTCTAACAGAAAAATCCCTTGCTGCCTTTGATTACCTGCCCAGAAAAGCACCTGGTGGGCTCTGGTAAGTGTAGGCCTCTGTCAAAGAGGTGAGGATAACAAGAAATGCCATCCTCACTCTGAAGCAGAGAGGGTGGAAGGGTGCCTGAGGGTGTGTGGTCTGCTACCCATCAGGAGAGTGGAGGCCCCTTAATGGATTAAAGATGCCCCTGACAGGCAGGAATCAGTTCTAGATCACACTGGGCAGCCCAGGCCTCTACTCTTTGCTGTCATCCCTTAGGCTGACAACCCAGCAGCCTCCTAGGACACTGACCACGGACAGAGTGTGTGAGAAGGATGGGCAGGACAAATGGAGGCCTCACATTAACTTCCTAATGTTCCACTCCCACAAGAAGCCCATGGTGTGAACTATGTAACTTTACTTTTAAAAAAATTTATTTTTATTTATTTATTTGACAGAGGGGGGGAGGGAGGGAGAGAGAACAGGAGTGCCAGGGCTTCCAGCCACTGCAGACAAACTCTAGACACGCACACCCCCTTGTGCATCTGGCTAACATGGGTCCTGGTGAATTGAACCTGGGTCCTTTGGCTGTGCAGGCAAACGCCTTAACCACTAAGCCATCCCTCCAGCCCTTTACTTTTTTTTTTTTAAGTACTGGGGATGGAACCAAAGGAGTCATATGATAGACAATAACTCTACTGCTGAGCCATACCTCCAGCCCCTTACTATGGGATTCTAGGCAAATGCTCAATCACAGCCACATTCGAAGCCCCTCATTCTGGCATTCTAGACAGTTGCTCCACCACTGAGCCAACCCCTATAGTCTCTCAACTGTGAATTCTAGACAGACAGTACTATTAAGCCACCACTATTAAGCAACTCATCACTGGTAGATTCTAGGTATGTGCTACACCACTGAACCACCTCTCTAATCCAATCCCTCACTGGGGAATTCTAGGCAGGTATTCCACCCCTGAGCAATGCTCCCTATGTTTTTGTTTTTTGGAGACAGGGTCTTGCTATCTAGCTTTGACTTGCTTTTTTTTTTTTTTTTTTTTTTTTTGGTTTTACAAGGTAGGGTCTCACTCTGGCCCAGGCTGACCTGGAATTCACTATGTAGTCTCAGGGTGGCCTTGAACTCATGGTCATCCTCCTACCTCTGCCTCCCGAGTGCTGGGATTAAAGGCATGCGCCACCACGCCCGGCTGATTAGCTTTGACTTACTTGTAACTCACTATGTGAACGAGCTGGACTCAAACATGTGACAATCCTCCTGTCTCTGCCACCCGAGCGCTAGAATTTCAGGCATGTGCCACCATGCCAAGTACCAGCCTCTACTTCAAACTAGTGAACACTTTTTCATTAAAGATGAGTTTCTGAGCCGGGCGTGGTGGCGCACGCCTTTAATCCCAGCACTCGGGAGGCAGAGGTAGGAGGATCGCTGAGAGTTCGAGGCCACCCTGAGACTACAGAGTGAATTCCAGGTCAGCCTGAGCTAGAGTGAGACCCTACCTCGAAAAACCAAAAAAAAAAAAAAAGATGAGTTTCTTTTATGTAGATGAATATGGCTGTCAGAACCAGAGGACAGGGCTGGAGTATAAAATGGAGAGAAGGGAGAAAATAAAGAAGAAAAACTCTCAACCACTTCTATACCTTTCACCCTGCAGAGCCTCCCCCAGCTTCCTGCAGCCTGAAGGAGGTTCTGTGGAACTTCTGGCCCCCAGCTCACTGCAGAAGCCCCTCTTCCCAGCATCCTGCAGCCTGGAGGAAGCTCTGTGGACCTCTCCTAGCACCTTGCAGACTGAAGGAGGTTCTATGAAGCTTTTTAGGACTCTGCTTGTCTGCAGAGTCCCCGCACACTGCCTAGCATCCTGCAGCCTAAAGAGGTTCATTCTGTGGAGTTTCTGGTCCTACTCTGATGTGCAGTTGATGATCTGCACTGCAAAGCCTACATTAAGAGAAACGGAACAGGAAAGCTATTGCCGTATGTTTTATTCAATGAGTTATGATTCCCTGCCACAAAAACCTGCTTGCTATTGTCAGTTATCAGAGTCCTAAGGTCACTTCACTATGCTGCCTGTCCAGCAGGAAAAAACAGGGCTAAGTAAATGTGCTCTGTCTCAGCCTGGGCTTATCTTCATGAAGCTCTGAGTCCATGGTTTCCCAACAGCTATGGTGACAGAGCACATACAAGGGTGCACAAGGTCATGGGTTCAGTCCTTAGCACTCAAAGCAAAACTCCCAATACCAAATGTCCCCTGGGAGCAACTAGCACACATCTGAGACACTGCTTTAGGCTGATGGCTCCCACAGCCAGACAGCAATTCTGAAAATGGCCAGAGAAAAGGAAATATGCCTTTAACCATAGCCTGGGCACTCCTTAATACCCATACCCTCTGGTGATAGGACTCTCTGACTTGTTCTTGTGACATGTTCTTTTAAGAAAGCTTTAGAGGGGGCTGGAGAGATGGCTTAGCAGTTAAGGCACTTTTCTGCAAAGCCTAAACACCCAGGGTCAATTCCCCAGTACCCACATAAGCCAGATGCATAAGGTGGCACATGTGTCTGTCATTTGTTTGTAGTGGTTGGAGGCCCTGGTGTGCCAATTCTCCTCCCTGACCCCCATCTCTCTCTCTCAAAAAGGGGCCAGTCTATTTGGCTTGCCTGAATTAAAAAAAAAAAAAAAAAAAAAAGCTTTAGAAAAGGGCTGGAGAGATGTCTCTTGATTGCAAAGCCTAATGACCTGGGCTCAATTCCCCAGTACCCATGTAAGGCCAGATGCACAAAGTAGCACATGCATCTGGAATTCATTTGCAGTGGCTAGAGGTCCTGGCTTGCCTATTCTCACCCTCTCCCCTCCTCCTTGCAAATACATTTTGTAAAAAAGTCTTAGGTCAGGCATGGTGGCGCACGCCTTTAATCCTAGCACTCGGGAGGCACAAGTAGGAAGGAGGATTACTGTGAGTTCGAGGCCACCCTGAGACTCCATAGTGAATTCCAGGTCAGCCTGGGCTAGAGTGAGACCCTACCTGGAAAAATCAAAAAAGAAAAAAGAAAACAAAATAAAAAAGTCTTAGAAAGGAGAGGAAGAGGGAAGAAGCCTGAGGATAAGGAAATGGCTCAACAGTTAAAGGTACTTACTATTCAAGCTTGACAATCAGAGTTGGGTTCCCCCAGAACCCACTTAAAGCTGGACACAAGTAGCACACAGCCATCTGTCATATCAATATGCCTATGGCCAATGGGAGGCAGAGCCAGGAAAATCCCAAAATTCCCCAACCAACTAGGCTGGAGTTTGCAGCAGCAAACAAGAAAGACTGTCACAAACAGGGTGGAAGGAGAGGACTAACACGCAGGGTTGTCCTCTGACTTCCATATGCTCACTGTGACACCCACACAACCACACATATAATATACAAAGAGAGAGAAAGAAAGCATGAAGGAGCTGGATGCAAACGCAACACCTGCCATTACAGCTTCAGGAGGCTGAGGCCAACAACCTAGACCTCACAGCAAGACACCATCCTGGGGGCTGGAGAGATGGCTTAGTGGTTAAGCGCTTGCCTGTGAAGCCTAAGGACCCTGGTTCAAGGCTCCATTCCCCAGTACCCAGGTTAGCCAGATGCACAAGGGGGCGCATGCGTCTGGAGTTCGTTTGCAGTGGCTGGAGGCCCTGGCGCGCCCATTCTCTCTCTCTATCTGCCTCTTTTTCTGTCTGTCACTCTCAAATAATAAAAATAAATTAAAAAAAAAAAAGACACCATTCTGGAGTGTTTCCTAAACATGATGGTTCTCCCAGTGTTTTGTAGTTCTCTGTATAGTTGGTGCCATAAGAACGAGTCTCATGGGGCTGGAGAGATGGCTTAGCGGTTAAGCACTTGCCTGCGAAGCCTAAGGACCCAGGTTCAAGGCTCAATTCCCCAGGACCCATGTTAGCCAGATGCACAAGGGGGTGCACACGTCTGGAGTTTGTTTCCAGTGGCAGGAGGCCCTGGCACACTCATTCTCTCTCTCTCTCCCTCTTTCTCTCTCTCTGTCACTCTCAAACAAATAAATAAAATTTTTTTAAATATTAAAAAAAAAGAATGAATCCCATGACATACAAGAACATGACGCACCCTGCACAAGTTGACAGACAGCATCTCTTAGTCCCACAATCAGTTCCACTGTTCACAGAACACAGCTACATTTCCTGGATCTTTGGGCTGCAAACACTCCCTACCCACCTATTTACAGACGGATGCAGCCTGCTAACGGCTGCTTCACTGGGGTCTCCATGAACCATGGCCCAGTAGATAAAGCCTAGAGCCTCCCCTGTTTCTGAGACTGGCTATGAAGGCTGCCTTGGCTGAGAAATTTTTTTAAAATATCTTTTGTTTATTTTTATTTATTTGAAAGTGACAGAGAAAGAGGCAGAGAGAAAGAGAAAGAGAGAGAGAGAGAATGGGCATGCCAGGGCCTCCAGCCACTGCAAACGAACTCCAGATGTGTGTGCCCCTTGTGCATCTGGCTAACATGGGTCCTGGGGAATCAAGCCTTGAACCTGGGTCCTTAGGCTTCACAGGCAAGCGCTTAACCGCTAAGCCATCTCTCCAGCCCTTGGTTGAGAAATTTAATTTTCAATTTCAAGTTGGTGTTTTCTAAATCTGGCAGCTTCCATAAAAAAAGGTCTTCCAGTAAGTAAATAAGATTTTTCTCCTTGAATTTGACTAAAATATATAGCCTTCTCATTTCAGTCTCTCTCCAGGGCTTATAAAACCAATTTATAGAACTAAGGCAATGCAACTAACACGATCTCACTATGCAGCCAAGGCTGGCCTCAGACTCCCGAGCTGCTGAGATTAAAGGTATGCACCACCACGCCTGGCAAAAATATATGCTTTCCTATTCATGTTTTTATATTTTTGTGGCAGTTTGATTCAGATGTTTCCCATAAACTTGGGTGTTCTGAATGCTAGGTTCCCAGCTGATGGAGATTTGGGAATTAACGCTTCCTGGAGGGAGTGTATTGTTCAGGGCGGGCTTATGGGTACAATAGCCAGTTTCTCCATGCCAGTGTTAACATGCTCTCCCATTGCTGTGGTCAACCTTATGTTAGTCAGGGGGTGATGTCCATCCTCTGCTTAAACCATCGTTTCCCCCTGCCACCATGGAGCTTCCCTTTGAGCCTGAAAGACAAAATAAACCTCTTTTCCCACAAGCTGCTCCTGGTTGGGTGATTTCTGCCAGCAATATGAACCGGACTGCAACAACTTTTTTCTAACCATCAGGGAAAAAAAGAGAGGAGTGGATTGTCCATTCCTCTGTGATGTCAGCCCTCAATGGGAACTTGTTTCTTCATGTCTTGACTTGGCCTGGCATCTACTACATAAGGTTGGTCTCCTCAATCCCTACACTGTATTCCATCAGCTGACACACCTCAGTCTTTAGTCACTGTGTGCCTCCCACAATCACAACAGCCCTTTTGGAAGCCTTACAAGCCAGAGAAAAATAGGATGACCCTGCTGATGGGTATTTCCTTCTAGCACAGAACAGCTGGTTTATGTATAAATAGGGCTCCCTGGGAAACCATGGGTGACATGGAGAAATTGAACCAACACCTTCATGGCTGGACCACTGTGACAGGCTAGCAGCCTGTGGTGGTTTGATTCAGGTGTCCCCCATAAACTTATATGTTCTGAATGCTAGGTTCCCAGCTAATGGTGATTTGGGAATTAACACTTCCTGGAGGCATTGTATTGTTGGGGGCAGGCTTATGGGTGTTATAGCCAGTTTCCCCATGCCAGTGTTTGGCACACTCTCCTGTTGCTATGGTCCACCTTATGTTGGCCAGGGGGTAATGTCCACCCCATGCTCATGCCATCATTTTCCCTGCCACTGTGGAGTGTCCCCTCGAGCCTGTAAGCCAAAATAAACCTCTTTTTCCCACAAGCTTGCTCTTAGTGATTTCTACCAGCAATGCGAACCTCACTGCAACACAGCCTATGATAGCTCTTGTATTCTGACAGACGAGTTCACATTAGGAAGAAAAGCCAGAATGCATCTACATATGGTCTGACAAGACATAGGACCTGGGATGGGAAAAAAGAACTAAGTCTTTTTAAATTCTGTTGCTGAGTTTCTACTGTCAAAAGACCTTCTGGGAGGCTGGGGAGACAGCTAAGTGGTTAAAGGCACTTTGCCTACAAACCCTGACGGCCCAGGTTTGATTCCCCAGTATGCACACAAAGCCAGATGCACAGACTGGTGCATATATTTACCAATCGCAGGAGGCCCTAGCACATCCATGCTCACTGTCTGCCTCTTCCTCTGCATAGCGAGATCTTGTTAGTTGCATTATCCTAGTTCTATAAACTTGGTTTTATAAATCCTGGAGAGATCATGAAAAGAAGCTTGCATTTTACTCAAATTCTGCAAGAAAAATCTTATTATTAGAAGATCTTTTCTAAGGAAGCTGCCAGATTCCCTCTGTCTGCCTCTCTCACTCTCCCTCCCTCATTCAAAGATGCTGGTTTTATGTAGTCTTTCTTTATTTTCAGCCAAGTACAGACGCACAGTGACGCAAGTGCACAAGGTCGCACATGTGCACAAGGAGGCGCATACATTTGGAGTTCAATTACAGTGGCTGGAAACCCTGGCACACCAATTTTCACTCTCACACACATTAAGAAAAAGGCAGTCTGTTGGGCTTTCCCTCAGGGTACTCAGTACTTAAAGGCACTTGCTTTCATAGCCTGCCTACCCAGGTTCAATTCCCCAGCCACACATTTATCTGCACCGGAAAGACATCTTGGTGTAGCCATACACACAACATGCATGCACATATGCACATAATAAAATTAATTTTTTTTAAAAGTTGGTCTTGATAGCCTTAAACTTTTTTTTTTTTTTTGGTTTTTTGAGGTAGGGTTTCACTCTAGCCCAGGCTGACCTGGAATTCACTATGGAGTCTCAGGGTGGCCTCGAACTCACGGCAATCCTCCTACCTCTGCCTCCCGAGTGCTGGGATTAAAGGCGTGCGCCACCATGCCCGGTGTTAGCCTTAAACTTTTTATTATGAGTCTCTGAATAGCCAGGTGTGGTGGCACACAGCCTATAACTCCAGTACATATTGGGCTGAAGCAGGAAGACTCTGAATTTGAGGCCATCCTAGGACACATAGTGTGTTCAAAACCAGCCTGAGCCACAGAAAGACCGTGTCTTTAAAAAAAAAAATGGCCAGGGATGTTATTGCATGCCTTTAATCCCAGCACTCAGGAGGCAGAGATAAGACGATCACTGTGAGTTCAAGGCCAGCTTGGAAATACAGAGTGATATCAGGTTAGTTTGGGCTAGAGTGACACCCTACACCCCACAAAAAAAAAGAAAAGAAAAATTACTTAAGGTAGATTTGATCTCACTTCAGTTCAATGCTCAAGAAATGAGACCTTGTTACTAAAAAGTGAGGAGCAAAGGCATTTCCTGCTGTTATAAATGCACAAAATCATGAAGCTAGCCTTCTTGCAAAGTGCTTTCACACATCTGGCATTTTAGAAATACTTTATGGCATTTTCTTCACTAAAAAAGTATGGACTAATAATATTGCAGCAAAATGTTAACCTACAAAGGAAAATGCCAAGTATAAAGCTCTTGCTTCCACTGACCTGTGATTGCTTTCACCACCATGTCAGACACTTCCGGGACTTCTTCATTAACAGGGACACACAGCATCTGAGGTGTGACCCAGTGCAGGGCTCTGCAGGGAGAGAGGTAAAGGAGAAGTCCAAGAATGGATGGTGGCCTTCAACCTTGCCATGTCCTTCAATTATGGGTAAAAAGGCATCACTGACTTAGCAGGCGATCCTAAGTTCAAACACATATCAGGAACTCGAGGGACGTGAGGGAGTAGAATCCCAAAATGAGACATCACTTCTGCACCTATCACAACAGTCTCCTGGCTCAAAGGAACTCTGCTACTAAGGCTGTGCAGCACTCCCTGAGAAGCCGTAAGAATCTTCTGCCTGCTGCCCTCACTGTTTGCAACCAATCATTTTCTTTTAGACTGTGTTTATTTTAGACCTCCGAGGCATACTTGAACTTCTAAGACATTCAGGAACCTATCTAAGATCTACAGCAAGATGTCTCCGCAGCCTGAATCATGGTACTCACTGGCCACACCCAGACTTCACTCTGAACTCTGCTGCTGAACTGATTGTTTGCTTAGTTAATGGTCTCAACATATCGTTCAGTCCAACATCCATGTACTGAAGTCTGGTCATGGCCTTGAGTTATATCTTGACCCTGTCCAATATCAACTCCTTGCTTCAGGTTTGAAATGTCCAGATGTGTCTGTGATTACCAGCCCTTTCCTAAGACCTCATTTAGGGTTTCTAGGCAAAGGGACATGAGAGCCTTTAGACACACCTTGTTATGGTTCAGCCACAGAACGTTTTCACACTTAGATGGTGTGACAATCTTCACTGTCTCTTGATTAGATTTAGAATCCCCTAGGAGTCAACTTCTGTGAGGACATACTCAGAGAAGATTAACTGAGGAGGGAAGACCCACCCCAAATGTGGGTGGCATGATTCATGGGCTGGGGACCCAAGCTAAATAAAAGAATGGAAAAAAAAGAAAAGAAAAAGCCAGTTGGGCATGGTAGTTCATACCTGTAATCCCAGCACCTGGGAGTTAAGAGACAAAAGAAGCCAGGAGTGAGACCCTACCTTTAAAATTAAAATAAAATAAAGTGGGGTGTGGTAGTTTGAATGTATATCCCCCAAGTGTTTTATTAAAGCTTGTAACTTGGGTATCCAGCCACCCGGCTGGAGGAGGTGTCACTGGAAGCAGATCCTGGGGTCCTGCCCTAAGGTTTTGCAGGGAGGATTTTATTTCCAGCCCAAAGGTAAGCAAAGCTGTTTGAGCTCTGCCTGGGTTCCTGCTTGCTGCTGGTTTATGTCTGCTGCTTTTTGGTATGTAAGCTGGTGATAGCGTTTTGCTTGCTGCAGTTTTTCTGTTTAGATGTATGGAAGATGCTTTTTCTGCCATGGATGGAACTGCCCCCTGGATCTGTAAACCTGAAATAAACCCCTTCCTGCCATAAACTGTGTCTAGTTTGGATGTTCGTCTTAGCAACATGAAGCTGACTACAACATGGGGGGAGGGGGAAGAAATCAAGCCTTACACAACTTCCTTGGAAAATTTGGAGATCTGAAACAACTTCTAACACCAAACATGGGTCTTATCTAGAGCTGCCTGGATAAGCAAGGTACCACAGCCTGGTAGGCTGCATGGCAATTCCTGTGCTAGGAAGGGCAGTTTAGCTGCTACTGTCTCTCAACGACAGACACTCAAGTGCTACATTTCCCCACAATGCATTCTTCCATTAGAGACATTAAATAAGGGCTAGAGAGAGAGCTCAATGAAGGCATTTGCCTGCATAGCCTAAGAAACTGAGCTTGATTCCCCAATACCCACATAAAGCCAGATGCTTAAGATGGCAATTGCCTCTGGAGTTTGTTTGCAGTGACTAGAGGCCCTGGTGTGTCCATTCTCATTCATTCATATTCATCCTCTCATTCTCTCATTCTTTCTCTCTCTCCTTCTTTGTGTCTCTGTCTCTCTCTCTCTCTCTCTCTCTTTTTCTGTGATGGGCATGGTAGCTCACGCCTTTAATCCCAGCACTTGGGAGGCTGAAGTAGAAAGATCACTGTGAGTTTGAGGCCATCCTGAGACTACATAGTGAATTTCAGGTTAGCCTAGGCTAGAGACAGACCTTACCTCAAAAAAAAAAAAAAAAAAAAAAGAGAGAGAGAGAGGGTAAGTAAGAGACAAACACAAATCACCTGATTCTTTTCTGAATGGCAAGATCTTTCTTTTCGTCATCAGTTGTTTCTGGACAGAACACATGCTTATACAGACGAGTCATGATGTACTTTTCAATCTGGTCCATGATCTTCTCAGCTCGTTCTGGAGGCACTGAGACAAACAAGAGCACACGAAACCCAAGAGGAGGACTTTAAGATGATGTTTGCATAGCACTTTCTATATACCAAAAAGCAACTTACTAGAAATACACTAAACACACCCAGTAAAGAAACTATAGAGGTCACATTTTAAAATATACTTTAAAAATTTACAACTTTGCCAGGCGTGGTGGCACATGCCTTTCTTTAATCCCAGCACTCGGGAGGCAGAGGTAGGAGGATCGCCATGAGTTCGAGGCCACCTTGAGACTACATAGTGAATTCCACGTTGGCCTGGGCTAAAGAGAGACTCTACCTCAAAAAAAAAAAAAAAAAAAAAAAAATTACAACTTTGAGGGGCTTATCTTGGCTCAGTCAGTAAACTTTATAGTGAAAGCATTGAGGATCTGAGTTCAATCCCCAGTACCCACAATAAAAAGCTGGGTGTGGCTATGCATGCCTGTAACCCTAGTAACACCAGTACTGTGTAGGGTGGAGACAGGAAGATCTCTGGAGCTGGTCAGCCAGTCTAACTGAAAAACAAGGATCTCCAGGTTTAATGAGAGACACTGGCTCAGGGAAATAAGGTGAAAGAGATATAGAAGAAGCCACCAATATCTTCCTCTGGCTTTCACATGTGTAAACACAGGAACCTGCCCACATATGCATAATGCCACAAATACACACAAAGTTCTCAGTCTGCTTCACCTTTACCCACAACACAGACATTACACATCACCTAACACACTACCAACTATTTTGGTCATCTGAGAAAGAAACACACATGGTGGCACTCAGGGCACTGTAAGGTATAAGACCAGCTGCCAGAATGTTAGTGAAATGGTTCACAGGATGGGTGGGCACCAGCTGGGCCATCAGAGGAGGAGGGGAACTTGTAAGTGATAATGCTGTCAGCCCATGAACCACCCCACAGTGGTTACCTTTTCCACGAGTCTGCATTCTTTCAGCCACATTCTGGTAAAAGTCCTGAGTACACTCTGACTGTTCCTCAATGCTTAAATCCTAAAACCAAGAGACAAAGAAGCTGGTCAGTAGCTGAAGAAAGTTCATGAGTAAAGCACTACATTTATTTATTTTTGATAGAAAAAGGTGGGGATGGGGGAGAGAATGGGTGTGCCACTGCAAACAAACTCCAGAAACGTGCACCACCTTGTACATCTGGTTCACGTGGGTACCAAGGACTCGAACCTAGGCACTTAGGCTTCTCAGGCAAGCACCTTAACCATTAAACAATCTCTCTAGCCAAAGCACTAAATTTTTTTTTTATTTGTTTTTTCTTGGTTTTTCGAGGTAGGGTCTCACTCTAGTCCAGGCTGACCTGGAATTCACTAGGTAGTCTCAAGGCGGCCTTGAACTCACAGTGATCCTCTTAACTCTGCCTCCCAAGTGCTAGGATTAAAGGTGTGCACCCATCTTCAAAGCACTAAATTTTAAATTTTCAAAACCCACTCTTTGGACTGACCTAAACTGAAAAATACTTACAAATTATATTCTGCAAGGAGAAAAAGACTACATATTATTTATAACATACTACTGACCTTATACTTTTTGTTGTATATATGATTTTTTTTGTGTATATATATTCATTTTGATAATTTTTTTGCAGAATTTGTACACACCATCTATTTAGTGTTACTTTTTTTTTTGGTTTCTATCAAGGTAGGGTAGCCCAGGCTGACCTGGAATTCACTATGTAGTCTTAGGCTGGCCTTGAACTCACAGCAATCCTCCTACCTCTGCCTCACAAGTGCTGGGATTATAGGTATATACCACCACGCTTGGCTGTTATTACTTTTTTTTAGGATCTCATAATGTAGCCCAGGTTGGCCATACTTCTTTTGAATTTTATAAGTTTACTTTTTACATTTGTTTTTGATTTTGAGTTTATTTTATTTTTATTAATTTGAGAGAGAAAAAAAATGGGCAGGTAGAGAGAGAGAATGAGTGTACTAGAGCCTACAGCTACTGCAAACAAACTCCACATGCATGTGCCCCCTTGTGCATCTGGCTTATGTGGGTCTGGGGAAATTGAACCTGGGTCCTTTGGCTTTGCAGGCAAGTGCTTTAACCACTAAGCCATCTCAGCAGCCTCGTTTACTTTATTTTTAAATTTTAATATTTTTATTTATTTGAGAGACACACAGAGAGAGAGAAAGTGTGCACAAGTATGGGTACTCCAGGGCCTCCTGCTACTCCATACAAACTCCAGGTGCATGCACCACTTTATGCATCCGGCTTTATGTGGGGAATCAAACCTGGGCCATCAGGCTTTGTAAGCAAGCACCTTTAACTACTGAGCCATCTCCTCAGCCCTAAAAAATAAAAATTATATATGAGTGTGTGTGGGGGGGGTGTGTTTTTTTGTTTGTTCGTTTTTTGGTTTTTTGAAGTAGGGTTTCACTCTAGCCCAGGCTGACCTGGACCTCACAGCAATTCATCTATCTCTGCCTCCTGAGTCCTGGGATTAAAGGCATGTGCCACCATGCCCAGCTAAAAGAAATTTTTTAACGGTACTGGGATTGAACCTATATCCTCACACATGCTATGCAAGCGCTCTACCACAAAATTTACATTCCCAGTCCCATTTTGAGTTAAATTTTCTCCACAGTTTAAGATAAGCATACAACTTCATTCCCCCCCCACACCCCCCAGGCAGAGTCTCACTCTAACCCAGGCTGACCTGGAATTCACTAAGTAGTCTCAGGGTGGCCTCAAAATCACAACAATCCTCCTACCTCTGCCTCCCAAGTGCTGGGATTAAAGACAGGCACCACCATACCCAGCAACTTCATTCTTTTGTACTTGGATATCCAGCTTCCCAGGTACCATTTGTTGAGATTTATTTCCTCACTGAATGGTCTTCCCATCCTTGTTAAAAGTCAACAGGCCCTAGCTGTTAGGGGTAATTCCAGACTTGCAATTATGCAGTATTTGTCATTATGTCCATTCATATGCCAGTAGCACATTATCTTGATTGCTGTAGCTCAGTTGTAAATTTGATTTGGTGTCTTTTTTTGTTTGTTTTTGTTTTTCTGTTTTTCGAGATAGGGTCTCACTCTAACTCAGGCTGACCTGGAATTTACTATGTAGTCTCAGGGTGGCCTCAAACTCACAGGGATCCTCCTACTTCTGCCTCCCGAGTGCATTAGAGGCACGAGCCACCATGCCTGGCTCATTTTGTTATTGAAGGACGATCGTCAAGAGATGTAGCTCAGTGGTATACCACTAACATACTCCAGGCCCTGGGTTTGAGCCCCAGCACACCAAACATACACACAGTGTAAAATAAGTTCTTACTACATTGCCCAGGGTGGTCTCAAACTCATCAGCCCAACTGATCCTCTTGCTCCAACTAACTCAGTGCTCAAAGCAGGTGCCGTAACATCTGGATCACCAGTACTTCTAACTAGAAATAGAAATACTGATAAAGATCTAAAAGAACTGGGGAGATGGATCAGTGGGTAAAGTGCTTGCCACACAAGCATGAGGACCTGAGATCAGATCCTCAGTTCCCATGAAAAATGCCAGGTGTGGTAGCATGTGTGTATAGTACCAACACTGAGTGGAATCCCTGGGGCTTGTTAGTATCTAGCTGAATCAGTGAGCTCTAGGTTCAGTGAGAGGCCCTGCCTCAAAAAACAAATTAGAGCCAGGCATGTAGCTTAGGCTCATTTCAAACTAATTATGACCAGGGATTCCTAATAACCCTTCTACCTGAGTGCTGGGATTACAGGTAGGCATCACCCACATCCAGCTTATTTCTAGTGCTGAGGAACAAACTCAGGAATTCATGCCTGGTAGGCAAGCATGCCACCAACTGTGCTACATCCCAGTTCTTAGTACTTTTCAGACACGGTTTCGCTCTGCAGCCTGTGCTGGCCTTGAACATGTGGCAATCCTCCTGCCTCAGCCTCCGGAACAACTGAGATTATAGATGTGAGCCACTATGCCTGCTCTTAACAAAGTTTAAATTGCTAGGAAGCTTTTTTTTTTTGATTACAGAAGTCTACCACAGCTTTCAGGTGTTACACGAAGTCTGGGCATAGCAAACTCAGGCACTTGGGCTTGAATGGTGAGAACTTTATCTACTGAGCTATCTCAATCCAGCGGGCAGTTTTAAATACAAGTGCTTCATAGTTCTGGACCTCAGAATCTTGGGAAGAAACTGTAATGAAACAGGAACAGTCATCAGCCTATGGCAATGTCAGTGGGCAGTTTTAAACAGACGAGAATTCCTTTTCATGCTAAGGAGGCCCTCAGCATAACACCAATAAGGTTTAGGTGGTGAGAAGGGCCCTGAGTTAATGTTTGTGAACAGGTCTGGTGAACAATACAGTACTGTATATTTCACAATCTTTTTTTAAAATATATTTTTTTCTTTATTTATTGAGAGGGAGAAAGAAGCAGAGAGGCAGAGAACGAGAATGGGTGTGCCAGGGCTTCCAGACACTGCAAACGAACTCCAGATACTTGTGGCCCCTTGTGCATCTGGCTTACGTGGGTCCTGGAGAATCGAACCTGTATCCTCTGGTTTTGCAGGCAAATGCCTAAACCACTAAGCCATCTCTCCAGCCCTATTTCACAATCTTATAGGAGCTCCCCCAAGTTGTACTAAATCAATTCTCTCAAAAAAAATTTATGATGAGTGATTGACAGCTAGTCAGGGTACATGAGTCAGGTACAAGAAGTGTTTATTTTTGAGGAACAATAACCTATAGCCATAGGACAAGAGGGCTTCCCTAAGGACACTCAGATTAAATTAGGTATGTGACCAGGATTACTTTAAACACTAAAGTCACGTAAGACACACAGGACAGAGGCACTGAACCATCAACATTCATGTTTTTCAGGTGTGGAAAATAAGCTGCATGGTGGCTCTCACATGGGAGGAAATCTGAAGCCTATCTGGTTCTTGGATATCAACTTATAGTGGCATCTGTACCAGTTAGTTACCTCTCTACTTTCATATACTGACAAAAAGGTCAACTAAGTTATTGAAGAAGCACATTATGCTTCTCAGCAAAAGAACAAACAAATGTTGAATAGGGTTTTTTTTTAATCAAATACAAAATTACATAGAATGTATTTTATATGCACTAAAGTATAACTTTGAATTTAGTAGTAATAGCCTGGAGGTATTTCAACTGTGCACAAGAATAAATAATTGTAAAAATTACAAAACTTTATTTTTCCCATTAATGAAGCCTATCATGGCTTTGTTTTATTTTGTTCTGGTATTGTTTTATCAAAGTAGGCTAGCCCAGGCTGACCTGGAATTCACTCTGTAGTCTCGGGGAAGCCTCAAACTCACAGCCATCCTCCTACCTCTGCCTCCCAAGTGCTGGGATTAAAAGCATGCGCCACCATGCCCAGACCTACCATTGCTTTTAACACACACAAACACAACAGTGATAGATTACTTGAACTCTCAATGTCACTATTTTCTAACAAATACTTAAAGAGGGTTTCTTACTTACATGCTGTTATAATACCCCCACAGAAAAAGGAAAGTTTTTCTCCCTCAAACTGATGTAACATATAAAACCTACCACATACACGTCCACTGCTTATTAGCCTAGAGATGCCTGACCACGGTGGAATACAGCCACCCAGCCGCTGCTTTTCTAGCTACTTTTCCTGTCTCTGTAAGCCTTCTTCATTATACAGTATAGACTTTTAAAGCCAGTTCTGACCTGAATGGCTGTACAATGTTAAAGCTGGATTAATCGCCATTTACAAAATGAATTAATTTACAGGCAGTCTTACGAATCACTGTAACTAAAATTATGTGTTAGAAATTTTGGATTAGGGCTGGAGAGATGGCTTAGCAGGTAAGGTACTGGCCTGCAAAGCCAAAGGACCCAAGTTCAATTGACCAGGACCCACGTAAGCCAGCTGCACAAGATGTTTCATGTGTCTGGAGTTCATTTGCAGTAGCTGGAGGCCCTGGCACACCATTCTCTGTCTCTATATCTGCCTCTTCTCTCCCTCCCTTTCTCTGTCTCAAATAAAAACTAAAAAAAAAAAAAAGAAAAGAAATTTTGGATTAAAGACAAGAGTAAGGGGCAGGGAAATGGGAAGATAGCTCATAGTTAAAGACACTTGTTTACAAAGCCTGCTGGCCCAGGTTTGATTCCTGGGTACCCACATAAAGAAGGATGCAGAGAAACCCTTCAACATATTGGTCTTGGCAAAGACTTTCTGAATACAACCCCAATTGCTCAGGCAATAAAACCACAGATTAACCACTGGGACCTCATGAAAATACAAAGATTTTGCACTGCAAAGGACACGGTGAAGAAAGCAAAGAGGCAACCTACAGAATGGGAAAAAATCTTTGCCAGCTATATATCTGATAGAGGATTAATATCTAGGATATACAAAGAACTCAAGAAGTTAAATAATAAGGAATCAAACAAGCCAATCAAAAAATGGGCTATGGAGCTAAATAGAGAATTCTCAAAGGAAGAAATACGAATGGCATATAAGCATCTAAAAAAATGTTCTACGTCACTAGTCATCAGGGAAATGCAGATTAAAACTACATTGAGATTCCATCTCACTCCTGTCAGATTGGCTACCATCATGAAAACAAATGATCATAAATGTTGGCGGGGATGTGGAAAAAGAGGAACCCTTCTACACTGTTGGTGGGAATGCAATCTGGTCCAGCCATTGTGGAAATCAGTGTGGAGGCTCCTAAAACAGCTAAAGACTGATCTGCCATACGACCCAGCTATAGCACTCCTAGGCATATATCCTAAGGACTCATCTCATTTCCTTAGAAGTACGTGCTCAACCATGTTTATTGCTGCTCAATTTATAATAGCTGGGAAATGGAACCAGCCAAGATGTCCCTCAACTGATGAGTGGATAATGAAGACATGGCACATTTATACAATGGAGTTTTACTCAGCGATAAAGAAAAATGAAGTTATGAAATTTACAGAGAAGTGGATGAATCTGGAAAGAATTATACTAAGTGAGGTAACCCAGGCCCAGAAAGCCAAGCGCCACATGTTCTCCCTCATATGTGGATCTTAGCTACAGATGATTGGGCTTGTGTGCGAGAAGGAAAAAACTCAGTAGCAGAGGCCAGTAAATTAAAAAAGGAGATAGAAAGGGAAGAGAAAGAAAGGGAGGAGGGCTTTTATTAGGTTGGTATTGTATATATGTAAGTAGAAAGATTGAGATGGGGAGGGGACATGATGGAGAATGGAATTTCAAAGGGGAAAGTGGGGGGGAGGGTACTACCATGGGATATTTTTTATAATCATGGAAAATATTAATAAAAATTGAGAAAAAAAAAAAAGAAAGATGCATAGTATAGGGCCGAGCGTGGTGGCACACACCTTTTATCCCAGCACTCGGGAGGCAGAGGTAGGAGGCAGAGTTCAAGGCCACCCTGAGACTCCATAGTGAATCCAGGTCAGCCTGAGCTAGAGTGAGACCCTATCTCAAAAAAACCAAAAAAAAAAAAAAAAGAGAGAGATGCAGAGTAGTATGTGATAGTTTGAATATATGTCCCCCATAGACTCAGATGTTTTATTAAAGCTTATAACTTGGGGTCTCCAGCCACCTGGCTAAAGGAGATGTCATTAGGGGCAGATCCTGGGGGTCCAGCCCAAAGTATACGAGGCCAGTGTGAACTCTAGCAGAGCCCTGCTTGCTGCTTTTTGTGTCTGCAGGCTGTGGTTGTTTCTCTCTGTTTGAATCTGTGAAAGGGAAACAGCTTCTTCCACTGATGGAACTTCTGATGGATCTATAAGCATGAAATAAATTCCTTCCTCCCATAAACTATCTGGTTTAGACATTAATTTCAGCATTGTTGAACTGACTATGACATGGTGTGTGCATCAAAAGTTCATTTGCAACAGTAAGAAGCCCTGGCTCACCCACTGTCTCTTTCTTTCTCTCCCCCTCTCCCTCCCTCTCTCCTTTACTTCTCTCCCTCCCCCTTCTCTCAAGTAAATAAACAATATTAAATTATTAAATATATAAATAAAGACAGAGATGTGGCTGGGCATGGTGTCACATAACTATAATCACAGCACTCAAGAGGCTGAGAAGAAGGATCATAAATTCAAGGCCAGCCTAGCTACACAGATAATTTGAGGCCAATCTAGACTACATAGCCAGGCACTACCTCAAAAAAACAAACCAAAGGGGAAGGGAGGGAATTACTATGGGATATTGTTTACAATTATGGAAGTTGTCAATAAAAAAAAAAAATTAGGGTTGGAAAGATGGTTTAGCGGTTAAGCACTTGACTATGAAACCTAAGGACCCATGTTAGCCAGATGCACAAGGGTATGCATGCTTCTGGAGTTTGTTTGCAGGGGCTGGAGGCTCTGGTGCACCATTCTTTCTCTCTCTCTCTCTGCCTTTCTCTGTCTGTCTCTCACATAAAGAAAAGTAAACAAAAAATTAATAATAATAAAGAAAAAGCAAAAATAGGACTAGAGAGATGGCTTATCCATTAAGGCATTTGCCTGCAAAGTCAAAGGACCTAGATTCAATTCCTTATTACCCACGTAAGCCAGATGCACAAGGGGGTGCATGTGTCTGCAGTCTGTTTGCAGCAGGAGACCCTGGCATACCCATTTTCTTTTTTTTTTTCTCTCTCTCTCTCTCTCAAAATAAATATTAAATAATATTTTAATTAATAATTAATTAAAAATTAATAATTTAATTTTAATAAATAATATTTTAATTAAAAATTAATTAAAAATTAATAATTTAATTTTAATAAATATTTTAAAAAAAGCAAAAACAGAGCTGGAGGGATGGCTTAGCGGTTAAGGTGTTTGCCTGCAAAGCCAAAGGACCCAGGTTCGTTTCACCAGGACCCACGTTAGCCAGATGCACAGGGAGCGTGTGCGTCTGGAATTCATTTGCAGTGGCTGGAGGCCCTGGCATGCCCATTTTCTCCCTATCTCTTTCTCTCTCTCCCTCTTTCTCTGTCAAATAAATAAATAAAAATAAAATATTTTTTAAAAAAAGCAAAAACAGCAATGTGGTGACTCATTTTTATAATCCCAACATTCAGGAGACTGAAGTAGTAGGACTGTTATTAGCAAAGCCAGCCTGTGCTACAGAGTGAGCTCCATGTCAGCCTGGGCAGTGAAACCCGCCCTCAAACACACAGAGATACACACAACACACAAACAACAACAACAACAACAAAAACCCCACAAGGTATGGTGGTACATGCTTGTAAACCCAACACTCCAAAGGTTGAGGCAGGAGGATCCAAAGCTCAAAACCAGCCTAGGTCCACAGTAAGACAGGTGTGAACCATTGGCAAAAATTCTAGCTACTGAGCTGTGTAACTCTGGGCAGGTTACTTATCCTCTGGCTCTCTATTTCCTTCATCTATAATAAAGAGAGAGAAACTGATAGCTGCTGTGATCTCTTTCAGTGTCTACATTTTTACCTTTCTTTGCCTAACCAAACAAGGAGAGGAATATTAAACATCAAAATAGAAAAAAACAGGTCGGGCGTGGTGGAACACACCTTTAATAGCAGCGCTTGGGAGGCAGAGGTAGGAGGATCGCCATGAGTTTGAGGCCACCCTGAGACTAAATTCCAGGTCAGCCTGAGCTAGAGCGAGACCCTGCCTAAAAAAAAAAAAAAAAAAAAAAAAAAAGAAGGAAGGAGGGAAGGAAGACAAACAGACTCTAATGTTCTTGCTATTAGTCAACAACTGAGACAAAGGTCTATTACAGCAGGTTACTTAGTCTATTACAAGGTAACAAGACAGAGGTGTCAGGAGAACCCATTACAAAATTTCATAATGGAATAGCTCTAGTCAGAAGTTCTAAGCAAAGGTCACATGCATGCACAGAGTAGCAGTGAAAAGGTACTAGCCCAGGAGTCAGGTGTTAACTAGGTTCAGAGGCTTTTCTTAGGTAAATAACACTTGTTTTTTGTCAAATAGAAACGAAAGATTATACCTCTGAGTTTCTAAATCCTTAGTCCCAACCTACCCTTTTGTAATGCATTCCTTCCAAAAAAATCTTGGTGTGTTTATAGATTTCTTGGCCTGTCTTCTGGAAAGTCTTGAGGAATTCTATGAACTCCTTGGAGACTCTGTCCGTCTCAATGCTGGTTTGCCGGTTTACAGAAGGACTTGGAGCTTTGGCCTCCTGAATCTCTGCTGGGAACATTAAACACAGTAAGTTTTCTTACATTAAAGATCCACACATGGAGTAACTTGAAGGATGTACTTTAAAGTTATTTAAATTATGCTTAATCAAAGTTAAATTTAAATCACTTTATATTTAAACACTTGCACAAGTCTTCTTAAAATAAAAAAAATCTACTTTAGGGCTGGAGAGATGGGTTAGCAGTTAAAGCACTTGCCTGCAAAGCCTAACGACCTGAGTTTGATACCCCCGTACCCACGTAAAGCCAGATTCACAAAGTGGCAAATGTATCTGGAGTTCGTTTGCAGTGGATGGAGGCCCTGGCACACTCATTCTCTCTGTCTCTCTTCTCTTCTCTCTCTTTCTCTCTCTCTCTGCTTGTAAATAAATAAAAATTAATAAAAAAAGAAAATCTACTTTACAAGTAGGAAGTACAAGTAGAAAACTATATGAGCTAAAAGATATTCTTATTCAAATAAAAGTTACTCATTAACTTTTTTGTAGGCAAAATATACAATGCTTTGAGCTATATCATTAATTCTAAAATGGCACCCTACACTCCATCTAACTTTCTCAAAGTTGCCTGAGTCTATAGCTGGTCAACAAGTAAAATGACGACCAGGCAAAGTACAAGTGTTGACAGCTTTTCCAAATCTCACTTTATTTTCCATGAAGATGAAACCAACGTGTGTATATAAAAGCCTAATTGTTTTCCCACCATTCATTTTGCAAGTCACACTGCTCAAAATAGAAATGCATCCAAGCAGCGTGTGGTGGCCCAGGCCTGTCACCCCAGCTACTTGGGAGACTGAGGTAGAAGGATCATGAGTTCTAATATAGCCTGGACTATACAGCAAGATTCTGTTTCAAATAGGGGAACTTCTGAAAACACACATCAAGGAGCTGAGAGAAAAAGCAACGTGCTGTCCAACTGGGTGTGTAACTGTTCCATCTTTAAATAAAGACCACACTGACAGGACTTCTACAGAACAGACAAGAGAAACAAGAAGCGAAGGCTTTCAGAAGGTAAAACTGTCATTTGGTCTCTGATCATACTCTAAACTATCTGAGCTTAAGCTGTGTTTTAGAGAGAATAAATATCACAAAGAAAGTATCCCATAGCCATACAATTTCTTTATATATAACACAACATACACAGAGAGATAAATAAAAAGAAAAACATTTGTTTTCCTATAACAACAGGATCACATTCCTTCATTCAGGTGTTTGGTCCTCAGGAGGCAAGAAAAGTAGTTTTGAACAGCCAGTGAGTATTAAGTTTGTGAAAATGTTAAGAAAGGAAAATGGAAAAGAACAGTGTATCTACATTACAGCTGTAAGACTGGCTGGGGTCCAAAAGGCAAATGCTTTCTTATCAACTCAACTCACCTGGAGTCTGTCATACAGAAACAAAGCTTGTATTTCAAGTACATCCAGTGACCACAGTGAGGTAATAAGCTTTCCATACCCCAGTGTAAACAGCTTAGAACACCTTCCTAAGCAGGGTGTGGTGGGTACATGCCTGTGATCTCATCACCCAGAGGTGGAGGCAGGAGGATTAAATCAAGGTCATCCTCTGCTACACTGAGTTCAAGGCTAGCCTGGTGCATGAGACCCTGTCTCAGGAAAAAAAAAAAAAAAAAAAAAAAAAAAGGAGGCTGAGCATGGTGGGACACGCTTTTAATCCCAGCATTCCAGAGGTAGGAGAATCGACGTGAGTTCAAGGCCACCCTGAGACTACAGACTGAATCCCAGGTCAGCTTGGGCTAGTGGAAGACCTTACCTCAAAAAAAAAAAAAAAGAAAAAAGAAAAATGAAGCCGGGCATGGTGGCGCACGCCTTTAATCCCAGCACTCGGGAGGCAGAGGTAGGATCACCGTGAGTTCAAAGCCACCCTGACACTACATGGTGAGTTCCAGGTCAGCTTGGGCTAGAGCGAGACCCTATCTTGAAAAACCAAAAAAAAAAAAAAAAAAAAAAAAAAAAATTCAATCAATAAAACTAAATCAGTTTTGGGGTGTATTTTTTTGTTTGTTTTTGTTTTTTGAGGTAGGTTCTCACTCTAGTCCAGGCTGACCTGGAATTCACTCTGTAGTCTCAGGGTGGCCTTAAACTCACAGCAGTCCTCTTACCTCTAAGTTTTTGTTTTTTACCTACTATGTAAGACTGTCAAATATTGTACCAAATTAAATCTCTGGTATATAAGGTAGCCTGTGAAAGGAAACCTTCACCAATTGTATTTGAATAGTTATGGAAGAATAAAGATAACCTACAATGTATATGAAGTCAGGCATAAGGACTCATGCCTGTAATTCTAGCACTCAAGAAGCTGAGGCAGGGCTGCTTCGAATTCAAGGCTAGCCTGGGCTACAAAGTAAGACTTTTTATCATGCTGTAAGATGACTGACACCATATCTAGCCTTGTAAAAACATATTTTATATCTTAAATATAAAAATGTACCAAAATTCTCAAATCATCTAACACAACAGGACAGCTTTATAATAGAGTATCATGGTTCTTCTGTCGTTATGTAATGAGGACAATAAGCAGACAGTCTGCAGAACTGAAGAAACATATTTGATCTCTGTCCTCAGGTTCCTGGCAGAGATCCTTACAAGTCTCTTTCAATCATACCTTAGCTTACATTAATAAAGTGACATGGGCCCCAAGACTGCTTCAGGACAAGAGCTAGTCAGTAGAAGAGCCAGCCCTGTGACCAGGGGTTTCCAATGCCCAGAACCTGAAGACAAAGCCAAATATATCAAAGACTGGCAAAGTGAACACATATTTCAGGTAAAGGGGTGTAACAGAGAAAACTTAAACCAGGAGTTGGGGAGCTAAGTTCTAACATACCAATTCACTATAAGACTTTGGAAAAATCAGTTTATGGATTTTCATGTTATCATTTATAGAATAAGGCATCTAGAACACATGGTTTTATATTTTTCTACTACTTCACCTGTTGTAATAAGCATATACCACTTCACTATATGTTATGAATTCATAAGGTTAATGAGATCTTCACAAAGCAGGAGAAGGAATTCCAGCTAAGTGGGAAAGGATGGCTTTGATTGCTGCCCTTGCACTCCTGATCAGCACAGATTACCCATCAGGAGAACAACCTGCACTTACACTGACACCCACTAGAGACTGCATGTGTCAGGCTCAATGCTAAGCTTCTTACACACATCACTCATTTAATCCTCATCATATGCCTCTGACAAGTGTTGTCTATCCCTGGTATGAACAGAGCTTAGAGATTAGCTTACCAAGGACACATAGCTAGAAAATAGCAGAGCTGGGACTCAAGCAGAAGTGAATCCATAGTCTATGCCTTTTACCAACTTAGTACAAGACTGCCTAACAAATACTTGAGCCAACTCCATTCTTGCTTTACCTTCAGCAGGTACTGATTATTCTCCTTATTTAGTATTAAGAAAAGAAATGAGCTGGAGAAATTGCTCAGTGGTTAAGGCATTTGCCTACAAAGCCTAATGACCTGGGTTTGGTTCCCCAATACCCACTTTAAAGCCAGATGAACAAAGTAGTGTATACATCTGGAGTTCGTTTGCAGTGGCTAGAGGCCCTGGTGTGCCAGTCTCTCTGTTTCAGTCTCCCCTCCCCCATAACTCTGCTTGCAAATAAATAAATAATTTTTTTTAAAAACTACATATGGCAGCTAACCAAGAAACAACTTTAAATTAATCATGTGGAATGGAGTATTATTTAAAGGTGTGCATTTTTTGTTGGTGGTGGTGGTGGTAAAGATGGCTTTTGAGAGTCTTCTTATGTTGCCCAGGCTGCTCTAGAACTCCTGGGCTCAAGCAATCCTACCTTGCCTTCCTAAGTAACTAAGACTACAGGCATGTATCACCACACCCAGCTAAATTTGTATACTTTTAAGAGAAGTACAACCATTTTGGGCTATAAACAATATTCTTTTAGTAAAACAAAAGAGCATTGGTCATTATATCTGAAGACCAGAAAGAATCTTAAGAAGTGTTTAAGGCCACCCTGAGACTACATAGTGAATTCCAGCTCAGCCTGTGCTTGAGCGAGAGTGAGACCCTACCTCAAAAAACCAGCAAAAAAAAAAAAAAAAAAGCAGCAGCAGCTTAAGAGACCAGATAACCTGGGGTGATGTGAGACACAAAAAAAGGTGTTCTGAGGACACAGCTCTCCAGACAGCATCAGTGCTGACTCCCAGTCTCTCACCATTTCAAATCAACTGTCTAACTTTTTAATATTTTTATTTATTTATGAGAACACAGAGAGGGGGGAAGGAAGGAAGGAGGAAGAGAGAGAGAGAATGGGTGTAATGGCCTTCTGTCACTGCAAATTACCTCCAAATGCATGTGCCACTTGTGCATCTGGCTTTACGTGGGTACTAGGGAATTGAACCTAGGCCTTCAGGCTTGGCAACCAAACACCTTTAACCACTGAGTCATCTCTCTAGCCCTAATTTTTTTTTTGTTTTTTTGTTTGTTTGTTTGTTTGTTTTCAAGGTAGGGTCTCACTCTAGCTCAGGCTGTCCTGGAATTCACTATGTAGTCTCAGGATGGCCTTGAACTCATGGCGATCCCCCTACCTCTGCCTCCCAAGAGCTGGGATTAAAGGTGTGCACCATCACACCCGGCTGCCCTAACTCTTGAGAACCAACATCAGAGCTTAAAGACTCAGACCCAGGGCTGGAGAGATGGCTTAGATGTTAAGATGCTTGCTGGCAAAGCTAAAGGACCCAGGTTCAATTTCCCAGTACCCATGTAAAGGCAGATGCACAAGGTAGCACATGGATCTGGAGTTCGTTTGCGTGGTTAGAGGCCCTGGCGCAACCATTCTCTCTTTCTCTTATGTGCTTCTCTCTCTTCTTCTCACAAATAAATTTTTAAAAAGCTGGGTGTGGTGGCTCACTCCTTTAATCCCAGCACTTGAAAGGCAGAGGTAGGATTGCTGTAAATTCAAGGCCACCCTGAGACTACAGAGTGAATTCAAGTCAGCCTAGGCTAGAGTGAGACCCCACCTCGAAGAAGAAAAAAAAAAAGACTGAGACACATCAGATTGTTCCTTGCCTCACACTAGGCCATTCAACTAGCCTGTCTGCTCACTGGAAAAACACATATGACTTTAATGCATAGCATTTCAGTCAATAGATGAATAAGGCCATGTACATACAACTCTAAGCACTAGAAATACCTAGTATGAATCACACACACCCCACATGCCAAAGTGAGCCTCTTCCGATCTCTCTAATTTCCTATGGCACAGCTATCAGAGAAAAAAAACTCTTATATGACATTAAAGCCTAGAAACAGCCCTTCTAATAAGCTACAGTGAAGGAACTACACAAAGGAAAACAAGGATCCAAACAACAAAGGCATAAATATGAAAAAACATAGCAACCAACCAGTCATTCACATGGGAACAGGGGTTGGGTGCTTGTTTGTTGATTATAAAATCAACAAGGGGCTGGAGAGATAGCAGTCATATGCCTGTGAAGCCTAAGGACCCAAATTCAATTCTCCAGGTTCCACGTAAGCCAGATGAACATGGTGGCACATGTGTGTGAAGTTCATTGGCAGTGGCTAGAGGCCCTGGTGCACCCATTCTCTTCCCCTCTCTCTCCCTCTCCCTTCCTCTCCCTCTCTCTCTCTCCCTCTCTTTCTAATAAATAATAAGAAAGAAAGAGGGCTGGAGAGATGGCTTAATGGTTAAGCGCTTGCCTGTGAAGCCTAAGGACCCCAGTTTGAGGCTCGATTCCCCAGGACCCACGTAAACCAGATGCACAAGGGGGTGCATGCATCTGGAGTTCATTTGCAGTGGCTAGAGGCCCTGGCACGCCCCTTCTCACTCTATCTCTCTACCTACCTCTTTCTCTGTCTGCCTGTTGCTCTCAAATAAATAAATAAAAATAAGCTAAGAAAAAGAAAGAAGAATGAATCTTTTTAAAAAAACCAACAAGGGGCTGATTATAAAATTAACAAGTTTGAGCCGGGTGTGGTGGCGCACGCCTTTAACCCCAGCACTCAGGAGGCAGAGGGAGGAGGATCACCACGAGTTCAAGGCCACCCTGAGGCTACATAGTGAATTCCAGGTTAGCCAGAGTTAGAGCGAGACCCTACCTCAAAAAAAAAAAAAAAAAAAAATTAACAAGTTTGAGGGGCTGGCCTCAAAATTGCAAAGTAGCTATAGATGACCTTGAACTCCTGATCCTCCTGCCCCCACCTCCTGAATGCTAGTATTATAGGTATGTACCACCAAGCCTGGTTTGTGCAGTGCTGGAGATCAAACCTAGAGTTTTGGTTATGTGATACAAGCACTCTACCAAATGAGCCACATCCCCAGCCCTAGGAATGGAGTTTCTTATAAACAAAAGCACCATAGTTCAATTCTCTTTATTTCTCTCAAAGAATTAACAGTGTCTAAAACGCTATGTCCTCCAATCAAAAAGAATACTATTCTCATAGACTTTCTGACCATCAAAGTGATTTTGGTTTCAAATCTGGGCTGCTACTAAGTGCTTACATAAACTGGATTGTGGACCTACTCTGCATTCTTCTCACTCAGGCATGGTAGAGAAACAAAGAGCATCAGGAAGTTACTTACCCTTCTTGGATCCAACTCTGGAAGAAGCACTGAAGAACTTCTTTACTGTGGTAACCTTGCGTGTCTTCTCATTGGTTTTCTTCTCTTCAAACTTGGAAAATGTGAGGGACTGGGCCCCTTGGCTGCTGTGACTGCTGGCAAAGGCCTCTTCCTCCTCCCGCTGAAGTCTGGAAGTTAAGATGGGATTGCGAATGATTTGGATATCCTCCAAGCTTTCCTGTGTCAAAGGTTTTCACTCACTGAGGAAGCTCTAAACTTTTACAATAAGAAGCTAAATACGCTAAGTAGGTGTGAGGTCTCTCTGGTAGGCAGAGAATGAAAACTGTCTCCCTGCTGTGACAGATTTCAAATGAGTAGGCTCAATCTCCAATATCTGAAAATAAATAAATAAATAAATAAATAAATAAAGGCTTGATAGCTCACACCTATAACCTCAGCACTTGTGAGGCTGAAGCAGGAGGATCAAATATCATTTTAAAAAAATATCACCTGCTGGCTGGGGAGATGGCTCAGCAGTTAAAGGTACTTGCTTGCAAAATACCAGCCAGGGTTCAATTTGCCAGTACCCATGTAAAGCCAGATATACAAACTGGCGCATGTATCTGGACTTTGTTTGCAGAAGCAAGAGGCCCTGGAAAACCCATACTCACTCTCACTTTCTCACTCTCTCTTAAAAAATATTTAAAAATTTTTTAAAGGATTACCTGGGGATATAACAGTGGTAGAGCTTCCTACTACTTCCCAGTGAAAGAAAGGGAGGGAGGAGGGAGAAGGGAGGAGCTGGTCATCGTAGCACACACCTTTAATCCCAGCACTCAGGAGGCTAAGGTAGGAGTGAGTTCGAGGCCAGCCTTAGACTAATTCCAGGTCAGCCTGTGCTAGAGCCAGACTCTACTTAGAAAAAAAAAATGGGGGGGAGAAGACTGGAGAGATGGCTCAGCAGTTGTTTGATGGATTGCATTGGATTCCCCAGATGCACAAAATAGCACAAGCATCTGCAGTTCATTTGCAGTGGCTGGAATTGTTGGTGTGCCCATACTCATTCTTTCTCTGTCTCCTTTCTTTGACTTTTTTTTCCTCTCTCTCAAATTAATAATTTTTTTTAAAAGGGGGGGGGAGGGCTGGAGGGATGGCTTAGCAGTTAAGACATTTTCCTGCAAAGACAAAGGATCCAGGTCCAATTTCCCAGGACCCATGTTAGCCAGATGCACAAGGGGGCGCACGCGTCTGGAGCTTGTTTGCTGTGTCTGGAAGCCCTGGCGTGCCCATTTTCTCTCTCCCCCTCTTTCTCTGTCAAATAAATAAATAAATAAATAAAAGTATTTTTTTAAAAAGGGGGGGGGGCAAATCTAGTCCTAACAAACTCAAGATTGGAATGCAGAAAGAGCTACCAAATAATCACCATATAATGGGACAGTTCCTAAAGTCAAGAGCAGAAACCAAAGGCTGAGAGAAGACAGGAAAGCACTAAATCAGCTTGGAGTGGTCTGAGGAAGCTCTACACTGACATTTGAGGCAGATCCTAAAGAATGACTAGGACTCACCTAAGGGACAGGATATTCCCAGAGGAAACTACAGACAGGAAATGTGGTTTGCTGCCAGGTGTGGTGGGCCATGCCTATCATCCCAGCACTCAGGAGGCAGAGGCAGGAGGATTACCATGAATGATCACAGAGTTCCAGGTCAGCCAGGGCTCCACAGAAGTTCACACTGGCCAGAGCACTAATGATATGATGGACTATAACTGAATACAGGGAAGGATTCACATGGTAAGGAACCTGACTACTAAACCCACTATTATTTTGGAATTCAATATGAGACAGGGAATCAAAGAAAATTATAAACCCAGCCAACTGTGTTGGCGCCTTTAATTCCAGCCCTGAAGAAGCAGAAATAGGAGGATCACTGTAAGTTCGAGGCCACCCTGAGACTACACAGTGAATTCCAGGTTAGCCTGGGCTAGAGCGAGACCCTACCCCCCCCCCAAAAAAAAAAAGATAACTATAAATCCAAAAAGTAGCCGGGCATGGTGGCGCACACCTTTAATCCCAACACTCGGGAGACAGAGGTAGGAGGATTGCCCTGAGTTCGAGGCCACCCTGAGACTCCATAGTGAATTCCAGGTCAGCCTGGGCTAAAGTGAGACCCTACCTCGAGAAAAAAAAAAAAAAAGTTACAGATTTTGGATCTGTGCTTTAGAAATATAATGCAAGAGAAGTGTGAAAACATGAGGGAAAGAAGGAAAGAGTAGACAGAAGCGATAAGATACTTGCTTGCAAAGCCTGATGGCTCAGGTTCAATTCCACACATGCATCTGGAATTCATTTGCAGTGGTAAGAGGTCTTGGAGTGCCCAGAGGCATGAGGCACCAGGTATGATCCTCAACTCTGCCCCCTTCCCCAGCACAGAGTAAATTACAAAAAAGGTTAAGGGCCTGGAGGGCATGACCAAAGGACAAAACCCAAACGACTTTTCTGAGCTACAGTAAGTGGACTTGCCTAAATGGATGTGGGCAGTAAAGAGGTGAAGGAGCAGTTAAGAACAATTACAAGAAGGGATGAAATTATCTAACAAAGAAGCAATGCGAGAGGAGAGTCTGGAAGTGGGAAGAAGAGTAAACAAAAGCAATTCATCTGGCTCTGGGTCAGCCACATTTGGTGTATCTATAAAAATCTCAGGCACTATCTATAGAACAATAATGCTCAGAGTGCAATCCCCAGACCTCAGCAGCATCACCTGGGAAGTTGTTGGGAATGCAAATTCTCTGTTCTCACTCCCAACCCACTAAAATCAGCTAAAATGAAGCAGCCTTTGTTTTTCAGGCTCCCCAAGTGTTTGTGATGCCCTTTCAAGCCTGCAGCACCTCAGGTTGACATTAGGTTGGATGCAGGTGAGAAAGAGAAACAAAGCTCACAGTTCTAGGATGGAGTAGGAGTACACAGAAGTTACTATAATGATATTAGAGTGCTATGAAAATGGCTCTGCAGTTAAAGGTACTTGCTTGCAAAGCCTTCCAGCTGGGGTTAAATTACCAAGCTACATAAGCTGGACACAAAAAGTGACACAAGCCCTTGGCATGTGCTTCCAGTGGCAAGAGGCCCAGGTGCACACAAACACACATGTAAATAAATAACTTTAAAAAATATTTTCATTATGTGCAAGCAGAGACAGAGAGGGGAAGAAAAAATAGAGGGAGAGAGAAAGAATGGGCACATCAAGGCCTCTGGCCACTGCAAATGAATTCCAGATGCATGTGGCTACTGGGTAACTGAACCCAGTATCAGGCTTTGCAAGCAAGCATCTTTAACCGACGAGCCATTTCTCCAGCCCCTAATAAATAATTTTTAAAAAAAGAAAAGCTGGGGGCTGGAGAGATGGCTTAGCAGTTGAGCGCTTGCCTGTGAAGCCTAAGGACCCCAGTTCAAGGCTTGATTCCCCAGGACCCACGTTAGCCAGATGCACAAGGGGGCGCACGTGCCTGGAGTTTGTTTGCAGTGGCTGGAGGCCCTGGTGCGCCCATTCTCTCTCTCTATCTGCCTCTTTCTCTCTCTGTCTGTTGCTCTCAAATAAATAAACAATATGTTAGAAAGAAAGAAAGAAAGAAAGAAAGAAAGGAAGAAAGAAAGAAAGAAAGAAAAGCTGTCCAGGCATAGTGGTGCGTGCCTTTAGTCCCAGCACTCAGGAGGCCAAAGTAGGAGGATCACTGTGAGTCTGAGGCCAGACTACACAGTGAATTCTAGGTCAGCCTGGACCAGAGCAAGACCCTACATTGAAAAAAACAGAAGAAAAAAAAAAAGATATTGGGCTGGGGATGTGGCTCGGGGTAGAGTACTTGCCTAACATATGTGAGGCCTTAAATTCAAACCCCAGTACCACCAAAAACAGAGAGAGATTGGTACATGGAAAAGGAAGAAAGCTAAAGGAGTTTGTGAAAGAGGCTCAGACACAGATTATCAGCATGACCATGGGACACCACAGGAAATAGTAACATTATATCTGGACTCTCTCCAATAACTGACACAGGCCCTGAAAGTAGAGTGTGTCTCAGATGCTGACTAGCTAGACTTTCTTCTGTTGAGGCAGTATCCTCCAGCAAAGGATTAACATTACTCACAGCACTTGATTAGTCTCTATGTGTATTGTTTGTTTGTTCATTTGTTTTTTTCCCAAGGTAGGGTCTCACTCTAGCCCAAGCTGACCTGGAATTCATTATGTAGTCTCTGGGTGGCCTCAAACTCACAGTGATCTCCCCATCTCTGCCTCCTGAGTGTGCTGGGATTAAAGGCATGTGCCACCAGGTGCAGCTAGTGCTTGTAGTATTCTGTCTTGGAATGTTTAGCATAATTTTATTTGTAAACAATGAACACCACATTTTGGGGTTTTGTTTTTTTCCCCATGGTAGGGTCTCACTCTAGCCCAGGCTGACCTGGAACTCACTCTGTAATCCTAGTCTGGCCTTGAACTCACAACAATCCTACTATCTCTGCCTCCCGAGTGCTGGGATTAAAGGCATGTGCCATCATGCCCAGCTTGACTATCTCTATTTTTTTTATTTTTTATATTTAAAATTTTTTTGTTTATTTTTATTTATTTATTTGACAGCGACAAAGAGAGAAAGAGGCAGAGAGAGAGAGAATGGGTGTGCCAGAGCCTCCAGCCACTGCAAACAAACTCTAGCTGCGTGCGTCCCCTTGTGCATCTGGCTAACATGGGTCCTGGGGAACCGAGCCTCGAACTGGGGTCCTTAGGCTTCACAGGCAAGAAATTAACCGCTAAGCCATCTCTCCAGATCTTGATTATCTCTATTTTAAAGGAAGAGTTAAATATCTGCAATGAAAGGACCATATATACAGATTCACCAAGTTTCCATCAACGTGTGTTTTCATTATGCTGAGTGCCTTTCATGATGGATACATCACAAGAATGAGGGAAGTCATGCTTGTCATGTTTGCCAGCCTTGTGCCAGATCCTGTGCCAGCATACCATGAACATTACCTCATCTAATCTTCCTCATGAAGTATGCTGTCGCCATTCTACTACCTGGAAGCATGCTGACCAATGAGAGATCTAAGACTAATGCTTCTGCAATGTACAACAATCAGAAGTTTAACACAAACATAAGTTGCTGAAAGTGGTCCATTAAATGTCGAGAAAGAAGAAACAAAATCCTCTTCCTACAAGCTGACCTGCTGGTAGCTCTCAGCAGAGGAGAAAATATACCTGGACAATGGCAAGACTCCACTGGAGCTCCCCTCACCTCCCATCCCAGCTAGTTAGGTCCTTTACCGTTCTGCCAGCTCCCAGTCCTCTTGAATCTGCTTCTGCCTGGCCTTTTGGTACTCCTCCCTCCAGCACTTGGAGCAGAAACCCTGCCAGGCAGGGTTGCCGTAGTAACCACATCCTTTCTTGCACAGGAGCTCAGACTGATCCACATGAATTCCCCGTCGTTCAGACTTTAGGCTCATCTTCTCCCTGCTAACCAAGGAACAAATGAGAATGTGCTGAAAGTAAATTCACTATCATCCTGCTACTAAAACACAGCACTTATGAACCAAAATACATATAAGTCTATGATCTTCACGCATAAAGGAAGAAAGGAAATAAAGAAGGAGAGGGAAGAAAAAAAGAAAGGCTAAACACAACAAATCCCCAGCAGTCATATCGAAGACAGACATCATATCCCATGTCAAAAATATAAAGAAAAAACTAATACTGAATTAAACACCTAAAAATAAAGGTGAAATCCTTTAGAAGAAAACACAATAGAAAAGCCTTTTGATATTGGGTTTGGCAAGGAGTTCTTGGATATGGCACCAAAAGTACAAGTAAGAAAAGCAAAAAACGGGGCTAGAGAGATGGCTCAGTGGTTAAGGTGCTTGCCTGCAAAGCATAAGGACCTGGGCTTGATTCCCCAGGACCCACATAAAGCCAGATGCACAAGGTGACCCATGTGTCTGGAGTTCATTTGCAGTGGTTAGAGGTCCTGGCATGCCCATTTGTTCTCTCTCTCTCTATCTACGTCTTTCTAATAAATAAATAAACAAACAAAGTTAAGGAAACAAACCTTAAGTAAGATACTTTTCTAAGGAGACAGGCTAGGGCTGAAATCTGAAATGGTAACAAACTCCAAAGATAGCTTTCTTTTCTTCTTGACTCTCTTTAAACTTCTCTGTGTATAGCTTCATGACTGTATGAGAAGTGCTACCCAGCAAGTTCCATTTAAGCCAGTATCCCACAGTTCTCAGAATTCTTCTTCCCAATAAACAAGGAGACTACAAATTGAGCAGAGACAGAGGCGGCATTCCATAGCATGTGTGCAAGCAACCAACATGCAGGTAGGATCATGGCCTCCATAAAGCGATTAAACCACTTGCTCCACTCACACATTTACTCAGGGCCAACTGTGCCCAGACTTGAGCTACATGCCACCCATAATGCAAGAGAAAGACATGTCCTTGTTCTCATGAAGTTTGTGTCCAAAAACAAAGGCAAGCTGAAAAAAATGCAAGAGTATAAGAAAGTGCAGCTGAGTGTGGTGGCGCACGCCTTTAATCCCAGCACTTGGGAGGCAGAGATAGGAGGATCACCATGAGTTCCAGGACACCCTGAGACTACATAGTGAGTTCCAGGTCAGCCTGGGCAAGAGCAAGACCATACCTCAAAAAAAAAAAAAAAAAAAAAAAAAAAGCAGGTGCCAGAAAACAGGGAGGAGGATGTTAAGGAATGGGTTAATTGCTCTTGGGGGTGGTGCAGAACTTAAGAAACCTTGACTCATCCTAACAGACAACACCAGTAGCAAAGAAGCTATAGAGCTATTCCTGGAGTCCTGAAGTCTCCTTTAGAAAGCCATTAGTGACCTCCAGCAAGAGCTTTCTAAGAGGGGAAACAAGTCCTTAAAACATGCTGTCCCCATCTCTAATAGCTCTAATTTTATAATAAGGAAAAATAACATAGATGTCAAAATGGTTATTTTCAAATCTGAAATATATATATGACTCTGACCAAAGGTAGCTTAATTCAGAAGACGTCCTTATACTGGGAACAACAGTGAATCTCTTCTAACTTGAACAAGGACACTTTCAAATAAGTCCTGAGGCCAAAAATATATTTGAACAGCCTTTAATGGTACCCAAAGGCTCTATGGGAATTGAACCTGGATCCTTAGGCTTCGCAGGAAAATACCTTAATCACTAAGGCATTTCTCCAGCCCCTCTAGTTTTATTGTTTGTTTTTGCCTTTCAATTTTCTCAATTTTTATTCTCTGCAAACTAGGTAAATAGTGTGAACTTAGGGACCTGGAAATTCACTAAAGGGCAGACTAATTCAAAATGAATTATATTACAGTGTAATATACAAAATAATCTAAAATGTAAGGAAGGAGTGGAAGGAAATTTTTCAATAAGCAGTTATATAATAATAACTGGTCATCAATCTAATACACCCAAGAAAAATTTTAAAGGTATGTTAAAGAATCAGAATTTCAGCCAGGTGTGGTGGCTCAGGCCTATAATGACGGCATCCAGGAAGTTAAATAGGGATCACCAAGCATGCAAGGCCAGCCTAGGATAAAGTGAATTTCAGGTCAGCGTGGGCTAGAGCAAGACCCTACCTTGAAAAATATAAATAAGGGTTGGAGAAATGGCTCGGTGGTTGAAGGTGCTTGCTTGCAAATCCTGATGGACTGGGTTCAATCACCCAGTATACACATAAAGCCAAACACAATAGCAGGAGGCTCTGGCATGCCCATTAACACTCTTACTCTCACTGTTAGGGTAGAGAGGAAGAAAGGAATATTTTTCTTAAATGCTGGACATGTTTGTACCTGCCAATAGTCCCATGCCTGGGATACAAAGGCAGAAAGAGTTCAAGGTAGGCTGGGCATGGTGGTGTACACCTTTAATCCTGGCACTCAGGAGGCAGAGGTAGGAGGATTGCTGTGAGTTTGAGGCCACCCTGAGATTACATAGTGAATTCCAGTCAGCCTGAGCTAGAGTGAGACCCTACCTCAAAAAAGGGGGGGGGGGGGTCTGGAGAGATGGCTTAGTGGTTAAGCACTTGCCTGTGAAGCCCAAGGACCCCAGTTCGAGGCTCAATTCCCCAGGATCCACGTTAGCCAGATGCACAAGGAGGGGGAACACATCTGGAGTTCGCCTGCAGTGGCTGGAGGCCCTGGCGCGCCCATTCTCTCTCTCTCTCTCTCTCTCTCTCTCTCTCTCTCTCTCTCTGTAGCTCTCAAATAAATAAATAAAGATTAAAAATAATTTTTTAAAAGAGTTCAAGGTCATCCTCACAACATAATAAGTTCAACTGTCCAGTCTGGGTTACATGAGACCCTGTCTCAAAAAAATAAAGTCACAAAAACACGGAAATAGGAAAGAAAGAGGACAGAGAGAGACAGGAGAGAGAGGGCTGGAAGAATGGTTCAGCAGTTAAGGCACTTGCCTACAAAGCCTAAAGACCAGGGTTTGGTTCCTCAACCCACATAAAGCCAGGTCTGGAGTTAGTTTGCAGTGGCTAGAGGTCCTGGCACACCCCTCCTCATACCCACCACACACTCTCACACTCTCCCTCCCTCTCTCTCTCTCTCTCTCTCTGTATGTGTGTGTGTGTGTGTGTGTGTGTGTGTGTATCCCTGCTTGCAAATAAATATTTTTTTGAGTTTACAAGAAAGAGAGGGAGGGAGGGAGGGAGGAAAGAAGGGCTAGTGCACCTGTCTCTCAAGTGCTGGAATTACAGGTGTGAGCCTATGCCTGATGCAAGCTAAAATTTTTAGAGAAGCAGAAAGTTGAAAGGACTAAGATTACACATTTATGAAACTTTTATTTTATTTGTTTTTGGTTTTTTGAGGTAGGGTCTCACTCTAACGCAGGCTGACCTGGAATTCACTATGTAGTCTCAGGCCCTGAACTCATGGTGATACTCCTACCTCTGCCTTCCAAGTGCTAGGATTAAAGGCATGTGTCACCATACCTGGCCATTTATGAAACTTCTAATGAGGTGGGGGTTAGCTAACATTTCAAGCTGCAGGAAAATCAAGAAGGAAATGAAATTTGAGTACACAAACTGACATGTCTATCTAGTTTTAAAAGGCCTCAGCTGGACCAAAATAGAGGCAAAAAGAGAATGAAAAAAAATTCAAATATGATAATGAAGAATTTTATTATATTCAGAAATAAGAGTAATAAAAAGACTGCTGGCCAGGCACAGTGGCGCACACCTTTAATCCCGGCACTCAGGAGGCAGAAGTAGGAAGATGGGTATGAGTTTGAGGCTAGTGTGGGACTACAGAGTGAATTCCAGATCAGCCTGGGCTGCACTGAGACCCTACCTCAAAAAAACCTATATAAGCCGGGAGTGGTGGTGCCAGCACTCAGGAGACAGAGGTAGGAGGATCACCACAAGTTTGAAGCCACCCTGAGACTCCATAGTGAATTCCAGGTCAGCCTGGGCTACAGTGAGACCCTACCTCAAAAAAACAAAAAAGGGCTGGAGAGATGGCTTAGTGGTTAAACGCTTGCCTGTGAAGCCTAAGAACCCTGGTTTGAAGCTCGATCCCCCAGGACCCACGTAAGACAGATGCACAAGGTGGTGTATGCAACTGGTGTTTGTTTTCAGTGGCTGGAGGCCCTGGCACGCTCCCATTCTCTGTCTATCTGCCTCTTTCTCTGTCTGTCACTCTCAAATAAATAAAAATAAAAAATAAAAAATAAAAAAATTTTTAAAAACAAAAATTTTTTTTTGAGATGAGGGGTTCTCACTCTAAAGCCCAGGTTGCCCTAATGTAGAGCAGACTGGCCTTGAACTATGCCAATCTACTTGCCCCAGTCTCCCAAGTGCTGTATTTCTAGGTGTGAGCCACCAATCCTAGCTAAAATTTTTGACGTATACTTCCAAACTGGCCTGACAAAGTGGCTGTGATTTCCTACCTATAGAGTAAGAGAACAGACCTCCACATCTCATAAACATAGCACTATTAAACTTAAATTTTACCAATCAACAGTTATATCCACTTTATTGATATTTATTGGTGCAAATACATTTTTTCAAATAAATTAACCACTGATACTCTTTAGTCATGTTTCTACACAAATATTATTTTTCTTTCAATTTGTAGGTGCTCTTTTTAAATGATCTAGTCCTCCACTATGTTACAAAAGTACCACTTAGCCGTGCATGATGGTGCATGCCTTTAATCCCAGCCCTCGGGTGGCAGAGGTAGGAGGATCGCCATGAGTTTGAGGCCACCCTGAGACTCCATAGTGAATTCCAGGTCAGCATGGGCTAGACTGAGACCCTACCTTGAAAAACCGAAAAACCAAAAAACAACAACAACAACAAAAGTACCACTTATAAATTATAATCAGACAGTGTTTCAAATCTGTACAGGTTTTACCAAGTTTCCTTATCACTAAAGATCACTCCTTCCAAAAGGAGTGTGTCATGCAGAGTCAATGTCAAATGTAAAGAAACAAAGGGGCTGGAGAGATGGCTTAGCAGTTAAGGCACTTGCCTGCAAAGCCAAAGGACCCAGGTTCAATTCCAGGACCCAGGTAAGCCAGATGCACAAGGTGTCACATGTATCTGGAGTTTGTTTGCAGCGGCAGAAGGCTGTTAAATGCCTATATTCTCCCTCTCTTAAATAAATAAATAATTCTTTTTAGAAGGGAGAGAGGGAAAGGTTTCAACACTAGTCTGCCCAAGTTACTCCACAAAATGCCCAGCCCCATGAAGTCTGAGGCAGTCTCTTGAGCTGGAATGAGCAGAGCCAGCAGGGCAGCATTCTTAAGGAATGAGCTCCAGATAACAATCTTCTCTCCTGTGCTGAATCCATCCTCTTCAGCTCAGCAAAATTATGGCTCTATCTGAACTTGCTATTTACCAGGCTCAAAATAATCTGGCTGTTCTAACCCACTTCCCAACATTCCAACCCTCTCTGCAGAAAAGCTGCCAGTTCTCAAACAAGCAACTTACTCTACAAACACCTGACCAAAACTGGTGTCTTCTAATAGTGACACACAATACATAAAGTACCTCCACCACCAAAGGCTTGTTTTCTCAGGGCACATCTTACTTTTAGTTCTGCTATGGTCATTTCACCCTTAGTCATACACTAGCGCTGTGTCCCCCACACAAACACATACACAAGTGTGTGCTGCACACATGGGAGGGGGAGGGAGGAACTGAGGGAAAAGGAGGGAAGACAGAAACAAAAGGCAAGCCTGGATTGGAAATGAATTTTTTCCAATTTGTTGGAATGAACAATCATATAAATAATCGTACAGTGCTTTTTCTGTTGCTATTGGGTTGGTTTTGTTTTAATTTTGCAGTACTGAGAATCAAACCCAGGGCCTTACACATGCTATGCAAGCTCTCTACCACCAAACTATATCCCCAGCCCATGGTTTTTCTATGTAGTTCAGACCAGCCTTCTACTCACTATGTAGCCCAGGCTGGCCTGGAACTCCTGATCCTTCTGCCTCATCCACCCATTTGCTGGGATGACATACCTGTACAGCCACACCTGGCATGATGTTATAGTTCAAGAATCAGAGGCATGCCTTGCTTTAATCTAAAACATGGCACACGTGTAGAATGATGTTCCTCTACTGGGCTTCACTGGCATCTGTACTAAGAAATAGCTACCAGACAACCAAAACAAAACCAACACCCAGGGCTAAAGCTGGGCACAGTGGGGCACACTTTTAATCCCAGCACTTGGGAGGCAGAGGTAGGAGGATTGCAGTGAGTTTGAGGCCACCCTGAAACTACATAGTGAATTCCAGGTCAGCCTAGGCCAGAGACCCTACCTTGAAAAACAAAAAAACAAAAAAATTAACATCCAAGGCTAGAGAGATGACTCAGCAGTTAAGGCACTTGCCTGCCAAGCCTAACAACCTGTGTTTGATTCACCAATACCCATGTAAAGCCAGATGCACAAAGTGGTGCATGTGTCTAGACTTCATTTGCAGTGGCTAGACGACCTGACATGCCCACTCTCTCGCTCTCTCTCCACTTGCAAATAAGTAAATATATATATATATATATATATATATATATATATATATATATATATATATACACAAACATATACATATATATATGTATATATATGTATGTATATATGTATTTTATTAACACTTTCTTTTTATTTATTTGAAAGAGGGAGAGAGAGATTGAGAATGGGTGCACCAGGGCCTCCAGCCACTGGAAATGAACTCCAGACACATGTGCCACCTTGTGCATCTGGCTTAGGTAGGTCCTAGGGAACTGAACCTGGGTCCTTTGGTTTTGCAGGTAAATACCTTAACTGCTAAGCCATCCCTCCAGCCCTAAGTAAAAATATTCTTAAAAATAACACCTACACCAACCACATTTCCCCTGAATACCTGGACTCATTACTAGAAATAAAAAAAAACAAATTCAACTGAACCTAACAATGCCAATACAAAATGCTATGACCAAAACAAAAAGCTAAAAAGTGATCTGGCACAACAACGAAATTTTGGTATTTCTGAATATTAAATATATAAAGGGTGGTAACTCACACTACAGATCCTAGAGTTCACTGGTTTCAACAAAATGAAATTTCCTTAGTGAAAATTTTAAGCAATTAAAATGCAGAAACTAATCAGTCATGGTGGCTCAGGCCCTTAATCCCAGCACTCAGAGGCTGAGATAGAAGGATCACTGCTGTGGGTTCAAGACCAACCTGAGCTACAGAATTCAGGTCAGCCTGGGTTAGAATGAGACCCTACCTTAAAGAACCCCCCCCCCGTAAAAAAAAAAAAAAAAACAAAGCAGAAACTGTCAAAAGCTGCTAAAACTACCTACTGTCACCCCAAATGACCCCAACCTCAAAACCTATGAGTGAAATCCTATACTTAAGGACACAGGTATAAAAGTGGGCCATAAATGACTGGTGTGCTGCCAAAGCCAAGAGGCACACAGACACACAGGGCAAAGAGTCGCAGGCCATGGAGGCAGAAGCTGGGTAATGCCACTCTCATCCCAGCACCTAGAAAAAGTAGGCCCTGCTGTCCCCTCAATCTCTAGACTCCAGCCTCCAGGACTTCAAAGTACACTTCTGCTGTGTTTTTGTTGTTGTTGTTTTGTTTTGTTTTTCAAGGCAGGGTCTCGCTCTAGCCCAGCCTGACCTGGGATTCACTCTATAGTCTCAGGGTGGCCTTGAACTCATAGCAATCCTCCTACCTCTACCTCCTGAGTGCTGAGATTAAAGGTGTGTGCCACCACGCTCAGCTCACTTCTGCTGTTTTAAGCTACTCAGGTTACTGGTACAGTAAAAATTGTTATAAACTACAAATAAACTATTTTCCACAGTTTGACATAATACTATGGATTATTAGGGTTTTTGTTTTTTTTAACAAGTAAGGCCATCATATATCCCAGTTAGTAAGCAACAGTCCAGGCCTATGCCTATGGTTCTAGCATAAACATTATCCCCTTCACTCTCAAAAGTGACCTTTGAATGGTAAGATGCATGTTCATCCTGTTTATATACATGTGACAATAGTTGTTTGTTCATTCTCAAATCCCACCCTATTGGCAGGCACTCAACACAGTGACAACAGATGTTTTCCAAATTTCTCCTATTTATTCAAGAGACTAACAAGCCAGGCATGGTGGAGGATCACCATGAGTTTGAGGCCACCCTGAGACTACATGGTGAATCCAGGTCAGCCTGAGCTAGAGTGAGACCCTACCTCGACACCCCACCCCTCCAGAAAAAAAGAGAGAGAGAGAGAGAGACTAACAAAAGCATCTACAGAGACCAAGTTTTCTTCCACTTTTGTTCCTTCTCTGCTTCCAGAACCCAGTGGAAGTAGCAGAGGGCTGGAAGCATAGTTCAACGGTAGAGCACTTGCCTAGCATGTGTGAAGCCCTGGGATAACAACACAAGAAGGGGGAAAAAAAGAATGTCAATAAGAAATAGCATAACAGGATAGAGAGATGGCTTAGTGGTTAAGGCACTTGCCTGCAAAGCCAAAGGAGGTTAGATTCTCCAGGACCCATGTAAGCCTGATGTACAAAGGAGCGCTTGTGTCTGGAATTCATTTATAGTAGCTGAAGGCCCTGGTATGCCCATTCTCTCTCTCTTTCTCAAATAAATAAATAAATAGAAACAGCGAAACAACCAGAGCTTTGTTCAAACACAGAGCCACCGGGTTCTGATTCAGAAAGCCAAGCTCCTAAGTGATGCTCCTGGGAGTCACCTTTGAAAACCTTTGTGAAGATTCATTTCCTCTCATGACCTCATCCTAGCAGAGATGCCCTTTACTGAGTATGGAAGAGGAGCCAACCAGCCCCACACTACTGCTGAGAACAAGGAAGACCAGACGCATGTAAAAATCAATTTTAAAGGCACCAGACAGTACTGAAGCGTCTCTTCATCAGAAGGGTCTAAAATAGAATCTGGAAAAGGAGGAAGAGGAGATGACACTGTGCACCCACTTCCCTCAAGTTCATGTGCTGACTCTGAAGCAATATTTGTGAATGTTTGGAAAGAGATGAAAATACAAGCTTTAGAAGCCCAGGCTCCCACAGAAAGAAGACTCCAAAAACTGGTTACAGTACAAGACTGGTTTTCACCTGAAGGCATTTACTCAGATTCTGCAGCCTCTTAAAATCAATAGTAATATGTTCAGCAATCTCACCATTCTCAAGAGACAAGGAGTACAGTAGAAAACCCACCGGGGGATGGACCCTGTGAACACGCAGACTGCCAGCTGAAGGTCTGGAATGTACCAGGTGACAGTAACAGCCAGAGGGAAGCTGACCCTGATGCAGCCCGCAAACCAACCTCCACTCTCAGCTCTGTCCCCAAGAGTTATTAGGTAACAAACAGTCCACTCACCTGCCTGGCAGAGGAAGGTGCTTGCCTCTGAAAAAGAATAGGATCAGGCTGGAGAGATGGCTTAGCGGTTAAGTGATTGCCTGTAAAGCCTAAGGACCCCAGTTCGAGGCTCCATTCCCCAGGACCCACATAAGCCAGATGCACATGCTTCTGGAGTTTGTTTGCAGTGGCTGGAGGCCCTGGCACGCCCATTCTCTCTCTCTCTCTCTCTCTCTCTCTGCCTCTTCTCTGTCTGTTGCTCTCAAATAAATAAATAAAAGTAAACAACAACACAAAAAAAGAATAAGATCACCCATGGCCTTTGTTCAGAAAGCCCAGAAAAACACGTGAGTGAGGCAGCCACTGGGTGAGCAAAAAGAATTTCTTTAAAAAAAAAAAAAATCTGGGCGTGGTGGCACACGCATTTAATCCTGGCACTCAGGAGGCAGAGGTAGGAGAATCACCGTGAGTTCAAGGCCACCCTGAGACTACATGGTGAATTCCAGGTCAGCCTGGGCTAGAGTGAGACCCTACCTCAAAAAAAAAAAAAAAAAGAAAAGAAAAGAAAGAGAGAGCGAGAAAAAGAAAAAGAAAGAAAGAATTTCTAAGTAATGGGCTGGAGAAATAGCTTAGCAGTTAAGACACAGCAAAGCCAAAGGACCCAGGTTTGATACCCCAGTATCCACATAAAGCCACAAGGTGGCACATAAATCTGGAGTTCATCTGCACTAGCTAGAGGCCCTGGTATACCCATTCTCTCTCTTATCTGCTTCTTTCTAATTCTCTCAAATAAACATCTTTTAAAAATTTCTAAGTAACAGCCAGGTGGGGTAGCACATGCCTTTAATCCCAGCACTTGGGAGGCAGAAGTAGGAGGATTGCCATGAGTTCAAGGCCACCCTAAGACTATATAGTGAATTACAGGTCAGCCTGAGCTAGACTGAGACCCTACCTAAAAAAAAACAAATTAAAATTAATGAAAATTCTAAGTAACAATGATTACTGTTCTTTTTGTTGTTTGTTTTATAAGTAGGGGGAAAACAGAGAAGCTGAAGAGACAGCTCAGCAGTTAAGTGTGCTTCCTGAACAAGCGTGAAGGCCTAAGGGGGGGCTGAGACTGAGTCTGGATCTCCAGAAACCATGCATACACAGGTGGGTGTGGCCATGCACACTGCAACCCTAATCCCATAGGTGAGCAGGAGGCCTGTGAATCACTGAAGCACGCAAAAAAAAAAAAAAAAAAAAAGCAGACTCCAGCCAAGCCTAGTAAGAGCATCCCGCTCAAAAACCGGTAGAATGGGGGCTGGAGAGAGGGCTTAGCGGTTAAGGTGTTTGCCTGAAAAACCAAAGAACCTTGATTCAATTCTCCACGACCCACGTAAGCCACATGCACAAGGGGGCACATGCGTCTGGAGTTCGTTTGCAGTGGCTAGAGGCCCTGGAGCGCCCTTTCTCTCTCTCTCTCTGTGTCTTCCTCTTTCTCGCGCTCTCTAAAATAAGTAAATTAAAAAAAAAAAAAAACGGTAGAAGAGCAATGGAGTGGGACACCTGACTTTCCACTCCAGCTACCACAGACAAGCTCATGGGGAGCCACAAAAGCACATATATATGCATATCTCTCTCTCTCACACACACACACACACAAAGAAAAAGAACCAGGCATGATGGCACATGCCTTTAATCCCAACACTAGGGAGGTTTAGGTATGAGGATCATTGTAAGTCCAAGGACAGCCAGCCTAGACTACAGTGAGACCCGGCCTCAAAAAGAGGGGGGGGGGGGTGGCTGGAGAGATGGCTCAGTGGTTAAGGCACTTGCCTGCAAAGCCTAAGAACTCATGTTTGAATCTCCAGGTCCCAGGAAGCATGCACAGTGACACAAGTGCACAATGTCACACATGCACACAAGGGGGCACACGAACCTGGAGTTCATTTGCAGTAGCTGAAAGCCCTGGTGTGCCCATTCTCTCTCAAAACAAGTAATAAAAAAAATAAAAGCCAGGCGTGGTGGTGCATGCCTTTAATCCCAACACTTAGGAGGCAAAGGTAGGAGGATCGCTGTGAGTTCAAGGCCACCCTGAGACTCCATAGTGAATTCCAGGTCAGCCTGGGCTAGAGTGAGACCCTACCTCAAAAAAACAAAAATAAATAAATAAGGGTGATATAGGGAAAGGGTAATGGAAAGGTATAATTATCAGGGTACACTGGATATATGCATGAAGGTTGTCAATAAAAAGTTTAAAAATAGCCAGGTTTGGTGGTGCACACCTTTATGCCAGCACTCTTGTGCCCTGGTGCCTCATTCATATTCTCTCTTTCTCTCTCTCCTTGCAAATAAATAAATAAAAATATTTTTAAAATTAAAAAGTAAAAAGAAGGGGGGACAGGCATGGTGGCACATGCCTTTAATTCCGGCACTCAGGAGGCAGAGGTAAGAGGATCTCTGTGAGTCCAAGGCCTGGAACTACAAAGTGAGTTCAGGTCAGCCTGGGCTAGAGTGAGACCTTACCTCAAGCTTAGAGAAAAAAAAAAACGGGGTGGGAGGCAAGGGCTGGAGAGATGGCTTAGCGGTTAAGGAGCTTGCCTGCAAAGCCAAAGGACCCAGGTTCAACTCCCAGGACCCACATAAGCCAGGTGCGCAAGGGGGTGCACACATCTGGAACTTATTTGTAATGGCTGGAGGCCCTGGTGCGCCCATTCATTCTCATTCTCATTCTCTCTCTCTCTCTCTCTCTCTGCCTATTTCTATATCTCTCTATCTCTCAAATAAATAAAAATATTTTTTAAAAAAAGGAAGGCAAGGTTGGTGATATAACTCATGGGTAGAGTGCTTGTCTAACATGTGCAAGAGCCTGAGTTTGAGCTCCAAGGTCCCAAAACTTATTTTCTTACACACACACACACACACACACGAATGCGATTTAATTAGCAATTTAGATTTTTTATTTATTTGAGAGAGAGAACAGAATGGTGTATGCCAGGACCTCCAGCCACTGCAAATGAACTCCAGATGCATGTACCTCCTTGTGCATCTGACTTACTTGGGTACTAGAGAATCAAACCTAGATCCTTAGACTTTGCAGGCAAATGCCTTCACCACTAAGCCATCTCTCCAGCCCTTAATTAGCCATTTAAATATTGCCTCTGTCATACAACAATCTAATTTCTGGGGCAAGTAACATCATAACAAGGTTCTGTGGAAGAATCAGCACTTGGCCATCTTATTCTTTTTCATGCATAGTATTAAAAGGTATCTATTCACAGCCATACATTTTATTGATTTATTTATCTTTTTTTGTTTTGTTTTGGTTTTCTTTTTTTGTTTTTCAAGGTAGGGTCTCACTCTAGCTCAGGCTGACCTGGAATTTACTATGTAATCTCAGGGTGGCCTTGAACTCACAGTGATCCTCCTACCTCTGCCTCCCGAGTGCTGGGACTAAAGGCCTGCACCACCACACCTGGCTCACAACCAAACATTTTAAACCCTAGACAAATTTACATACCAACACTAAAATCCCAAATGCAGTGGCTAAATATAATCCAATGCTAAGTAGGAGCTAAGCATATTATCTGAAGATATAGATTATGAAGAAATTTGGATATATTTTTTACGTGGTGCTGGAGCCAGAACCCAGGTCCATGCACAATGCTTCACACACTACTGACGAGCTACATACCCAGCTCCTGTGATGAGAGCTAGTCAACCTATTTCATTATCCTACAATTCTGTTATTTTTATCATTTTCACTTGTATACTCTTCCTATTCGGGGCTCTGGTCACTAGTCCAACACATTTTTCAAGACACATCTGAAAAACAATGTCAAAAGCTAGATGGAAATGTCATTAAGAAACCACAGCATCACCTAACTATATTTAGACCAGAACAGTCCCGCCCACTGTTTACTCTAAGGATGAATAAGAACCACCTAGCTCTGTAAATGTGAACTATTATTACTTGAAAGGGTGACACTTCAATTTGAGCAAAATACAGACCTAACAACTTAATGAATTGAATATTTCACCTATGAATGGACTTGTTCCCATCTTAAAAATAAATTATGTCTGAGCTTTTCCAGCTAATGCTTTCAACACATAAGCCAACATCCCAAAACCTACTCTGGAAATGAATCTGCTGCTTGTATCCCCTTGGCTGGTCCTCTCCACATGGAGGTGAACTAGCTTTCACTCAAATGTGTGTCCTGGTCAGTCTCACCCATTTCCACACTCTCTATGGTAAAGCATGCTGATTAAAGCAGATGGCTCTGTGACTGCCAACACCACAAAATAGACAGACTTGTCAGACTGCACAATCAACCCCCAGTGCTGAGGAATTAATTATAGAAGCTTTGAGAAACAAAATATCTACAGAAGGTAGTGCGAAGGAGTGCATGAAGGAGTGAAATCCACCTCCTTCTCCAGATCATCTACAACAAAACCAGACTTGAATCAGTTCCCAGATCCAAACACTTGGAGAGCTTGAAGCAAGTAGTATTCCCAAACACAGAACACAACTCAACCCTTGTGAGGATGCAGCTGAGAAGAATGTAGAAAACCAGAGAAACAATTCTCTTCAAGACCACTGAACCAGATAAAGTGTACAGTCTCTCTCTCTCAACTGGATACTGAAAGCAAAGCCCCATCTGTGGTCTTCTAACAAATATTTAAGATTTCGGCTCAGGTATTTTTGAACAGAGCTAATTCGTGTTTCCACCTTAATGTTCTCTCTCAATTCTGAATTAGTCACCCAGTTATCTCAGTATGTCACCAACAAAATGGTGTGCATATCTTTGCAAGTTATTATGAATCCTTTCTGATACAAGTGATATGTTCTACTTAAGAAAATTATGGGCTGCTGGGCTGGAGGTATGGCTGGGCGGTTAAGGACCCACATAAACCAGATGCACAAGGTGATGCATGCGTCTGGAGTTCACTTGCAGCAGCTAGAAGCCCTAGCGTGCCCATTTTTTCTCTTTCTCTCTCTCTCCCTCCCTCTTTCTGTCAAATAAATAAATAAAAATAAAAATATTTTAAAAAATAAGCCAGGTGTGGTGGCTCACACCTTTAATCCCAGCACTCAGGAGGCAGAGGTAGGAGGATCGCTGTGAGTTCAAGGCCCCACTGAGGCTACATAGTGAATTCCAGGTCAGCCTGGACTAGAATGAGACTCTACCTGAAAAAAACAAGACGAGACAGGCGTGGTGGCGCACGCCTTTAATCCCAGCACTCGGGAGGCGGAGGTAGGAGGACTGCCATGAGTTTGAGGCCATCCTGAGACTCCATAGTGAATTCCAGGTCAGCCTGGGCTAGAGTGAGACCCTACCTCGAAAAACTAAAAAAAAGACAAAACAAATGTGTGTATGTATGTGTGTGTGTGTGTGTGTGTGTGTATCAAAAAAAAGAAAGAAAGAAAATTATGGGCTGGAGAGATGGCTTAACAGGAAGGTTCGGTTCCCCAGTACCTATGTATAAGGCCAGATGCACAGGTGAAGCAAGCATTTGGAATTCATTTGCAGTGGCTAGAGGCCCTACACCCATTTCTTCCCCCCCTGCCTCAAATAAAGGAAGGGAGGGAGGGAGGGAAGGAAGGAAAATTATAAGCCAATTGTGGTGGCGCACACCTTTAATCCCAGCACTTGGAAGGCAGAGGTAGGAGAATCACTATGAGTTCAAGGCCAGCCTGAGACTACATAGTGAATTTCAGGTCAGCCTCAGCTAGAGTGAAACCATACCTCAAAATGAAAAAAAAAAAAAAAAATTATAGGGCTGGAGAGATGGCTCAGCACTTGCCTGCAAAGCCTAAAGACCTGAGTTTGAGTCCCCAGTACCCACATAAAGCCAGATGCACAAAATGGTGCATGTGTCTGGAGTCCATCTGCAGTGGATGGAAGCCCAGGTGTACCCATTCTCTCCCTCTCAAATACATAGTAAAATAATTTAAAGAGCCTGGCATGGTAGTGCATGCCTTCAATCCCAGCACTCGGGAGGCAGAGGTAGGAGAATCACCATGAGTTCAAGGCCACATGGTCTCAAGGCCAGCGTGAGACTACATAGTGAATTCCAGGTCAGCCTGGACTAGAATGAGACCCTATCATGGGGAAAAAAAATGATAATACAGTAAGACATCTGTATCCAGTAATAAACATTTTATGAGCTCAATTTCTAAAGACATCTTTTAAATGTGCTCCAAAGTGTGTTCTAAAGCAAAAAAAAAGAAAAGAAAAAGAAAAAAGAAAAAAGAAAGAAAGAAAAGAAACCTGATACAGCAAATACTTTATCTAAAATTAGAAAGTTCTACAAACTATTATATGGGAACTACAAAAATAACACACTTTCATTTTTTAAACCTGAGAACACATAAAAATTCATAAATATGATTCCAGAGACACACTGGACCCTACATTAAAAAAACTATCATAAATATAGCCTTATGTAAAATTCCACAGATTTCCTTAGCCTTACTCCAGGGGGTTCTTGACTGTAGAGTGCCCTGGCACTGCCTGAGAATACAGGAATAAGCATGGCTCCCTCCACAGGAAGATTCCACTTTCTTGTGGGGACTACAGACTGGGCTGACAGCAAGTGAAGGCAAACAAACAAACAAACAAACACAAAAAACCCAGATTATGAGCAAAGTACAATGATGCATATGTATGAAAATGTCATAATGAGCCAGGTATGGTGATGAACATTTTAATCTCAGCACTTGGGAGACAGAACCAACCTGGACTACAGAGTTCCAGAGACACACTGCCTCAACAATAAAAATAGGAACCAGATGTGGTGGTACACACCTTTAATCCCAGCACTCAGGAGGCAGAGGTAGGAGGATCACCGTGAGTTCAAGGCCACCCTGAGACTACACAGTGAATTCCAGGTCAGCCTGGAATAGAATGAAACCCTACCTCGAAAAACCAAAAATCAAATAAAATTAAAATAGGGCTGGAGAGATGGCTGAGCACTTAAGGCGCTAGCCCACAAAGTTGAAGGACCCAGGTTCAATTCCCCAGCACCCGCATAAAGCCAGATGCACAAGGTGGTACACGTGTCTGGAGTTCATTTGCAGGGGCTAGAGGCCCTGGCATGCCCATTCTCTCTCACTCTCAAATAAATAAAATAAATTTAAAAAATATATAAATAAATAAATGGAACTGAGAAGATGGCTCAATAGTTAAAGATTCTCACTTGCACCGTGCATGGTGGTGCACGCCTTTAATCCAGGCAGTTGGGAGGCAGAGGTAAGGAGGACTGCCATGTGTTTGAGGCCACCCTGAGACTACATACTGAATTCCAGGTCTACCAAGCTACAGCAAGACCCTACCTTGAAAAAACCAAAACTAAAAACAAGATCCTCATTTGCAAAGCCTGATGGACAGGCTTCAATTCCTCAGTACCCTACTAAAGCCAGTGGTGCATGCATCTGGAGTTTATTTGCACAAGCAGGAGGCCCTGACACACCCATACTCCATCATCTTTCCCTCCCTCCCTCCCTCCCCTCCTTCTCTCTCTCTCTCTCTCTCTCTCAAATAATAATTTAAAACAAAATGTATTGAGACTGGCATGGTGGCACACATCTTTAATCCCAATGCTTTTCAAAATAAATAAATAAATAAATAAGTAAAATACCACATTATCATAAATGAAACTTTATTTATATGAATGGGAACTCTTCAGAGTATCATGAGGAGTAGTTCATAAGGCTTTAATACAACTTTCGTGTCTGGCATGAAGGGTGCTGCACCATTCCTTATGGTGAGGCAGCACAGAAGTTAAAGCCCCAAAGCCTCTGACTATGTTCATGCCTCAGGGATTACAAACTCTTTGCTGTTACACAGGGAAAATATCAAGCTTAGAATGGCTAGGAGAGTAATTCTTTGGCACAGTACTTGTGGGGCATACATGAGGCCCTTGAATCAACTCCAGTACCACACACACAACACACAAAAAAATAAAAAGAGACGGGGCGGGGGGACAGGAAGAGAATGAGGAAACTAGCTAGTTTAAGACTCCCTTCAGTGTGTAATCTATTTTATCTATTCTTTTTTTTTGTCTTTTTAAATACTTTTTAGCCCAGGCTGGCCTCAAACTCCTGATCCTCCTGCCTCTGCCTCTTCAGGACCTACGTAAGCCAGTTGTACAAGGTAGCGCAAGCATCTGGCATTCGTATGCAGTGGCTGGGGGCCCTGGCACGTCCATTTTCTCTCTCTCTCTCCTTTTCCCCTCTCTCAAATAAAATAAATAAATGTAAAATATATTTTTTAAAAACAACTGCCAAGGGTGATGGCAGATGCCTTTAATCCCAGCGCTTGAGAAGCAGAGACAGGATCACTGTGAGTTTGAGGCCTCCCTGAAACTACATAGTGAATTTCAGGTCAGCCTAGACTAGAACAAGACCCTTTCAAAAAAAAAAAAAAAAAAAAAAAAACCTTGGGCTGGGGAGATGGTTTAGTGGTCAAGGTGAAGCCAAAGAACCCAGGTTCAATTTTCCAGTACCCACATAAAACCAGATGCACAAGATGGCAAATGCATCTGGACTTTGCAGTGGCTAGAGGCCCTGGCATTTCCATTCTCTCTGATGCCCCCCCCCCCCCCGTGAATAAATGAAATGGGGGAAAAATCATGCTGGAGAGATGCCTCGGTGGTTTAGGTGCTGCCTTGCAAAGGCTGATGGCCTGGGTTGGATTCCCCAGTACCTACATAAAGCCAGATACACAAAGTGACACATGCATCTAGAGTTCATTTGCAGTAGCAGAAGGCACTGGCATGCCCATTCTCATTCTCTCATTCATATTCTTTCTCTCTCTCTCTTCTTGAAATAATCAATTAACTAATTTTTTTTTAAGGCTTGGGAGATGCCAGGTGGTGGATGCCTTTAATTCCAGCACTCAGAAGGCAGAGGTAGGAGGATTGTTGTGACTTTGAGGTAAGGCTGAAACTACAGAGTGAGTTCCAGGTCAGTGTGGGCTAGAGTAAGACCCTACCTTGGGGGGAAAAAAAAAAAAAACAATACAGCCCTATTTATGTATGTGCATGCATGCATGTATGTGACAGTGTTGGGGACAGAATTCAGAGCACTAAGTATGCTAGGCAAAGTTCCCACCACCACTGAGCTATATCCCAGCCCCTTTTCTGTGCTCGTGTATGGAATGTGACACATGAGTATATGGTGCATGCCTGTGTATGTGCTCACCTGCAGTGGGGTGTGCTTCCCTGGGGTAGCTGGAGCAGAACACTAGTTGTCCCCTTTCACTGTTCTTTGGCCCATTCTTTTTTTTTTTTCTTAGAGAGAGAGAGAGAGAGAGAGAGACAGAGGAGAGAGAATTGGCATGCCAGGGCCTCAGTCACTGCAATCAAACTCCAGATGCTTGTGCCACCTTGTGCTTGCCTCACCTTTGTGCATCTGGCTTTACGTGGGATCTAGAGAGTCAAACCTGGGTCCTTAGGCTTCACGGGCAAGTGCCTTACCCGCTAAGCCATCTCTCCAGCCCTGGCCCATTCTCTGTTTGTTTGTTTTCTTAGGTAGGGTCTCACTCTAGCCCAGGCTGTGCTGGAATTCACTATGTAGTCTCAGGCTGGCCTTGAACTCACAGATTAAAGGTGTTCACCACCACGCCCATCTTACTGAACCCATTCTTATTTGACCCAGAGTGTCTTACTGATCCATAGCTTCTCATTTTCCCATGAGCTATGACAATTCTTGAGTCTCTACTCCCCTACAAGGACACTCAGCTGTTCATGTAGGCCATGGGGATCAAACCCCAGTCTATCAGGCCTCCTCAAGCCCTCATGCTTACACAGGAAGTGCTCTCAACCACTGAGCCATCTCTCAGCCTCCTTGGTGTTGTGTGTGTGTGTGTGTGTGTGTGTGTATTTGACACTAAATTGCCTAAGCTGTCCTGGTACCTGCAATTCTCCTGCCTCAGCCTCCTTAATAGCTGGTATTACAGGTGTGTTCCACCCCACTAGTAGAATACAGTCTGTTCTTAAAGCATTTTAGAAACTTTAGCCAAACATTAAATAAATAAAATACTCAGAGGTACCAGTCATGGTAGACCGCCCCTTTAATCCTAGCACTTGGGAGGCAGAGGTAGGAGGATTGCCATGAGTTGGAGGCCACCCTGAGACTACATAGTGAATCCCAGGTAAGCCTGGGCTAGAATGAAACCCTACCTCAAAAAAGCAAGCAAGCAAACAAAACGAAACAAAAAAATAGTGGAATAAACAGAGGCCAGCAGCTGTTTCCCATATGCATATCACTTCTACAGTGCTTTATAACAGAGGTGAACATTTAATAAGATTTTCAGCCGGGCATGGTGGTGCACGCCTTTAATCCCAGCAGTCGAGAGGTAGAGGTAGGAGGATCGCAGTGAGTTGGAGGCCACCCTGAGACTCCATAGTGAATTCCAGGTCAGCCTGGGCTAGAGCAGGACCCTACCTCGAAAACCCCAAAAAAAAAAAAAAAAAAGGATTTTCAAAATACTTGGCCTTTACTGTGAAACTCTTGTTTTCACTATAACTTTATAGACCGGCTAAGACACCATGTGGTAGCACTGCTACTGAGTCAGCACTGTTAGATTACACAAGGATCTCTGTTTAGAGATGCTTACTTTACAACCAATAAAAACACATGTGCCAGAAATTAAACTCACAGTCAAGACTGAAATTCCTATCTCCAGCCAAAGACTGACATGAGAAAATGAGATAGGATATCAGTCCCTATACTTGCCAAATCTCTAAACATTAGAATCAAAGAAATACATTAATCATTATCATGCAGGCAACCAGTACTCACTGAACCTTGTAAAAGTATGGGTTGAAAGCCGGGTGTGGTGGTGCATGCCTTCAATCCCAGGACTTGGGAGGCAGAGGTAGGAAGATCCCCAGGAGTTCAAGGCCACCCTGACAGTACACAGTGAATACCAGGTCAGCCTGGGCTAGAGTGAAACCCTACCTCAAAAAAACAAAAACAAGAAACAAACAAAAAAGAAAGTATGGGTTGAGAATGGACAGATAAAAACAGATTAGCTGGTCAGACACACACAAAGAAACTATTAGTAAATGAGTACCCAATTCAACTCAAACATTCAATGACCAGAAAAGATGAGAGTGCAAGACAGTACATGATCTAGCACTATACAGAGTACAATCCTCTCTAGCCACACAGTAGACTAAGCGCTACATAAGAGTTCCACTTGACCCTGCTTAAGCTGCTTCCTGAACCCCATCACCATCACAGAAAATCTATACTCCTGCATCTCTACCCTGCACTTTAATGACACTTTTTTCTTTTTTTCCCAAGGTAGAATCTCCATCTAGCCCAGGCTGACCTGGAATTCACTATGTAGTCTCAGGGTGTCCTCGAACTCATGGTGATCCTCCTACCTCTGCCTCCCCAATGCTGGGATTAAAGGCATGAGCCAACACACCCTGCTAACAGCTAACACCCGTTTCGCTTAGTGAGGTGGCCTCCTTTCCTACTTTTCCCTATCTTCAACATCCACCTGCTTCCAAAAGTCCCACTCTAACTTTTTAGTCTGTATGTTACTCATTCTCAGAGACACTTTCAAAAGAAATTCCATGACCCCTTCTTCCACACCCATACACCCAACAGGATGGACTGTGTCCAGCCCCGCAGTTCTGTATCTTAGCACACACCATTGTATTGAAACATTTTGTTTCTTTGTTTTTATTTTGTCTTGGGTTCCCTCCTCCCCAGTGCTGGGAACAGAACCCAGGGTCTTGCACAAGCCAGGTAAGCACTCTACCACTGAGCTATACCTCCAGCTTTGAAAGTACTTTTATTACCTGCTTCTCACAACTGACTAATTTCTAGACAGCTGAAATATGATTGTTTTGACAGCAAATAAAAATTCAGGGCTGGGAATATGGCTTAGTGGTAGACCACTTGCCTAACATGTACAGGCCCTAAGGGTTCAATCCCCAGCACCAGGAGGAGTTAAAAAAATTATTGTGGGCTGGGCTCAATTGGTAGAGTACACATGAAGCCCTGGGTGTGATCCCCAGCACTGCATAAACCAAGTGTGGCCAGGCATGGTGGCGCACGCCTTTAATCCCAGCACTTGGGAGGCAGAAGTAGGAGGATTGCTCTGAGTTCAAGGCCGCCCTGAAACTACATAGTGAATTCCAGGCCAGCCTGGTCTACAGCAAGACCCTAACTTGAGGGGAAAAAAAAAGAGAATGTGGTGGCACACAACTGTGATCCCAGCCCTCAGGAAATGGAGGCAAGAAGGTCACCAAAAGTTTGATGTTAGCTTGCTATAACAAGTTCCAAGGCAGCCAGGGCTACACAAAACAAACCCAAAATGATAATTTCAAAAAGAAAAACAGCAACTCCTAAGAACTGAATCTCTGGGAATGTAGCTCAGTGGTAAGGCCCATGCCAAGTTCAAGGACACATCACTAAGCAGATTAAGAACATCATCAAATCTTCTTGTACCTCCAGCAGCTTTCTGGGCACAACTTTGATTAGGCTTTTCTTTTAAATGGGATTTGTGATTTTTGGAGGGGAGACAAGCTCTCACTCTAGCACAGATTGGCTTCAGATTCACTATGTAACCGTTGCTGGTCTCAAATACACCAGAATCCTCCTGCCTTAGTTTTGAAAGTACTGGAATGTCATATGTGAGCTACTAATTTTTTTTTTTTTTAAGCAGTGTTAGGCTAAAGTAGAACTATACCCTTCTAAGAAAAAAATAATAACAACTTCTTAGGAACCGGGCGTGGTGGCCCATGCGTTTAATCCCAGCACTTGGGAAGCAAAGGTAGGAGGATCACTGCGAGTTTGACGCCACCCTGAAACCACATAGTGAATTCCAGGTGAGCCTGGACTAGAGTGAGACACTACCTCAGAAAAAATAATAATAATCTCTTTGCCCCAAACCAGGTGATGCTGTAAATTTGTCCTGGCAAATATGTCACAGCTAATCTCCACCGGGGGGGGGGGGGAGAATACGAGCCTAGAGCATCCAGTGACACATTTCCCAACCACAGACACTTGGTCACCCGCTGAGACACCGCCAGCTGCGGGAGACCTCGTCTCCAAGGCGGCGGGCGCTTCCCCTATCCTGAATGAACTTCCGCGATGGGCATCCCCTCGGCTCTCCTCCAACAGTTTTGTTTTTTTTTTTTTTTTCTTTAGACAGGGTCTTGCTATGTAGTTCAGAATGGCCTGGAACTCACTCTGTAACCAAAGCTAGCCTCAAACTCGCGGCAGCCCTACCTCGGCCTCCCGAGTGCTGGTCTTACAGGACTTCTCACCCACACACACACACACTTCGGCCTCCACCTTCTTGGAAGTCTCTCCAAAGCCCCGCGCCACGGCCGCAGACGGCGCCAGGACGTCTGTCCCCGAAAAACCGACACGGGGCGGGAGGTGGTCCCCAAAGTGGCCGAGCCCGGGGTTCGGGGACACAGCCTGCAATCCGGTCGCCCACCACAGGTGTCCGCGGTGAAGGGAAACCACCGCGTCGTCCCGAGTTCTCTCCCGGGCGGTAAAGCGCCCGAGGCAGAGAGGCCGAGCCAAGCGTCCCGGTGGCCGTCTGGGCCGCGGCACCCGGGCCCGCCGGGGGACGGAACGGCTCGAGCCGGCCACGGCGCACGGACGGACCCGCCCCCGCGGTGGGAACGCACCCCCCTCGGCCCCAGTCCCACTCCGAACCTCGTCCGCGGCTCGGCCGGCGTCGGGGACTGCGGCTCTCCCCGGGGCTGCTCCAGTCAGCCGGGTCCCCGCCCTCGCGCCCGCCCCCCGGCTCCCGCCCCGCCCCGCCCCCGGCGCCGCGAGGGCACGCGTCGCGCACGCCAGTGCGTCACTTCCGGGTTCCGGGGCGGTGGTTCTGAAGCCGGAAGTAGTCGCCTGCGCTGCGAGCAGCGAGCTGCACGGACAGCGCCCGGAGGCTAAGCGGGAGAGGAGAGAGGGGAGGAGGTCGCTGGGGCGTCCCCGAGCCGCTGTTTATTGATCAGTCCTCATTTGGCTTCTGCCTGCAGTCGCCTGAGTGCCATAAGTGTGGGACACCAAAGCAGCCCTAGGGAATGAGGCCTCCTCACAGATCCGGGGTTCTACAAGGGTTCGAGTTAGAGTAGCCTTAAAGCGGTTAATACAAAAACAAACTACGCCGGGGAGGCAAGAGAATCGCCAGTTGATGGCCAGCCCGGGTAACAGGCACCCCGTGTCAAAAAGTAAAAAGAGGGGCTGGAGAGATGGCTTAGCGGTTAAGGCACTTGCCTGCAAAGCCAAAGGACCTTGGTTCCATTCCCCAGAACCCACGTAAGCCAGCTGCACAAGGGGGCGCATGCGTCTGGAGTTCTTCTGCAGTGGCTGGAGGCCCTGGCGCACCCATTCTCTCTCTCTCTCTCCCTCTTTCTCTGTCAAATAATATTTTTAAAAAAAATTAAAATCCCAGCACTTGGGAAGCAGCGGTAAGGGGATGGTTATGAGTTCAAGGTCACCCTGAGGCTATATAGTGAGTTCCAGGTCAGCCTGGGCTAGAGTGAGACCCTACCTCAAAAAAAAAAGTAACAGGCTGTGTGCCGGCCTGCAGCACAAGTCGAAACAGGCCTCAAAGGAGGGAGTGGGAATGAACCTGAGACAAGAACACAAGGAATGGAGCCAAGACAAGTTCTGATCAAGGCTCTCGTTTATTCAGGCAGACATAGCTTATATCTAGAACATAGAACTTGTTTGACCATGCTTACATGCCTAAGGTCAGTATCACCAGGGTCGTATGTTAATCCCTCTATCAGCTATACTGTATACTAAATGCATAGGATCAGGCGCCTTATCGATAAGGCCTTTGTATTAAGAGATTAGAGGATTAGAGACCACCTGCAGTTCCCAAGGTCAGAGAGCAGCTGCAGTTCCCGACAGGGCTGGAAAAATGGCTCAGTGGTTAAGGGCACTTGGTTGCAAAGTCTGCTGGCCCAGGTTCGATTCCCAAGTACCCACATAATGCCAGATGTACTAAATGGTACAGGTGTCTGAAGTTCATTTGTAGCGGAAAGAGACTCTGGTGCACAATCATTTTCTTTCATCCTCCTTTCCTCTGTCTCTCAAATAAATAAAAATATTTTTAAAGTAAAAGAGGGGCTGGTGCTGGACAGTGGTGGTGCACACCTTTAATTCCAGTACTTGGGAGGCAGAGGTAGGATTGCTGAGAGTTTAAGGCCACCCTGAGAGTACATAGTAAATTCCAGGTCAGCCTGGGCTAGGGCAAGACCTTACCTCGGGGAAAAAAAAAACAAAAAGAGGGGCTGGAGAGATTGCTTAAGGGGTAAAGCTCTTGCCTATGAAGCCTAAGGACCCAGATTTGATTCTCTGGTACCCACGTAAAGCCAGATGCATAAAGTGGCACGTGCACCTGGAGTTCATTTGCAGTGCCTGGAGGCCCTGGTGCACCCATTCTCTCTCTCTCATTCGCTGTCTCTCTCTCTGTCTGCCTCTCTCCAAGTAAATATTTTTTAAAAGGGAAAGAGGGAGCCAGGCGTGGTGGTGCACGTCTTTAATCCCAGCACTCGGAGGCAGAGGTAGGAGGATCACCTTGAGTTTGAGGCCACCCTGAGATGACACAGTGAATTTCAGTTAAGCCTGGGCTAAGGTGAGACCCTACCTCAAAAAAAAAAGAAAAAAAAAAAGTAAAAAGAAGCTGGAAGAGCCTGTAATCCCAGCACTTGGGAGGCAGAGGTAGGAGGATCACTGTGAGTGCCAGGCCAGCCTGGTACTACAGAGTGAGTTCCAGGTCAATCTAGGTTAGAGTGAAGTCCTACCTCAAAAAGAAGTCGCGGGGGGGGGGGGGGGCGGGCCTGGAAAGATGGCTCAGCAGTTAAGACACTTGTCTACAAAGCCTATGGACCGAAGTTCAATTCCCCTAGAGCCAGATACATAAGATGGTACATGTGTCTGGACCTTGCTTGCAGTGGCTGGAGGTCCTGGTGTGCCCATTCTGTCTCTCTCATAAATAAATAAATATTTTTTTAAAAAAGTCAAAAGAGATGAATGTCTTAATACTGGCCTGGAATCCTAGCACTTGGGAGGCATAGGTAGGAGAATTGCAGTGAGTTCAAGGCAAGCCTGGAACTACAGAGTGCATTCCAGGTAAGCTTGGGCTAGAATGAGATCCTACCTCAAAAACAAACAAACAAAAATGTCTGTGGATACAGTGTGGGAATGCTAGAAACACCATAATAAATACTGCCTTATGAACTGAAGTTCCCTTAAAAATCCAAGTCTTTCTGGGTGTGGTGGCGCACGCCTTTAATCCCAGCACTTGGGAAGCAGAGGTAGAATTGCTGTGAGTTTGAGGCCACCCTGAGACTACATAATGAATTCCAGGTCAGCCTGGACTAGAGTGAGACCCTACCTCAAAAAACAAAAAAAAGAAGAAAAAATCCAAGTCTTTGTTGAAGATTCAGCAGCCTGACTAGAATTTCTGTGGTTGTAAAAAGTTGAAATGTCACAAATCCAGAGCCAAAATTATATTGGGCTATCTTTAGTCCCCCTAATAGCCACTTAGAACTCACTTCTGTATCTGGCCTAACATCCTTTTGAGTTTCCAGCAAAACCTCTGGAATGTATTAATAGATCACTAGCTACCACCAATCCAAAGCTAAAAATGACATCATAGCATCTGAAGTCTATAATAGCAGAGATTTCCCTACTTTGTTATATGCCCCCCTCCAACCTGGTATCCCCACCAATAAATTAGGTAAATTCACTGACATGTCTATTAAGTTCATGTAGCCAGGTATACTGGTGTGATCCCAGCACTCAAAAGGTGGAAGCAGGAGGACCAGGAGCTCAAGGTCATCCTCAGCTACATAGTGAGTTCTATGGCCATCTGGGATACATGAGACGCTGTCTCAAAAAGAAAAAATAAGGTGTTTGCCTGCAAAGCCAAAGGATCCAGTTTTGATTCCCCAGGATCCACATAAGCCAGATGCACAAGGTGGTACATGCATCTGGAATTCGTTTGTAGCAGCTAGAGGCCCTGCGTGCCCATTCTCTCCCTCTCTATCTGTCTTTTTGTCTCTCCCTCTAGCACGCCTTTAATCTCGAGGGAGGTAGAGGTAGGAGGATTGTCGTGAGTTCAAGGCCAGCCTGAGACTACATAGTAAATTCCAGGTCAGCTGGGGCTAGAGCAAGACCCTACCTCAAAACTCTCTCGCATCCAAAAATGAAAAGAAAAAGAAAAAGTAGAAAGTCGTGTAGCCATAACCACTTCCACAGTAGAGCAAGACATTCACAGCAGTCTGAATCTGTTCCTGGACCATGGTCACTCATACTTGGATCAAAATAAGCTTTTTTTTGGGTGGGGGGGCTCAAGGTAGGGTCTCACTCTAGCCCAGGCTGACCTGGAATTCAGTGTGTATTCTCAAGTGATCCTTCTATCTCTGCCTCCCTAGTGCTGGAATTAAAGGTATGTGCCACCATGCCTGGCACTTTTTTCTTTAGAGCTGTGTTTTGGGGTCACAGGCCCTATGCTGGGTGCCCCCTGTGATCTAAGGTAGAACCACAAGAGAAAAATAACCTAGATTGGAATCCCCACCTTGCTGTCTGATCTTGACAGGTTGCCTAATTTCTCAGTCTTTGTTGATTATTTACAAACTGGGAGTACATTGTTTTCTTCCTCAAGTTCCTAAGTGTCTGTCAAATTAAGTTTATAGCAGAAAGTCAAACAAAAGTAATTTTGCTGAGGAGTTTAAACTTTAGAGGACAGGTATTGAGGCCAGTAAACTCTAGGTCTACAATAATACATTAGATGGAAACAATTCTTGTGAAGAAAAAAACAATGCATGGAAGGTGGATAATGCAATCAAGAAGGTGATTTTGAGCTGGCCATCCTGGTACAAGCCCATAATTATCAGGCGACTCAAGCAGGAGGATTATAAATTAGAGGCCAGTCTGGACTACATAAAGAGACCCTGTCTAAATGACAGGCAAAGCAAGGAAGTACCGAAGTCTAGAGTCAATAGGGAAGGAGCTGACATGGATACTGGAAGGTCTGGCTCACTGGGGCCATGACTGGAACAATCCACCGCACATGTGGCCTTTCTTGGGCATCTGCCAGTTGGTGTTGATTATTGATTTAGAGGAAAAATTATCATGCTGAGTACTTCACGCAGGAATGGAAGCTTGTTCCCAAGTTTCTATCTTACCTGTATCTCAGTTAAAATGCCGGCTAGGGACTGAAGAAATGGCTCAGTGGGTAGAGTGCTTGCTGTGCAGGCATAAGGACCTGACTCTGATCCCCAGCATCTATGTAAAATGCTGGTAGTATAACCCCAACCCTGAAAGGAACAGAACAGGAAAATTATTCGCTGAGACTCACAGATCAGCCACACTAACGAGGAAAAATGGCAGGTCCAGGTTTTCAATCACACTTTTTTTAATTTGTTTGTTTCGAGGTAGGGTCTCGCTCTAGCCAAGGCTGACCTGGAATTCACTATGTAGTCTCAGGGTGGCCTCGAACTCACGGAGATCCTCCTTACTCTGCCTCCTCAGTGCTGGGATTAAAGTCTTTCATTGAAAGTGGAACTCAGCAATTTGGCTAGACATGCCCACCAGCCCCAGGATCCTCCTGTCTCGGCATCCTGACACTGGGATTATAGGTGCATGCCTAGCATTTTGTATGGATTTGAGGGATCTGCCTTCCTGTCTATAAAATCAACTTGTTATGCTCAATCATCAGATATCTTATTCTGGCTAGGTGAGGTGATACACACCTGTAATCCCAACATGCGGGAAGAGGTGGAGGCAGGAAGATTAGGAGTTCAAGGCTAGCCTCAGCTAAATAGCAATTGTGACAGTGAGACCCTACTTCAAAAAAAAATAGCAATTGTGCTGGCCAGGAATATGCCACCATGCCTGGCTTGATGATTGAAAATTAATTTAAATGGATCATACATTAGTGTTTGAAATTCACCGGGTCAGACAGTCCCTCTGCCTCACTGTCAAAATGAAGTTTCTGAAAGCCAGGCATGGTGCTGTATGCCTTTGATCCCAGTAGGTAGAAGGATCTCTGTTAAGTTTGAGGCCAGCCTGGGACTACAGAGTAAGTTCCAGGTCAGCCTGACCTAGTGAGAACCTACCTTTAAAAGAAAAATTGTGGCCAGGCGGGTGTGGTGGCACACACCTTTAATCCCAGCACTCAGGAGGCAGAGGTAGGAGGATCGCCATGAGTTCGAGGCCACCCTGAGACTACATAGCGAATTCCAGGTCAGCCTGGGCCAGAGTGAGACCCTACCTCAGAAAAACCAAAAATAAAAAAAAAAAGAAAGAAAAATCGTGGCCTGGCATGGTGGTGCATGCCTTTAATCCCAGCACTTGGGAGGCAGAGGTAGAAGGATCGCTGTGAGTTGGAGGTCACTTTGAGACTACATAGTGAGTTCCAGATCAGCCTGGGCTGCAGTGAAACCTTACCTCATAAAAAAAAAAAAAAAAAGTTTCTCTCTTGTCCAAGACGTAACCAGTTGTGAAGATATTCTATACCCACGCAAGCAAACTTATACATATAAACATAAATTTATACAAAAAGCATATTTTACATGTGTGTGGTGTGTAAGCATGTTTGTATTCATGTGGGCAGATGCATGTGCATATATGTACATATGTATGTGGAAGTCAGAGGTCTCTTCCTCTAACACTTCACCTTATTTTTTAAAATATTTTTATATTTATTTATTTATTTGAGAGAGAGAATGGGCGTGCCAGGGCCTCTAGTCACTGCAAATGAACTCTAGAAGCAGGATGCCATTTCTCCAGCCCACTTCACTTTATTGTTTTAAATGTATTGTTTGTTTATTTGAGAGAGAGAGAGAATGGATGTGCCAGGGCCTTTAGCCACTGCAAATGAACTCCAGATGCATGTACAACCTAGTGCATATGGCTTTACATGGGCACTAAAGAATTGAACCTGGGTCCTTAGGCTTTGCAGGCAAGTGCCTTAACTGCTCAGCCATCTCTCCAACCCTATACCTTATGAGAGATAACGGGTGTACCAGGACTTCTACCCACTGTAAATGAACTCCAGATGCATGCACCTATCTTGTGCATCTGGCTTTATGTGGGTACTGGGAAATCAAACCTTGGTCCTTAGGCTTTCCAGGCAGCTGCCTTAGTCGCTGAGCCTCACTCCAGTCCCCTTCCACCTTATTTTTGAGACAAGATCTCTTCCTGAACCCAGAATGCACTGATTCAGTGAAGCAAGCTAACAAGTATGACCCAGGGTTCCTTGTCTCTGCCTCATCAACACTGGAATTACAGGCATGTGCCACCATGCCCAGCATTTTTACATGGTTGATAGGGATCTGAGCTCAGGTTGTGTGCAGAGCAAACACTTTACCCAGTGAACCATCTCTCCCACCCATATTAAGTTGCTAGGCAGCCAAGGTGCCTTTGAACTCCTAATCCTATGGCTTCCACTTCTCAAGTGCTAGGTGCGATTTTAGATGTGAACCACCACACCCAGAAAGATGCATATATTTACATGGCTATCAATTTATATCTCTATTGTGTAATGTACATGTAATATCCATTCATGTATTTGCATACACACATAGAATGCGCTAGGGTGCAGAAGTGAGAGACTGGGATGATCCACTGTGATGTCTTCCCATTTTAACTGAGGACTCTGAGATCAGAGAAGATGAGAGAACAGTCCAGCAAGCCAGAGGAGAGATGGTGAACTGCACATCAAAAGTACAAAGTAGGGGCTGGAGAGATGGCTTAGCGGTTAAGGCATTTGCCTGCAAAACCTCGGTTCGATTCCCCAGGACCCACGTAAGCCAGATGCACAAGGTGGCAAATGTGCCTGGAGTTCATTTACAGTGGCTGAAGGCCCTGGCGCACCCATTCTCTCTCTTTCCCTCTCTCACTTTCTCAAATAATAAATAAAATTAGTACAAAGAAGACAAAGCTGTACACCTACACAAGGAGAGGACAGCTGGTCACACACTCTGGAGAGAAGAAATGTCCTCCACAGTCTCGTTTATTTGCATACATGGTCCCCAGCTGTTGGTGCCATTTGAGTAGGTTGTGGAAGTTACAGGATGCTGGGCCTTGCTGGAAGAAACGGGTCACTAGGAGTGGGCCTTCAGAGTTATCCTTGCTCCTGGTTCTAGTCTGTGTTCCCTGCTCCTGGCCCACCACCATGTAAGTGAACTCCAACACACACTCCCTGTGCTCTAGACAGAGCTGCTATTCCACTGAGCGAGGTCTCCCAGCTGTGATGGACTGAAACCATGAGCTAAAATCAACCTTTCCTATGTTGCTTTTTCACACTGGGTGTTTGATTGCAGGGGTAATGAATACAGGATGTAATCAGAGCCCAGTTTAACCAAGAGGTCTTCTAGGAACACAGGTGAAAGAGTTGACTTGGACAAGTGAAAAGTGAACGATTCGAGATACATGTTGAGATGTATCTCATCACTTGGTGAGGGGCTGTATGGAGAAGTGACTAAGAAGTCAACGATGACTACCAGGGTTTTGCTGACTGTGTGGGATGGTGGCAATATTCCCTGAGATTGGGAAAATGAATGAGGACGATGGTCAAAGTCCAAAAAGGAGAGTTCCATGTCTTAAGTTTGAGATGATGAGGACACATTTCAGTGGCAATATTTCTCAGATAATTGGGTTCATAACTTGAGGCTGAGAGGCCTGGAAGGGGTTTTATCTGGTGTTAAAGCACACAGAGGTAGGTGGAAGTTATCAATGGACTGTCACTCAGTTCCAAATGCACCTTTTGTTTGTTTGTTTTTGTTTTTCAAAACAAACTGGCTGACCTGGAATTCACTATGCAGTTTCAGGGTGGCCACATCTATGCATCCCAAGTGCAGGGATTAAAGACATGTGCCACCATGCCCAGCGGGCCTTTTCTTTTGTTTCTTTTTATTTTTTTAGTTTATTTATTTATTAGAGAGGGAAAGAGAATGGATGAGCCAGGGCCTCCACCCACTGCACACAAACTTCAGATGCATGCACCACCTTGTACATCTGGCTTATGTGGGATCTGGAGAATCAAACATGGGTCCTTTGGCTTCGCAGGCAAGCGCCTTAACAGCTAGGCCATCTCTCCAGCCCTTGATGCCTTTTCTTAAAAAGTAATTAAATAAATAAGTAAACTGAGACTTTTCAGTATTTTTAAATAATATTCACAACATTCATCTTTGTCATTAGAGGGCGCTGGTGAGCCGCCAGTGGAGGACAGGCATTTCCTTGGCAGTTGAGGTTACTAGCTGTCCAGCTTTAAGCACGCTTTTATTTATTACTATTTTTTTTTGGTTTATTTATTTTCGAGGTAGGGTCTCATTCTAGCCCAGGATGACCTGGCATTCACTATGTAGTCTCAGGGTGGCCTTGAATTCACCACGATCCTACCTCTGCCTTCCGAGTGCTGGGGATTAAAGGTGTGTGCCACCACACCTAGCCTTAACCACACCTTACTTTTTTTTTTTTAATTTATTAGACAGAGAGAAGGAGAGAGGGAGGGAATGGGCGCACCAGCCACTGCAAATGAACCCCAGACGCATGCGCCACTATGTGCATCTGGCTTATATGGGTCCTGGGGAAATGAACTTGGGTCTTTTGGCTTTGTAGGAAGCGCCTTACCTGCTAACCATGTCTCCATGCCTAACCACACTTTTTTTTTCCTCAATTTTTATTAACATTTTCCATGATTATAAAAAATATCCCATGGTAATACCCTCCCTCCCCCCACTTTCCCCTTTGAAATTCCATTCTCCATCATATCCCCTCCCCATCTCAGTCTCTCTTCTATTTTGATGTCATGATCTTTTCCTCCTCTTATGATGGTCTTGTGTAGGTAGTGTCAAGCACTATGAGGTCATGGATATCCAGGCCATTTTTTGTCTGGAGGGAGCACGTTGTAAGGAGTCCTACCCTTCCTTTGGCTCATACATTCTTTCCGCCACCTCTTCTGCATTAGACCCTGAGCCTTGGAAGGTGTGATCGAGATGTTATTCAGTACTCCAGTCACTTCTTTCCAGCACTATGATACCTTCTGAGTCGTCCCAAGGTCACTGCCATCTGAAAAGAGAAGATTCTCTACCCAAAGTGAGAGTAGCGTTAATATAAGGGTATAAATATTAAGAGAAGTGCTTACTGGGCAGTTTGATAAGCATACATTTATCCAGATATCAGCAGATGTTACAACCCTAGGGCTCATTTGGTGTGGCTGGCCAATTATAAGGCTTGCAGTGTCTGCTGTTGAGTATCTTCAGTGGTGGTATCTCTATCTCCCATTGAACTGCATGTAGAATGGCTTCTTCCAGCTTTCTGTCAGCTGCTAACCACACTTTTCTTGTGCTACTTTTTAGTGAAGTGCCTCTGGCAAGAAGCCCCCAACCAGGCAGCTATGATTCCTCTTCCATTCTGCAGCCACCACTGGCCTAACCTTCCTAGCCCTCAACAAAAACTGGAACTTGGGCTGGAGATATGGCTCAGCAGTTAAGGCACCTGCCTGCAAAGCCTAACAATCCAGGTTTGATTCCATGGTACTGATGGAAAGCCAGATGCGCAAATAGCACATGCATCTAGTTTGTTTGCAGTGGCTAGAGGCTGTGGTACACCTGTTCTGTCTCTCTGTTTGCAAGTAAATAAAACATAAAAAAAAAAAAAACCTGGATGTCAGCTTTGTAGGGCCTCTATCCCACTCTAAGGCCAGGCTTCCCAAACCAAACTTTCTCCACTCATGATCCCTTTTCTTTTTCTTTTTTTTTTTTTTTTTTTTTTTTTTTTTTTTTGTTTTTCGAAGTAGGGTCTCACTCTGATCCAGGCTGACCTGGAATTAACTATGGAGTCTCAGGGTGGCCTCGAACTCTCAGTGATCCTCCTACCTCTGCCTCCCAAGTGCTGGGATTAAAGTCATGCGCCACCACGCCCAGTTCTGTTTGTTTGTGTTTTGAGGTAGGGTCTCACTTTATCCCAGGCTGACCTGGAACTCACTCTGTAGTCTTAGGGTGGCCTCAGACTCATGGCAATACTCCTACCTCTGCCTCCCAAGTGCTGGGATTTAAGGCGTGCGCCACCACTTGCAACCCTGTGTATGCAGGCATATAAAATAGGCATACAAGCTGGGTGTGGTGGTGCAAGGTAGGTTCAAGGCCACCCTGAGACTCCATAGTGAATTCCAGGTCAGCCTGGGCTAGAGTGAGACCCTACCTCAAAAAAAGATAAAAGATAAAAGATAGGCATATAAATCAAGCATTTACTGGTTAATAAATCATAAGTTTATTTTAGAGTAATTCTTTGACATACATATAATTTTAACATTAAAGACAAAAACAAATTTGTATAACAATGAGATGGATGTTTGTTTTTACATAAAGAACTAAATCTTAGCTGAATATCCAATACCACAGAATACAGAGCATCTTCAACTTTCTTTTGGAGTGGACTTTAGAATAATCAGTGCTGAAAACACTGCTTTGCATAAATATGTATTACAAAACAACATCTGTTTAGGATTTAAGAAACTGTTATGATGGGGCTGGAGAGATGGCTTAGCAGTTAAGCGCTTGCCTATGAAGCCCAAGGACCCCGGTTCGAGGCTCGATTCCCCAGTACCCACATAAACCAGATGCACAAGGTGGCGCATGCAACTGGAGTTCATTTGCAGTAGCTGGAGGCTCTGATGCACCCATTCCCTCTCTCTCTCTCTCTCTCTGTCTGTATGTCGCTCTCAAATAAAAAATAAACAATAAACATAACGAAATGTCTTTAAAAAAATTGTTATGAGCCAGGTGTGGTGGCACATGCCTTTAATCCCAGCATTCTGGAGGCAGAGGAAGGAGGATCACCATGAGTTCAAGGCCACCCTGACACTACACAATGAATTCCAGGTCAGCCTGGACTAGAGTGAAACCCTACCTCCAAAAAAAAAAAAAAGGTAAAAACGGTTTAGCTGTTAAGAAGCTTGCCTGCAAAGCCTAAGAACCCAGGTTTGATTTTCCAGACCCCACATAAGCCAGATGCACATGGTGGCATATGTGTCTAGAGTTCATTTGCAGTGGCTAGAGGCCCTGGCACACCATTTCTCTCTCTTGCTTGTTCATAAATAAATAAATACATAACATTGAAAAATAAAGATATTGTTAGAAAATCTGTCCTGATCCAAAATGCACTGAACAAGGGCTGGAGAGATAGCTCAGTGGTTAAGGCACTTGCCTGCAAAGCCTAACAACCTGGGTTCAATTCCCCAGTACCCACATAATGCCAGATGCAGTGGTGCATGCATGTGGAGTTTGTTTGCAGCAGGTGGAAGCACTGGCACACCCATTCTCTCTACTCAAAAAAATTCATCGAGGGGCTGGAAAGATGGCTTAGAGACTAGCCTATGAAGACTAAGAACCCAGATTGGTTTCCCCAGAACCCACATAAGCCAGATGCACAAGGTGGCACACACATCTGAAGTTTGTTTGCAGTGGCTAGAGGCCCTGGTGTGCTCATTCACTCACTCACTCACTCTCTCTTTCTGTCTCTCAAATAAATAAACAAATAAAATAATTGAACTATTTTTATGAAATTCAAGTCAACAATTCAATAACAACTTTTCTTTCTTTCTTTCTTTCTTTTTATTCTTTTTGGCTTTTCAAGATAGGGTCTCACTCTAGCCCAGGCTGACCTGGAATCCACTATGTAGCTCCAGGCTGGCCTCGAACTCACAGCAATCCTCATACCTCAGCCTCAAGAATGCTGGGATTAAAGGCATGTGCCACCATGCCTGCTCAATAACAGCTTAATTTTTTTTTTTTTTTTTTTTACTTATTTATGAGCAGAGAGAGCTAGAGAGAATAAGTATGGGCGAACTGGAGTCTCTTGCTACTATAAACAAATTCCAGATGAGTGTGCTAGCCACTTCATGCATCTGGCTTTACATGGGAATTGAACCCAGGCTAACAGGCTTTGCAAGCAAGGACCTTTAACTGCTGAGCTATCTCCCCAGCCTCTCAAATAGCAACTTTTAAAAATATTTTTATTGGGGGCTGAAGGGATGGCTTAGCGGGTAAGGCGTTTGACTTGACCCAGGTTCGATTCCCCAGGACCCACGTCAGACAGATGCACAAGGGGGCGCACGCACCTGGAGTTTGTTTGCAGTGGCTGGAGGCCCTGGTGTGCCCATTCATTATCTCTCTCCCTCTTTCTGTGAAATAAATAAATAAACATATTTATAAAAATATTTTTGTTGGACTAGAGAGATGGCTTAGCAGTTACGGCATTTGCCTGCAAGGCCAAAGGACCCAGGTTCAACTCCCCAGGACCCACGTAAGCCAGATGCACAAGTTGGCACAAGTGTCTAGAATTCGTTTGCAGCAGCTAAGAGGCCCTGATGTGCCAGTCCTCTTTGCCCCCCCCAAATAAATAAAGAAAATAATTTTTTTTAAATATGAGAAAAAATATTTTTATTTGCAAGCAGGGAAGAGGAAGGAAAGGGAAGGTAAGACAGAAAGAATGGGTGCACCAGGGCCTCTATCTGCTGCAAAAGAACTCCGGACACATGTGCCACTTTCTGCATCTGGCTGTATATGGGTACTGAGGAATCAAATCCAGGTCATTAAGCTTTGCAGGCAAGCACCTTAACTGCTAAGCCCACCTCTCCAGGCCTCAGATAAAAACTTTTAAAATCAAAGATTCTGAGTTGGGGATATGGCTCAGCATTTTAAGGCTCTTGCCTGCAAAGCCAAAGAACCCAGGTTCTATTCCCCAGGTCCCATGTAAGCCAGCTGCACAAGGTGGCTCATGTCTGGAGTTTGTTTCCAGCAGCTGGAAGCCCTGGCATGTCCCTTCTTCGTTTCCTTCTCTCTCTCCCCTCTCTCTGCCCCTTTCAAATAAATAAATATTTTTTAATATTAAAATCAAAGATTCTAACACAGTAGAAACACTGTTAATTCATAAAATATAAAATCCAAGCCAGGCACGGTGGTACATACCTTTAATCCCAGTACTTGGGAGGCAGAGGTAGGAGGATCACTGAGAGTTTAAGGCCACCCTGAGACTACAGAGTGAATTCCAGGTCAGCCTGGACTAGAGAAAGACCCTACCTTGGGAACAAAACAAAACAAAATCCAATAGTCTTGAATGTGCACTAAGTTGGGCAGCATTCGCTGACACTGCATAGCATGAGGGCACACACAGTGCAAAGTGCACCTATTCTCTAATTGGAACCAAGGCTACAACGAAGTAACACAATGCAACATGCGCAAGTGTGCCAGAAATACCTGATTCATTCCATAGCTGCTGCTGAATTAATTTTGGTCACTACACTGAACGAAACTTGTTTGTTTTTGTTTTTCCAGGTAGGGTCTCACTCTAGCCCAGGCTGACTTGGAATTAACTACATAGTCTCAGGGTGGCTTCGAACTCACGGCGATTCTCCTAACTCCCAAGTGCTGGGATTAAAGGCTTGTGAGCCACCATTCCTGGCTGAATGAAACCTTTTACTTGGTGACAAAGTTTTAGCAACTACCATATTCAGTTCCATGGCTCTATGTGAGTTCGAATCCAAGCAGATATTTTTTTTCCAGGTAGGGTCTCACTCTAGCCCAGGCTGACCTGGAATTCACTATGTAGTCTCAGGGTGGCCTGGAACTCACAGTGATCCTCCTACCTCTGCCTCCTGAGTGCTGGGATTAAAGGCGTGTGCCACCATGCCCAGTGTGGTTTTTTTTTTTTAATGTTTTATTTTTAATTATTTGATTTTTCTTTTTTTTTGGTTTTTCGAGATAGGGTCTCACTCTAGCCCAGGCTGACCTGGAATTCACTATGTAGTCTCAGGGTGGGCTTGAACTCATGACGATCCTCCTACCTCTGCCTCCCGAGTGCTGGGATTAAAGGCATGTGCCAGTACACCCGGTTTAGTTTTAATCACTTGAGAGAAATAGGCAGGTAGAGAGAGAATGGATGTGCCAGGGCCTCCAGCCACTGCAAACGAATTCCAGATGCACGCACATCTTGTGCATCTGGCTAATGTGGGTCCTAAGGAACTGAACCTAGGTCCTTTGGTTTTGCAGGTAAGCACCTTAACTGCTTCTCCCCAATCCGTCCTTTTTTTTTTTTTTTTTTTTTCCCAAGGTAGGGTCTTGCTCTAGCCCAGGCTTACCTGTTATTATGCAATCTCAGGGTGACCTCAAACTCACTGCGATCCTCCTAAATCTGCCTCCTGAGTGTTGGGATTAAAGGCATGCACCACCACGTACAGCTTCAGACTTGTGGGTTTTTGTTTGTGGTTTTTTGCTTATTTGTTTGTTTTTCTGAGGTAGGGTTCTGCTCTAGCCCAGGCTGACCTGAAATTCACTATGTCATCTCAGGGTAACCTCAAACTCACGGTGATCCTCCTACATCTGCCTCCCAAGTGCTGGAATTAAAGGCATGTGCCACCACACTTGGCTTCAGTGTTTTTTGTTTTTTTTTAAATGGGGGTAATGACTGCTTATGGTGTATGCCTTTTATTTCTATTTATTTATTGTGATGTCTTGCTGTATTTTTATTTATTTGCTTGTGTATATGTGGAGGCACACCAGAGTCTCTTGCTGCTACATCCCAATGCCAAATGCACGGGCCACTTTGTGCATCTGGCTTTACATGGGTGCTGGGGAATCAAGACCAGGCCAGCAGACTTTGCAAGTAAGCACTTTTAACCACTAAGCCATCTCCCCAGCCCGTGTGCCCTTTTGTTTTTTTCCTGCTTTTTTTTTTTTTTTTTTTTTTTGAGATAGGGTCTCACTCTAGCCCAGACTGACCTGCAACTCACTCTGTAGTCCCAGGCTGGCCTTGAACTCACAGCAATCCTCTTACCTCTGCCTCCCGAGTGCTAGGATTAAAGGCATGTGCCACCATGCCTAACCCATTTTTTCTGTTGTTTTTTTTCCCTCTTCTTTCTCCTTTTTTTTCTTATTTTGGCAGTGTTGGGGATAGAACCCAGGACCTTGAACATGTTAGTGCTATACCACTGAGCTAACTCTCATCCTAGGATCTTGCTGGTCTAGCCCAGGCCGGCCTGAAATTCATGATCCTCTGTTTTAGCCAATCCCTCATTACTCCTATTATAGTTAACAGGATTTTAAAAAAATGTTTTATTTATTTACTTATTTGAGAGAGAGAATGGGTACGCCAGGGCCTCCAGCCACTGCAAACAAACTCCTGATGCATGTGCCACATGTGACTCATGTGGGTTCTGGGGAAATTGAACTAGAGTCCTTCAGTTTTGCAGGCAAGTGCCTGAACCACCAAGTCATCTCTCCAGCCTGTTTTGTTGTTGTTGTTGTTGTTTGTTTTCAAGGTAGTCTCACAGTAGCCCAGGCTGACCTGGAATTCACTATGTTTTCTCAGGGTGGCCTTGAACTTGCAGTGATCCTTCTACCTCTGACTCCCAAGGGCTGGGATTAAAGGCATGTGCCACCATGCCCGGCTGCTTTTTTTTTTTTTTTTTTTTTTTTTTGGACAGGGACTCTATGTAGCCTAGACTAGCTCAAGCAAAGGTGATGTAATCATCCTGCCTCAGTCTCCCAGTTGCTAGGATTACAGGCATGTCATGTAACACCATAAATAGCCAGGCATAGTGGTGTACACCTTTAGTCTCAGCACTTCAGAGGCCAGAGTAAGAGGATTACCATAAGTTCAAGATCAGCCTGGGGCTACACAGTTCCTGGTCAACAAAAGTAAAACAGAGGAAAATGATTAAATTTCTGTGTGGACCCTTTCTCCTCAACAATACAAATGGCCCTACATGCAATACAGGCAACACTATCCAAGGACATGTACAAATTGGTATGTCAGGTGTAAGATCCCAATAAATCTTTGTTTTTGAGACAAGGTCTCACTATGTAGCCCAGGCTGGCCTTGAATTCTCAATCCTCCTGCCTCAGAAGCCTCCTGAGAACTGAATATAGAGATGTGCCACCATGTCTGGCTCTCAATCTGTTTTTAACAGGTAGAGTGTGATGGCACACAAGATGGGTAGTGCAAGAACATGTAAGTTTGGGTGTCCCTCATGGGAAGACAGACAGAACACCCTCTGGGTCCACTTTGGCAAGCTCTGGGTTTTGGCTGGTCTCTGCAGCACCTGGGTACCTACCTGTGACTTGCAGTGGCTTCTCTCAGTCAACTACAACCAGAGCCAGTTTCTCTACTAGTCTCTTGGGGTTCTGCATATGTACCAGAGCATCTCCTGAGGCCAAAATCTTTGAAAAACAAGGTCCACCCTCACTGGCCAAGCTTCCAGGCTCACTGTGGCTGCTCCAGGTTGCTGTAGACAGACATCCCAAAGGGGTTCTTTGAAACTGCTTTCTCTTGAAGGTATGTATGCAACTAATGCACTGCAAGGGTTGTTGGACGTAGCCCATACCAGCACTGTGGAAAAGTAGAAATGACAACGTTGCCCATTCCTGTGCCTCACTGTGTCCCTACTAAGGTGCTAAAGTGTGGCTTCACACATTGCACAGGTGTAGGATCAGGCCAGGACAAAAGATAAAGAGTTTTCTGCTTCTGGGAACTGGGATCTTAGCCAGGAAAGTGTCTCCCACAAAGGGCCATGAATTAAGAGCCTTGGTCCCTAGCTAGGTACAGTGGCCTGCAACTGTAATCCAAACTACTGGGGTTGCTTAAGCAAGGTTAAAGGACAGCCTAGGCAATATAGTGAGACCTTGTCTCAAAGACAGACAGAACAAAAGCAAATAGCTTGGTATTGAGAGTTGGGGAACTTTTAGGTCATTGGTGGAGGGAATATGCTCTCACGGGGGACTTCAGAACCTAGCTCTCTTCTTTCACTCAACCACAGCTGAATGGCTTTGCACCCACACACGTACTTGTGCTCCTGCAGTGTACTGTAACCGGCTCAGAGCAACAGGGCCAATAGGGCATGGACTGAAGCCATGGAAGCTCTGAGCCAGACTGAATCTTAGCTTTTTTAGTTCCCTTGGTTCTTTTGTGATTTTGGGGGGGAGGGGATACTGTACCCACTGGGTTAAGTCCTCAACCCCATCTTTTCTTGTTATGATGCTGATTATCTTGGGTAGTTTCTGCATTAGCAGAAAGCTGACACGGATGAGTCCCAGAATCTCTGGATCAAGTAGTTCCTCAGAACAAGTGTGTGGAAATCTCTGCAGCCCATTGGTTGAGCTGCCCTGTTCCTAAGGCTTCTCATATTGTTATTCTATACAATGCCAGGTGTAAGCATTTTGCAGGAAGAAGTATAATTTTTTTTTCAAGGTAGGGTCTCACTCTAGCCCAGGCTGATCTCTGGAATTCACTATGTAGTCTCAGGGTGGCCTTGAGCTCAGCGATTCTCCTACCTCTGCCTCCTGAGTGCTGGGATTAAAGGCATGCGCCACCATGCCTGGCTAGGAAGAAGTGTAATTTTGGCTACTGGATTTACCCGGTAGCCATTAAGTATGAATTCTATAGTAACCATGTCAATTTTCCCTTGTGTTTAGATTTTAAAAGCAGTAATTAATCTAAGGAAGAAATGAGGAACCTCAGCTAACATAAACTCTAGAGGTGACTTGGAAGCAAAGAAAAGGCTCATAATTACACCTGCTCAGAACAAGAACAGCCTTCATCAGCATCCTATTCATGCACATGCTTTATTCAGAAGTTATGTATAAAGGTCAAAATTATACTTGATGCCAGGCATGGTAGCATATGCCTTTAATCCCAGCAGTTGGAGGGCAGAGGTAGGGGGATCACTGTGAATGCAAGGCCATCCTGAGACTAGAGTGAGTTCCAGGTTAGCCTAAGCTAGAGACCCTACTTCGAAAATATGTATGTATAGGCTGGGGAAATGGCTTAGTGGGTAAGGCGTTTGCCTGCAAAGCCTAAGGACCTTGGTTCGGTTCCCCAGAACCCATGTAAGCCAGATGCACGGGGGGGGGGGCACATGCATCTGGAGTTCATTTGCAGTGGCTGGAGGGAGGCCCTGATGTGCCCATTCTCTTTCTCTCTCTGCCTCTTCCTCTCTCTCGAATAAATAAATAATTTAATGTGTGTGTGTCTATTTGAAAACACAAAAACTGCCAAGCACGGTGGTACATGCCTGTAATCCCAGCACTTAAGAGGCAGAAGGATTGTTGCAAGTTTGAGGCCAGCAAGGGTTACATAGAGAGGCCCTGTCTTTAAAAAGAGAGAGAGAAATTAAGCTAGAGTACATGACAAGAAAAACAAAGCATCAAAGAAGGATACAAAATTAGAAGCTACAGGAAGATGCTATACATTCAACAAACCAGAATTGTAAGTAAAGCCAGCTAAGGAGTCATCTTCATAAGGACAAAGGGAAACACACACAATTTAGAGAACCAGAGTCCTAGGGCCCCAAGTCCCAAGCCCCATACCCAACAACTCTGACCTAAGAGCTTCCCAACCTCATTCTTTCCTGACCCCAGAGGTTCCATAGCCTGGGCACACCTCCCCACGTGACTAGATACACAGCACATTTATGCAGTGCTGTATGGATTTAGAAGTCACCTATGTTAGCTCGGGTTCTCCCAGACTGCCCTGCCAGATCTAGGTCCCAGCTGGAAAACCATCACTCACCTGCACTCACTGTCCCAGGAGCAGGGCAGCACCTTCCTCCACCTCAGAAGGCCAAAGCAGGAAGATCATGAGACCAGCCTGGACTGTGGAGTGACCCTGTCTGTCTCAAAAAACAAACAACAAAAGGCACAAAGCAAAAGAAGGGCTATAAATTGGCAATCTATCTATAACCCTAATGCTTCTTATAACCTTAAGGCTTCTTTGTCTAAGGAAGCTTTTTTTTTTTTTCATTTTGTTTTGTTTTGATTTTTTTCAAGGTAGGTTCTTACTCTAGTTCAGGCTGAACTGGAATTCACTCTGTAGTCTCAGGGTGACCTCGAACTCATGGCAATCCTCCTACCTCTGCCTCCTGAGTGCTGGGATAAAAGGCATGAACCACCACTCCTGGCTCATTTTTTTTTCTTCTAAGCAATGGGATTTTAGGCTAGGGATATCGCTCGGTGGTAGAACACTTGCTTGGCATGCCCAAGAGAAATCTCAACAAAGGGCAGAGCAATGTCCTGTGCTGCTTGAGACTGCAACAAGATGACAATGACTCCAAGTATTGGTTCTATTCCCAATACTACAAAACATGATGGTGCATGCCTGTAATCCCAGCACTTGGGCAATGGAAACAAGAGGATCAGGAGTTCCAGGTCAACCTCAATAACATGGCAAGACCCTGTCTCAAAAAGAAAACAAACCCTAAAGGTGACCAGTTTGCTGTGTGCTCACTTCTCATTAACTTCCTTACTTTTATTTTCTCTCCAACATTTTCTTCCAAGACTATCATCCTGCACTCCATCAATACACTTTTAGGGTCCTTTAGAATAGTTCCCCTCTCTGGGACAGACTCTCTAACTGCCATATTTCTATACCCCATTCAGCCAGAAGTAGTTCAAGATCTGATGTTATCACCCTGTCTTCTAACAGTAGTTACGAGTGTCTTCTCACCGGGCGTGGTGGTGCATGCCTTTAATCCCAGCATTTGGGAGGCAGAGGTAGGAGGAGCGCTGAGAGGTCGAGGCCACACTGAGACTATATAGTGAGTTCCAGGTCAGCCTGGACTAGCATGAGACCCAACCTCGAAAAACAAACAAAAAAAAAAGTGTGTCTTCTCATGAGAGGGGGAAATGAGAGGGGGTATAGTTAGGGTGACTGGATCCCTAGAAGTAAGAAAAAGGCAGTAAAGTCTCCACTTGCTAGAAATCAAAGATGATCTGACTTAGCTCTTGCCTAGTTCTCTTGACCTGTTTCTCCAAAACCAACCAGGACCCCTCCTGGAAGGGAGGTCTTTCACAGGATTTTTTTCCATTAATTTGAAGTGGGTTGGGGCAGGCAGACAGGGAGAGAATGGATGTGTCAGGACCTCCAGCTGCTGTAAACAAATTCCAGATGCATGCACCACCTTGTGCATCTGGCTTACGTGGATTCTGGGGAATCAATCCTGGGTCCTTTAGTTTTGCAGGCAAACACCTTGACCACTAAGCTATTTCTCCAGCCCATCTTTCATAGGATTTAAACATTGCAGTTGATCTAGTTCGCCCCCGGAACTTGGTGTCAGGGCTAACCTCTTCCTGAGACAGCCCCTAGCCCTAACCAACCAGCTGTCCCTCTGGATCACCTGAGCGGGAAGACAGCCCACCACTATAAGGTTATAAATACCTCTGCAAGGGGAAAGCAGGTTCTCTAACCACTTGTGAACTTCCAGTTGTGGCTGAATTTTTTCCTTGGCTGGACCTGGGCTGGCTTGGCCAAGGCCCAGCCAGGAGGGCCTCCTAGCCCTTAGTCTCCACATGGGCTCTTTATCCCCTTCAGCTCCCCACATGGCAAGAGCTACCTTAACCTTCTTTTCTCTCTTTTCTTTCTGTAGTTTTCCCAGGCCCTCCACGTGGGGACCTTTCCTTGGCTCTGTACTTTCCTCAATAAATATAATTTAATAATAATAATAATAATAATAAAAGAAAACAAAAGACAATGGTCTATGGCCCCTGGTTACTCTATAAGAGTATTTTCTTCCACAATGGCTCCTTTGGTCACTGCTCACCCTGGAATATCCCACATTATTCTGTAATAAACTCTTATCTTCTATATACAAACACACACAAAACAACAGTTGGGGGTTCTCACTATGTTACTGAGGCTGGCCCCAAACTTCTGAGCTCAAGCAGTCCTCCTGCCTCAGCTTCCTCAGTAGCTAGGACTGCAGGTGTGTGCCACCATCCCTGGCTTAAGGAAGCTGCTCTAACCTTCCTTCCTAGAACATGTGCTTCTCACATCACAGGCTAGGCAGAGTAATGCCCTGGAGCATCAGTGGCAGGACACTGACCTTCCATGTGGGAGGGATTCTGCTCCTTTCTGAATCCTGGTTCTACTATGTGCTGTTGGGGAAACCACCTCTAAGAGCTTGTTCCCACTGTTAAGTGTAACTAGCATAGTGTCACTAGGTGGTCCAGTGCTCAATCACTGGGCCAGGGAAAACACTCGGCAAGGATGAGGCAGTGCTTTTGTTAAGTCAGTCTCATGAGAGACTGAAGGGAAGCAGCTAGAGGGTAGTAGACCTACTCAGCACTTCAGAACTCACCTGTGTGGCACAGTCACTTCAGGAAGTTACTTCAAGGGGTGCCCTGACAAGGTTAGCCAGGAGGTGTCACACTCTGTCTCCTCAGGGAAGGACCTTGGTCTTAAACACTGAGGCTCACATATGCTTAAAGCTACTACTTCCTTGAAAAGAAGGGGTAATAGGTCAAGAGCACTTCTTTCAGAACTCCCTAACAGAGTTATAAACCACACACAAAACTTGCTCAAGAGAAGTCTCAGCAAAGGACAGCAATGTGCCAGTGCTACAGTGGGTAGGTTCCTGCTTGAGACAAGGTGTGAATGACTCCAGAAATCTTCCTAGGGCCTCTCCTCTAACTTCATGTCAGAGCAGAAGTCCAGCGCCGATCTCAGGGAAGAGCAGTCTTTGTTACTGGGGCACCCCCAAACACACCACACTGATCAAGAATGTGCAGGAAAAGGAGGGATGGAGTAAGTCTGCAAATAAGAAAGGCACAGCACCCAGGTTCTAGTTCTTGATTTTAATGCCATTGAGGGAACTGAGACTCCATGTACGAGAGAGCTCACAGACCAGTATGTTAACGAATACAAGTGTAACACTGTATACACAAGCCCAACATTATACAGAGGAAGACAATGGACCCAGCTGACCTCCCACATTCCAGAAGTGACTTCCTGTTCCTACACCCAATCTGTTCCCATATTCTCCCCACTACGTACACACGTTTCCTCCAGAATTCCCGAAAGATGTCTCTCCCACCTCAGTCCTCAATACTCCAGCTTCAGATAAGTAAAGACTCTTTTAAGGACCACAAGACAGCCACCACCTTCATGCAAGAGCCCCAGAAAAATAGTACCCAGGAAAACATCAACACTTATATCACAATCAAATATGGTCAAAAAATATGCAGAAGACATTTGAAATCCTCTGGGGTCAAAATGATCTGTGATTAGTTTTCTGTTGGTGGTGTTTATCCTAACCCCTCAGGGATTAGCTCAGCCCAGGATCACACACTGATGCTCAGCCAGCTCGCTGTGCCCTGCAGGTGTTTGCTGGTTCTCCAGCAAACAGCTGGGAGCTTACATCCTGGAACAGGAGGCTGAGACAGCTCCCAGAACATCCTAGGCCCCAAGAGAAAAGATTACAAAGTTCCAAAGTACAGCTGACTGCCTTTCATGGTTGGAAGCACTGGGCAGCCAGGTGAACAGCAGAGGTAGGTTATGGACGGTGATGGTTCCTTTCTTCTACTTAGAGCACTAACAGTAGAATTCCTCTCCCGGGATGTGTTGTGTTTCAATGTGGTTTTCTCTCAGTCTCTTCTATTGCTATTATGTCTTCTGTCTATACTGTACCCTGTTGTGACTAGCATTGCACCACTGATCCTATCTCCTAAATCATCTTCTCAACAGTAAGCAGCATGATTCCCAGGAGAAAAGGTGTCCAGAGTCAAAAAAAAAAAAAAAAAAGAAAGAAAGAAAGAAGGAAGCTCAAGGGCAGGCACTTGGGTCTGACTCATCAATGACTGGCCTGTTTCAGACCAAGATGAACCTAGGCTCTTGTCAGATGAGAGGCGCTGGCTGACATTACACACAGAATTCTATAAAAATACACTTCGTTTAGATCAGGAAAAAGCTTTCCTCCCAACTCTTCTTATGCTCTGGGATCATCTATAGCTGGAAAGGGATCAAATAGGCAGAGCTGATTTCCAGAGAGACAAACCCTTTATTTGGAAGCTATTACCAACTACCACATCCCACATCCAGTAGAACATTTCAGCCAGGCCTTAGCTTCTCAGCAGTGAATGGCAAAAATAAACCAGTAAGTTCTTTTACTCCATTTAGAAAGAACTTCAAGAGGGTACAGTACAGAAGGCTAGAGTGAGTGTAGAGGGACAAATGGAGAACATCTATGACATGGTAGATTTTTTTTTTTTTTTTGCAGTACTGAGGATGAAACTCATGGTCTTGTGCATACTAGACAAGCATTCTACTGCTGAGCCATTCCAGTCTCTATGATATATTACTTTATTTCATATTTCTATTTCCATTGTCACAGAAGAAATGTAATTATAATAAATATATTTTAGTACAAAGAAAAGTTTCTGTTGCTACAAAAAAGTATAGAAGTCAGTGGATTCAAAATATAAAGGTTTTGTTGTTGAAACAAGAAAAAAAAAGAAGCCAGGTGTGATGGTGTACACCTTTAATCCCAACACTCGGGAGGCAGAGGTAGGAGGCTCACCTCTACCTCTGAGTTTGAGACCAGCCTGGAACTATAGAGTGAATTCCAGGTCAGCCTAGACTAAAGTGAGACCCTACTTGGTCTCACTTTTGGAGAAAACCAAAAATTAAAAAATAAAAGAAAGAAACCCACAAGGATTTAACAAGAGGATTTAATACCTCAATACCTAGTCTGCCCTAAGACCTTGAAGCATCAAGTAAAATATTAACAGAAAAAATGGAGGGGAGGAAGGAGATGATAAGAAAAGAAGGGAGGGAGCTCTGAGCTGGTCAGCCAGTGTCCCTTCTCTGCCTGCTCCAGTGGCTCAGAGCCTTCTTCCCCACAGTGGCACAGAACTCACCAACCAGAGGGCAGCAGAGGACAGAGGAGCAAGGGTGTCTCCAGCCAGAAGCACAGGGAAAATATCTTTACCCAGAATCCCATCACTTATTATTATTATTACGATTTTTATTATTATTATTATTTTGGTTTTCCAAGGTAGGGTCTCACTCTAGCCCAAGCTGACCTGGAACTCCCTATGTAGTCTCAGGATGGCCTCGAACTCACAGCAATCCTCCTACCTCTGCCTCCCAAGTACTGGGTTTAAAGGCATGAGCCATCACACCAGCTCCCGGAATCTCATTACTTTAAGCAAGCCTTCAGGGCTATTCTACTTGAGCAAATTGGTTTCTTCTTGTCTTACATGTATGGACTCTTTTCTTTTTTATGTATTTTATTTATTTATTTGCAAGCAGAGAAAGAGATAGAGAAAAGAGAGACAAAGAGAATGGGCACACCAGGGCCTCTAGCCACTGCAAACAAACTCCAGAAGCATGTGCCACTTTGTGCATCTGGTTTTCTGTGGGTATTAGGGAATGGATCTCTGGTTGTTAGTTTTTGGAGCAAAGTGCCTTAACTGCTAAGCAGTCTCTCCAACCCATGCTACCAAGCTCTGTGATGCTTTGTGTCAGAGTGGGGAAGGGAAGGGCTCAAAGCCTAATTATTAGAAAGCACTGGGCTTAATCTTCTACTCTCTACTCACATGGACCTCCTCCTCAACAGTTTTTCTCACTATCTCTAAAAAAAAAAAAAAGAAAGAAAGAAAGAAAGAAAAAGAAAGCAGCACAAGAGCTAGGCATGGTAGAGCATGCCTGTGATACTAGCACACAGGAAGACTGGGAGTCCAAGGCCATTATCAGCTACTCAGCTACATAGCAATTTCGAGGCCAGCCTGGGCTACATGATACTGTGTCTCAAAAAATGAATACAACAAAGCAATGAGAGAAAGAACTACACAATAGGAATCATGAATCAAAGCAACTTACATATAAAACTTTTTGTTAGAACAAGGCCAGAGCCATGCTGCCAGGCTAAGTGCCAAGCCAGGTCATCAACTCCAAAAAGAGACGTCCATTTGTTTGATGAGAACAGGGTCAGCAAGTAACCTGGACCGTGACTAACAGCCCTTCCCTCCTGGACTTCAACTTCAGTGTACCCGTGTTCCACCCACAGGAGTGAACACCAGGGCGCATCGTCCCCTCTAATCTGTGTAGGGCCTGGGAAATCTGCCCTCTGGCTGCATGAAGGAGGCCTTGCTCTCTTCTTCAGAAGCTCATAGATGATTCAGTGCCTGCTCCACCCCCACATCTCTGTTCCTGTACCAGTGGGAAAGGAGAGATGCTGCTCTCACCAGTTCCTTGCATATACTGAAAACAAAACCAAAACCATCTCCTCTCAGTCGTACCCAGGAATAGTGACAACCATGAGAATTTACAACTCCTGATGCAGCCAGGAAATGTTAATGCACTCAGGGGTGCAGCATAGCTTTTCCTTCAAGGGGTTATGTGTCATGCCCTGACTTAGCTGCCCTTGGAGGGGCAGGAAATAAATTCAGTGGAAATAGATCATTATGGATCAGTTTCTTTCGAAATATGGGAAGTAAAAAATAATATAGGTTTGCTGCTGGTTTCCTCCAGCTCCTAGGACAGCTCTGTCTCCCACCCAGTGCTCCTTTTCCTTCCCCAGAGCAGGAACTCTCCTAGAAGAAGAGTTCCTTTCAGAGAGGCTCACCACATTGGATCCTAACACATGACACAGCCAAGGAGTGTTTTCAACCTTTAAAATGATGCTACATTTCAAAAGAAGATCTAGGCATCGTACCTGTTTGACTCAAGGAATCTTCAAAAGGGACTCTGAATCCTGCACTCCAACCCTATGAGAAGGGACTCTGCAAGTAAGACATGGTGCTGGAAGGAAGAAGCCAAGACCCTGAGGCAGGGCTGTAAACATTGTGGTTTTCTAAGGCCAAACTGGTCCATGGCTTTGGAGGCATGGTTAAACCTCCAAAGGTGGTGATGAGCATGTTCTGGGAGCAAAAGAAACACCTTTCCACACCCAAGACAAGGCAGGGCTGTGCCTAGGGGAAGGTGGGGTGTACTGGGAGGGAATGCACTCTTTCTTCTTTGGCCAAGGTTAGAGGGTGTCTACATGGGAAACTACCCCATTGTATTTCTCGTTCCTACAGACACACCGAGCACAGGAAGGAATGCTTGAATGGGGTGAGTAAGGATACCTGTATCGGTAATGTGGCTCTAAAACGAGCAGCTCTCTTACAAGGTCAGAAAGGTAGCAAACTTCCTTGGACTTCCAGTGAAGCCTTCACTAGACTCTGCGCCTCAAGTGAAGACTGTTGTGCCTCAAATAAGACCAGATGAGAAAAGACTGTGAGTTCCTAAGGGTGACAAGCTAGGGAGACTGGAGCAATACCTGTCCCCTTGGAACAACTCAGTCCTCACCTCAGCAGGTTCAGGAGCAGTCAACAGCCCTTTGTGGACTGTGCTCCCAGAGCCACCCAAGCGGATGGTCGCCCCCCACAATGGGACTCTTGCCTACTGGGGCTACTCACCACCATGTGATCTTGAACTCATAGATGGGGCGCTTGCAGTAGTAGTGGCTGACGAGGTGCTTGTCACACACCCCAATGCACTGGTGGTCCACAGTGAGACCCTGGGCTGAGAGGTCCGTGACCAGACAGTGCAGCAGGTCATACACATCAGCCACCGCCTCCCAGGGCCCAAAAGACACATCCACTTCACAGTGGTGTTCGAAGAGCTGCCCATCACTCTCGCTCCGTTCAAAGCGCAAGGAGTTGAGGAGTGGACGCTCATATGGGGTGATGGGCATCTCCTCCTTGAAGACACAGACCTTGAGCTTGGCAAAGCGGGCCTTTCGCTGTACTGCACGCAGCCGGGCAATCTCCACGATCCGCTCCAAATGGTCTGTTGGGGTGAACACAGTGCCCATCAATGGGCACGGGTGGGGCAGGGCAGATGTAGACATGTGCATCTCAACGACAGTGGGATGCAGGAGTTAAGAGGCTGACTTTATGGGGAAGGGACTCTGTGGACCCAGGAAGGATACACTTCAGCAAAATGAAACCAAAAGAATGCAGGGGGTAGGGAGAGTAGGGTGCTGTTTTCTTGCAACACAATCTGCTGAGGGTCCCCAGGCAGGGTGGGTCATCTTGAACCCGAACCATCCCAGCATCACTAATAGGGAAGAACATTCTCTCTTAACCTAGATGAGCCCTGCATGACTTGCTCTGGTGAAGAGCCCTTTTCCCCAAATGCTTCAGGGCAGTTGACTCCTCACCTTTGTAATAGGGCATGAGTCCCAGAAAAGCTTGGCGCACCTTCTCCCCCTTCAGCGGCTGCATGTTCTCCAGCTGCTCCAGAAGGGGCCCAATGGCGTAGTACTGGGCCTCTTTGTGCACAGCGCGCACACGCTCCCGGGGTGGCAGGTCACCAGAGCGCAGGAAGTTCAGCACATCTCTAGGCAGGAAAGAGAAAGGAAGGGAAGGAGCTGAGGCCCTGTGGATGTGACAGAGCAGTCAGGACACAGAATCTGGATGCCAGCTGTGTAATTTTGACCCTTAGTGCCTCAGTGTCCTCATGTGTAAAATGTGGAAAAAAATATAAAACTAGCTCAGAGTGTTATGAGGGAATTGAATGAATTAAAATATATGAAAAGTGCTTAGAAGCCAGGCGTAGTGGCACACACCTTTTATTTTTGTTTTTTGTTTTCCGAGGTAGGGTCTCACTCTAGCTCACTCTGACCTGGAATTCACTATGTAGTCTCAGGGTGGCCTCGAACTCATGGCAATCCTCCTACCTCTGCCTCCGCAGTGCTGGGATTAAGGGCATGCACCATCACCCAGGATATAAAGGAAATAGAAAGGAAAGGGGGGGTACTTAATAGGATGGTATTGTATATATGTAGGTAGAACAGATTAATGGGGGTGAAAAGGCCTATATTCACCACCCGGCGAAGCACACCTTTAATCCCAGCATTCGGGAGGCAGAGGTAGGAGAATCACTGTGAGTTTGAGGCCACCCTGAGACTACATAGTGAATTTCAGATCAACCTGAGCTAGAGTGAGACCCTACCTCGAAAAAGAAAAGAAAAAGCTTCAATAAACTGGGCATGGTGGTGCATGACATTAATCTCAGCACTTGGGAGGCAAAGGTAAGAGGATCACTCTAAGTTCAAGGCCAGCCTGGGGTTACAGAGTAAATTACAGGTGAGCCTGGGCTAGAGTGTGACCCTATCTCAAAATAAGAAGAAAAAAAATAAGAAATGTGCAAACATATATAATTTGAGACAGTCATGCCATGTAACCTAGGAAGGCCTGAAATTCAAAATCCTCCTGCCTCAGCCTCCGAAGTGCTAGAAGTACAAACTAAGACCTTGCATGTTTTAGGCAAGCATTCTACAAATACGCTATACTTGATCCTAACTGTATCACCTTTATTATATGAATTACTTTTACAATTACAAATTACAAATACCACCTAGATCAAGGTATAAAATGTTTCTATCTCCTGAAGGTTTTTTTCTGTGCCCTTTCTAGTGGATCCCTACAAAGAAACCGCCTCAACTTTTTTTTTAAATTTTTTTGTTCATTTTTATTTATGAGAGTGACAGACAGAAAGAGGCAGACAGAGAGAGAGAGAGAATGGGCGCAGCAGGGCCTCCAGCCACTGCAAATGAACTCCAGACGCGTGTGCCCCCTTATGCATTTGGCTAACATGGGTCCTGGGGAATTAAGCCTCGAACCGGGGTCCTTAGGCTTCACAGGCAAGCACTTAACTGCTAAGCCAACTCTCCAGCCCCTCAACTTTTCTTTTTAAATTTTTTAAATATATTTGCAAGCAGACAGCAAGAAAGATAGAGAGAAAAGAGACAGACAAAGAGAGAATGGGCAAGCCAGGGCCTGTAGCCACTGCAAACTAACTCCAGACGTATATGCCCCTTGTGCATCTGGCTTATGTGGGTCCTGGGGAATCAAACCTGGGTCCTTTGGCTTCGCAGGCTTAACTGCTAAGCCATCTCTCCAGCCCGAACTTTTTTTAAAAAATATATTTAATTAATTAATTGAGAGAGAGAGAAAGAAGTAGAGAGGGAGAGAGAATGGGCATGCCAGGGCCTCCAGCCACTGCAAAGAACTCCAGATGCATGTGCCCCCTTATGCATCTGGCTTATGTGGGTCCTAGAGAACTGAACCAGGATCCTTTGGCTTTGCAGGCAAATGCCTTAACCACTAAGCCATCTCTCCAGCCCATCAATTTTTTAAAAAATATATTTTATTTATTTATTTGAGAGAGAAAGAGGGAGGGAGGGAAGGAGGAGGAGAGAGAGAGAGGAAGGGAGGGACAGAATGGGAGGCCCTCCAGCCACTGCAAATGAACTCCAGCTGCATGTGTCCCCTTGTGCATCTGGCTTATATGGGTTCTGGAGAATCAAACCAGGATCCTTTGGCTTTGCAGGCAAATGCCTTAACCGCTAAGCCATCTCTCCAGCTTTTAACAGCAAAGACTAGTTTGGGGCTGGAAAGATGGCTTAGTGGTTAAGGCACTTGCTGGCAAAGCCAAAGGACCTAGGTTTGATTCTCCAATAGCCACATAAAGGCGGATGTATAAATAAGGTGGGCATGCATCTGGAGTTCACTTACAGTGGCTAGAGGCCCTGGCACGCCACGAGACAAGACTAGCCTTTCTTTAAAATTCATATCAACAGAATCATACAATATACCTGACTTCATAACCTCAATATGATTTTTTTTTTTTTTTTTGGTTTTTGTTTTTTGAGGTAGGGTTTCACTCTAGCTCAGGCTGACCTGGAATTCACTATGCAGTCTCAGAGTAGCCTCAGATGCATGGTGATCCTCCTACCTCTGCCTCTCAAATGCTGGGATTAAAAGCGTGCGCCACCATGCCCGGCTGATTTTTTTTTTTTTTTTTGAGGCAGGGTCTCATGTAGTTCAGGCTAGCCTCAAATTCTCTATGCACTCAAGGATTTTGAATTCCTGATCTTCCTGTCTCTACCTAAAAGATAGGATTACAAATGTATGCCACCACACCCGGTTTATGAAGTGCTGGGGATAACACACAGGGCTTTGTGCATGCCAGGCAGATACTCTATCAACTGAGCTACATCCCCAGCCCCTCAACATCTTTGCAGTTTCTCCATCATATTGTACATGTCAGTACTTTGTTTCTGTATAAGGGTTTTTTTTTTTTTTTTTTTAAGAAATTTCTATTTCAGGGCTGGGGAAATGGCTTAGCAGTTAAGGTGTTTGCCTGTGAAGCCCAAGGACCACGGTTCAATTCCCCAGGACCCACAAAAGGCAGATGCACAAGGAGGTGCATGTGTCTGGAGTTCATTTGCAGTGGCTGGAGGCCCTGGAGCACCCATTCTCTCTTCCTATCTCCCCCCTCCAAATAAATAAACAAATAATGCACTTAAAATATTTAAATTATATTTACAGACAAGAGAGGAAGAAGCAGAGTGAGTGAAAGAGTATGGGTGTGCCAAGGCTTCCTGCCACTGTAAACAAACTCCAGACTCATGCTGCACTTTGTGCACCTGGCTTTACGTGGGCACTGGGGGATGGAACCTGGACATTAGGCTTTACAAGCGAGTGCCTTTAACAGCTGAGCCACCTCTACAGTCCCTAAAGTTTCTTTCTTTCTTTGAATATTTTATTTTATTTTATTTATTTGAGGGGGGGAGAGTGAGAGAGAATAGGCGTGCCAGGACCTGTAGCCACAGCAAATGAACTCCAGAGGCATGTGCCACCTTGTGCATCTGACCTATGAGGGTCCTGTGGAATTGAATCTGGGTCCTTAGGCTTCTCAGGCAAGCGCCTTAACCACTAAGCAATCTCTCCAGCACCCCAAAGTTTCTTTTTATTATTTATTGTTTGAGTATGATATTATTATATGAATATGACAATTTTAACTCATTCTCTTATTAATGGGCATGTCAGTTCTTTCCAGTTTTGGACTAGGATGAGCAGATATAATGAATATTCCTGTGTAAGGCCTTTTGTGGACACAGCACCAATTTCTCTTAGGTGGACATTAGAACTGTTTAATTGTACGGTAAGTGCATGTTTAACAAAGTGGTTGTAGCATTTTAAATCTTCAGCAGTAACACCAAAGAATTCAGTTGACCTATATCCTCATTGTTAGCATTATTCTATAGCTATGTGGAAAAGATAAAATGCCAAACAAAATCCTAGCACTCAGGAGGCAGAGGCTAGGAGGATCACGCTGGGTTTGAGGCTACCCTGAGACTAATTCCAAATCAGCCTGGGCTAGAGGGGGACCCTACAATGAAAAAAAAAAAAACCCTAATATCTGAACAATTGGTTCAGGAGTGTACATTTCCTTAAAATAACCAGGCAGTTCTAATTCTCTTTTTAGATTCTCTGATTTTTAAATATTTATTTACAAGCAGAACGAGACAGAGAGAGGAAAACAGACAGTGAGAGGAAGAGAGAATGGGCACACCAGGGCCTCCAGCCACTACAAACGAACCCCAGATGCATGCACCACCTTGTGCATCTGGCTTACATGGGAACTGGGGAATCAAACCTGCATCCTTAGGCTTTGTAGGCAAGTGCCTTAACCAACAAGCTATCTCTCTAGCCCCCAAGATTCTTGTTTTGTTGTTTTTGCTTGTTTGTTTGTTTCAAGGTAGGGTCTCATTCTACCTCAGGCTGAGTAGGAACTTACTCTAGTCCCAGGCTGGCCTCAAACTCATTGCAGTCTTCCTACCTGCCTTCCAAGTGCTGGGATTAAAGGCCTTCTCCACCATGCCAGGGCCTCCTTTTAGATTATTATTATTTAGTGAGTGCCAAGTGTAATCAGGCCCATCATCAGTAGGTATGCAAACAGAGTAAGTAAACAAGTTCTCATTTCAATAGTTAGTCTCCATCCACATCACAACATCAGCTAACATTAAGTATTAATCATGTAATACACAGTTAGTCCTTATGTCCATCCTATAAATGAAGCCCAGGTAGAGCCCAGAAGTCAAAGAACAACAATTGCTCAGGGAGCAAGAGCTGCCAAAGGCTCAAATCCAGACAAGCACAATGGTCCTGTCTTTAGGAGAAACAGTCAGACCAAAGCACAGCATTGTGCTAGCCATAGTGTCAACACTAGTAGGCAAATGCTGAAGAGGATGAGGCAGGAGGTCACAAGTCCCATGAGGAGGAACTACTTTAGGAGCCCAAGCAGCCCCCATGACAGGAGCTGGGGTACATGAGCTACAATAGCCCAGAAAGCACACTTGTATATACATGAACCCTGTTTTATTTGAGTCTTTCTCTTAAAAAAAAATCTAGGGCTGGAGAGATGGCTTAGTGGTTAAGGCGCTTGCCTGCAAAGACAAATAACCTTGGTTTGATTTCCCAGTACCCATGTACGCCAGATATACAAGGTGGCGCATGCGTCTGGAATTCGTTTGCAGTGGCTGGAAGCCCTGGCATGCCCATTCTCTCCCTCTCTCTCTCTCTCTGCCTTTTACCCTCTCTCAAATAAATTTTTAAAAATCTATTCATTCATTTATTTATGAGAGAGAATGGGCACACCAGGGCCTCTAGCCACTGCAAATGAACTCCAGACGCATGAGCCACCTTATGCATCTGGCTTTACGTGGGTACTGAGGAACTGAACCTGGGTCATTAGCCTTTGCAGGCAAGTGCCTTAACTGCTAAACTATCTCTCCATCCAAGTCTTTCTCCCTCCTCCCTATATATGCAAACAGAGAGAGAGAATGAGAGAATGAGAGGGAGGGAAGGAAATGGGTGTGCCAAGGCCTCTTGCCACTACAAAGAAACTCCGGATACATGCACCACTTTATGTATCTGGCTTTACGTGGGTCCTAGGGAATCAAACCTAAGTTGGCAGGCATTGTAAGAAAGCACCTTTAACCACTGAGCCATCTCTCCAGCCCCTTGAGTCTTTCAATAACTACATCTGTTGCTAATGAATCTTAGACCACTGTCTCCAGCAGTCCAAGCATGAATGCTGCTATATCTTGCCTTCTACTACATCCTTGCCTGGCTCTGCCACTCTTCAGCCATAGCCACCATGGCATGGGCATATTGGCTTTGAGTTGAATCCTGTTTCCCCTCCCACCAGCCCCTTCTAAAATTAGTCCTCTGGGATCTTCAGTAAAACTTCCTGAGCTCTACTGAAAAACAAAACCCTGGGGCAAGGCAGAGGCAATGGGAGCTGCCAGCTGGGGCCAGCACTTTCCTCCCCCAAACAGCCTGCAAACAAAAATCTTTTTATAGTTCCACAGAGTGAGGTGACACTTTGTTTTCCCAGCATCAGAGGCAGCTGATAGCCCACTGGGGAAACCCAGATGCTACAAAGCAAATTATCTGACCAGAGGTTCCTTTCTGAGGACTACAATGACCTTTCCTCCAATGTGGGCAATCCTACTTGGAGGTCAGTATGGAGACAGAGCAGTTGAAGTTTCAGCCTCCTGGTCATCTGGCTCAAGGTTAAGGACTTTGCTAGTTCTCTAGTTATCTCCAAAGTAAGACTGAAGCTGGGAATGGTAGTTCCTGCTGGTAAGCACAGCACTTGGGAGGCTGAGGTAGAATTGCCAAGAGTTCCAGGTCATCCCAGGATACACAGTGAATTTCCAGGCTAGCCAAGGCTAGAGTGCCTCAAAAAACAAAACAGGGACTGGGGAGATGACCCATAAGTTAAAGGCACTTGCTGCAAATCCTGCTGGGCAGTGTTCAATTCCCCAGCCACCCATATAAAGCTGGATGGGGTGTTCATTTGCAACAGAGACTCATGTACTCTTGTACACACACATACACAAATAATTTTAAAAAATAGGGGCTGGAGAGATGGCTCTGCAGTTAGGGTACTTCCTAACAAAGCTGAAGGACCCAGGTTCGATTTCCCAGTATCCACATAAAGCCAGATGCACAAAATGGTGCATGTGTCTGGCGTTTGTTTTCAGTGGCAAGGAGGCCCTGGCATGCCCATTGTCTCTATCTGCCTCTCTCTCTCTCTCAAATAAATGAATAAATAAAATATTTTTTAATTTTTTTTAAAAGGGCTAGAGAGATGGCTTAGCAGTTAAGACATTTGTCTGCAAAGCCTGAGGACCCATGTTCAACTCTCCAGGTCCCATATAAGCCAGATGTGCAAAGTGAAGCAAACATGCAAGGTCACACATGCACACAAGGTGGCACATGCATCTGGAGTTCAAGTAGGTGCCTGGAAGCCCTGGCACATCAATTTTCTGTCTGTTTGTCTGTCTCTCTCTCTTGCTCCCTCACATAAAAAGGGTGGGGAGAGCTGGTCATGATGGTGCCCGCCTTTAATCCCAGCATTTGGGAGGCAGAGGTAGGAGGACTGCTGTGAGTTCAAGGCCACCCTGAGACTACACAGTGAGTTGCAGGTCAGCCTGGACTAGAGTGAGGTCCCACCTCAAAAACACAAATAAAATAAATTTAGGAGGGGGCAGTCTGTTGGCCTTGCCTCAAAAAAATTTTTTTTTAATGTAAGACTGAAGGATCAGAGAATTCTAGCTGTGTACTCTGAAGGTGTGACCTAATCAAGGTCATCCTGAGGCTCTTTACTTATTGGGCTTGACATGGGTACTGGGGTCCTTTGGTTTTGCAGGCAAATGCCTTAACCACTAAGCCATTTCTCCAGCCTTTGAGGCTCTTTATTTAACCATCACTGGCAGGCCCATGAGGCGGTTATAATATCACAAATAAGGAAACTGAGACATAAGGTCCTTAAAATAGTTTGTGTATAAGGCTCTTCATGGGAAGGTGTAAAACCACATATATTTCTTTAAAATACATATTGTTTTGTGATTGTGTTTTTACATACTTTAATGCTAAAACCATAACAACAACAGAAGTTGTTTTAAGACTTTTCTTGGCAAAATAAATGAAGGAATGGTAATCCAACACTAGCCCTTCCATCATCTTTTTTAAAAAATATATTTTATTTTTATGTATTTGAGAGAGAGAGAAAATGAATATGGGTGAGCCAAGGCCTCTAGCCATTGCGAACAAACTCCAGAGACATGCACCACCTTGTGCATCTGGTTTGCATGGGTCCTGGGGAGTCAAACCTGGGCCCTTTGGCTTTACAGGTAAATGCCTTAACTACTAAGCCATCTCTCCAGCACCCCCCCCCCCTTTTTTTTCCTTTGGTTTTCCGAGGTAGGGTCTCACTCTAGCTCAGGCTGACCTGGAATTCACTAATGTAATTTCAGGGTGGTAGCAAACTCTCAGCAATCTTCCTACCTCTGCCTCCCAAGTGCTGGGATTAAAGGGCATACGCCACCACGCCTGGCTCTTTTTTTGTTTGTTTTTCTGAGGTAGGGTCTCACTGTAGCTCAGGCTGACCTGGAATTCACTCGGTAGTCTCAGGGTAGCCTTGAGCTCACAGTGATCCTCCTACCTCTGCTTCCCAAGGGCTGGGATTAAAGGTGTGCGCCACCATTCCTGGCTTCTTTTTTTGTATTAAATTATAAGAAGCCTCAGATCCACTGCTATGCACCCTGTTTCCTCTGCTTAACAATGGGTATTTTTGTTGTTGTTGTAGGTGTTCAGGGACATAGCCCAGGTTGACTTTGAATTTGCAATCCTCTTGCCTCCATTTCTCAAGTGGTGGGATTACAGCCACGTGTCACCATGCCTGGCTTCCAGGAAAATGTTGAGTCCCAGAATCTGGACACGAAGATCTTCTCCAAGATCTTTATATCTTTCCTGACTTGAGCTGAGTTTATACCTATTCCTCTTCATACAGACAAAGATTTCTCGCAGGCCTGATTTCAAAGATCTCAAACCGATCAGGATAGGAGAGGTTTCATCACACTTAGCCAGTGTGTTACTTAAAATTTCTCTGGCTGCCCTTATCTCCTTTGGCAAAGCAATTTAAACATTCTGAAACCAATTCAATAGCATATTTATTAAATTTCATTATTGCACTATCACCTCGAGAACTATGGAAGATGTCAAAGTCCCAGACCCAAACCCAAACTACTTACTTGGTAGGACTATGGAGATGATTGTATAGGAAGAGACGTACCCAAAGTGTGTGCCATCTCGGTCGATGAAGTACCGGCCCTCGGAGTCTGTGGGGATGTAATGCCGCCCACTGAACATGGCTGCCAACATGGTGTCTTCATAGCGCCGCAGAGTAGACAGGCGTGTGGTAAAGTGAGCCCCTCCGATGTTAAGGGGGACAACCTCAGGAAACTGGAAAGCAACCACCACATCTCTCAGGGAGTCAGCAGGTACTGAGAGCGGGGGCTACTCCATCTTCAGGCTTCTCAGGTCTGATTAGTGCCACACTGTTCACTCAGTCACCTCAGACCTAGGAATCCATCTGAACATTCCCCTTTCTCCTCTTTCTGCTTCCCTCATGCATCAATTGCCAAGTCCTCATCATTTTATCCAATACTTCATTTTGTTTATTTAATTTTATTTGCATGCATTGGTGTTGGCAGGGAGGGGGGGGGAGAAGTGTGGATGGGTGGGTGCAACAGGGACTCTTGCCACTGCAAACAAACATCAGATGAATGCATCCAATCTGATGTAGGTGCTGCAGAACTGAACCCAAGCCAGCAGACTTTGCACCTTTAACTGCTGTGCCTTCTCCCCAGCTCCTGATAGCTCTTAAATCAGGCCTCACTCCATCCCATAATCTCTGCTCCAGAACTCAAGCCATATTGTCCTTTTTCCACTTCCTGGACTTAACATCTTCCGTTTTGTTTTGGTTTGTTTTTTAAACAAATTATTTTTGTTTATTTTTTATTTATTTATTTAAGAGTGACAGGCAGAGAAAGAGAGAGAATGGGTGTGCCAGGGCCTCCAGCCACTGCGAACGAACTCCAGATGCTTGCGCCACCTTGTATATCTGGCTTACGTGTGTCCTGGGGAATCGAGCCTCAAACCAGGGTCCTTAGGTTTCACAGGGAAGCGTTTAACCGCTAAGCCATCTCTCCAGCCCTGGTCTGTTTTTTTTTTTTCAAGGCAGGGTCTCATTCTAGTACAGGCTGACCTCGAATTCATGGGGCTCCTCCTACCTCAGCCTCCCTAATTCACACCAAGATACACGTCAACAACATCTATTCATTCTTATTTATTTGGTTTGTTTTAATAAATGCTTTTTTATTATTTAAAATTTATTTTCAAGCAGAGAGAGAGAGAATGAGAGAGGTAGAAGAGAGACAGAGAGAGAATGGACACGCCAGGGCCTCTAGCCACTGCAAACGAACTCCAGATGCATGTGCCTCTTGTGCATCTGGCTTATGAGGGTCCTGGGGAATCAAACCTGAGTCCTTTGACTTCGCAGGCAAATGCCTTAACCACTAAGCCATTTCTCCAGCCCTGACATCCACTCATTCTAAAGGTTTGTTTTGCTCTAGTATCATGTGCCCAACATGTACTGGTCATTATTTTCTTCTGTCAACCTATTCTGCTAGATGTCAACCATCCCAAGGGCAAGAGAGTCCATTATTTGTTTGTCAGTTACAGGTCTGGCCACAACAAAGCTCAGTAGCCTTTGAATGTATCCAGACATCCAATCCTCATTCTTGTTTCACCCAGGACCTGGTTGGTGCATGCTAGTTAGGTACTCTACTATTGAACTACATGTTCCCAGCCTTGCCAATACTCACTCTGTATATACCCTTCCCTTCCTCTCTCTCTCTCTCTCTCTCTCTCTCTCTCTCTCTTTTTCTTGAGGTAGGGTCTCACTCTAGCCCAGTCTGACCTGGAATTCACTATGTAGTCTCAGGCTGGCCTCGAACTCACGGCAATCCTCCTACCTCTGCCTCCCGAGTGCAAGGATTAAAGGCGTGCGCCACCATGCCTGGCTCCTTCCTTTCTCTTTCTTCCTTTCTTTGATATAGGGTCTTGCTCTAGCCCAGACTGACCTGTAATTCACTATGTAGTTTCAGGCTGGTCTCAAACTCACAGTTATCCTCCTATCTCTGCCTCCCAAGTGCTGAGATTAAAGGCATGTGCCACCACGCCAGCTTTTTAAAAAACTTTAATTATTTGAGAGAGAAAAGAGACAGATAGGGAGAGATTAGGTATGCCAAGACTTCCAGCCACTACAACTGAACTCCAGGCACATGTGCCACCTTGTGCATCTGGCTTACGTGGATCCTGGGGAATTGAACCTGGATCCACAGCCTTCGCAGGCAAGTACCTTAACTGCTAAGCTATCTCTCCAGCCCTTGTTTTTGTTTTTTGAGGTAGGGTCTTGTTCAAGCCCAGGCTGACTTGAAATTCACTATGTAGTCTCAGCGTGGCCTTGGACTCATAGCGATCATCCTACCTCTGCCTCCTTAGTGTTGGGATTAAAGGCATGCAACCTCCATTCCTTTGGGAGGGGGTGCTGGGGGAATACGAGGTAAGGTCTCCCTCTAGCCCAAACTGACCTGACGTTCACTATGTAGTCTCAGGGTGGCCTCAAACTCACAGCGATCCTCCTACCTCTGCCTCCCTAGTGCTAGAATTAAAGCTGCACACTGACCTGGAATTCACTCTATTCTCAGGGTGGTCTTCCTCCTACCTCTGCCTCCCGAGTGCTGGGATTAAAGGTGTGCATCACCACGACCAGCTTCCATTCCTTCCTTAATCACTCTACTTCTACTATAGAGTGATTGGTCTCCAAGTTAGCTAAGGTTCTAGGCAGACCGAGGGAAGATAGGAAAATGATAGTAAAGAGATGCCCTGGGGAACTCAAGGTTCTCACCAAAATACTCAATCATTTTTAAAAGAAAAATCAGCCAGATGTGGTGGTACACATCTTTTATTTCAGGAGGCCGAGGTAAGAGGATCACTGTGAGTCTGAGGCCAGCCTGTGACTATGTAGTGAGTTCCAGGGCAGCCTGGGGTACAGTTGAGACCCTGCCTTGAAAAAAGAAAAAGAAAAACCTTTCACTGATATCGTCTCTACCAAAATGTATCTGAAAAAGAAATATTGTCAGTTCTAACTTTCCCACAAATTTCCTCCACACAACTAAAATTTTACCCCAGTGCAATCTTATGTTATGACATCCCTCTGACTGTAATGAATGTCTATATATTTATCTAAACAGTCTCTTTCCCCAACTTTCACATCCTTAGCAAAATACAGTAGGAGAGAAATACATTACATAAAATTTATCCAAGGCCTGTTTCACAGTAAAGATCTAAAATTCACAGACTGAATGAAATTGGGTTTAAAGTTCTGTGTACATAAGTACTCAACTCTTCTATGCCTTCTGTTTTATCTACAGTACATCTAAATCCACTTTATATATGCTAAGACTTGAATACTGTTTGGGGATAAAGCATTACATTGCTGGAATTCTTTTTCAATATTTATTTCATACCAATCAACACCTTCGCTCCATGTGTGAGATGAGAAAATTGAAATAGAGGAAAAAGGCAACTGAAAAGAGCTTTAGAGCTCCCAGGATCCATGGGGAAGCTGGGCCTTAAGACTTACTAGTCTTAAGTCTTAAGCTTACTAGTCTATGGGCTGTGTGCCCTTTCCCTCAAACCACATCTTTTGCCCAATGACAGTGCACCAAAAAATAGCACCACTGTGTCTCTGTTGGCTCTTTTCCCTGACTGCAGAGTTATGTCTAGAATTTTGCTTATTTTCACAAGTTTCCCACGATACTGGCAGTTCAGGGCTTCCAACCCTAACACAACAATGTCTGCTATACAAGAGACTCATCCAGTCAGCCCCTCTGGGGAAGTCTGTCCATTATTCACACACACACACACACACACACACACACACACACTCCTGTGCCTGCCTGTTCTCCACTTTAGTGTTCACCTTTCTATTTCCCTCTTGAGGGTCATCTCAGGTGTTACTATTGCCACACACATAAAGCACGACCAGTGAAACCACAGTGCATCACAAGTCATACCATGTCACTAAGGACTTCAATTCACCATTTTTTTTTTTTTTTTGAGGTAGGGTCTCACTGTAGCCCAGGCTGACCTGGAATTCATTCTGTAGTCTCAAACTGGCCTTGAACTTAAAGCAATCCCCCTACCTCTGCTTCCTGAGTGCTGAATTTAATGGCATGGACCACTATACCAGCTGCCACTTCTGCTCCAGTGTCCAATCCTTCATTATCCTCCTTCCACTCCCTGAATTTACCCTTTATGCCCTTGTTCATGCCGGGGTGGGGGTAGTGTGTGTGTGTGTAGAGATCAGCAGTCAATGTCAGGTATCTTTCTCAATCACTCTCTACCTAATTTCTGGAGACAGGGTCTCTGAACCTGGAGCTCACCAATTTGGCTAGATTATCAGATCCCAGAAACTCCTCAGTCCCCTCTCTGCCTTCCCGGTGATAGGATTACTACATGGGCTCTGGGGGATCAAACTCAGGTTCTCATACTTGCAAAACAAAGCACTTTACTGACTGAACCATCTCCTCAGGCCCTGTGCTGTCTTCTTCCTCCAAATGTTCTTACTACTATCCCTCTGTCCATCTAACAAATGTCATTTGCCCTGTATGAGCATGTACGTTGCTCACTGCATAAGGGGCACCTGGATAAGGGGTGGTCTAACTAACCCAGGCACACACCTGGTCGTTTCCTAATCCACGCCAAGCCACCATTACCAATTATGAACTGGTTAGCTTCTTGTCTGCACACACGGTTCCTTGTCCCAACTACCTTGGCAGCTGGAGAGTCGGTCCGGGCAACCAAGGACTTCCTTTTGGACTGACTGGAAGATGTCATCATGTCTTGAGCAGTACGGGGGTCCCCACCACCACCACCACCACCACTTGGCAAAAAACGAGATGCTTGGATTCAAGTGAGCATTCTGGTGGCCAGTGGGTCCTGGAGGGAGGAGGAGGAACCTGCAGGGCAAGGTGTCTCCGAGCAGGGAGGGAAGACACACCTGGTGCGCTTTATGGGGTGGACAGCATCCCGGGTGGCTCACCTCCCAACGTCAGCTCCAGCTCTGCTTGCTTGCACCTGTCTCCCTCTCTCTCTCTCCCACTTCCCACCCGTCCCCCGTCCTCCATCGCTCGGTCCAGGTACCTCCTGGGGCAGCAGAGGCAGCGCGTGCTCCGCCTGCGTGGCCGTCGGGGTGGCCGGCTCCGGGAAGTCGTCTTCGGCGTCGGAGCTGGACATGGCACCGTCCGGGTGACGGCTGTGTGGCTCCCGCCCCGTGACTACCACCATCCCTCTGGCTCTGGGCGGTGGGCGCGGCTTCGGGTAGGCGGGTGGGCGGCGGCCCCTGGGTACTAAGAGAGCCGAGCAACGCCTGGCATGACGTGGCCAGCAGCCCGCAAGGCGGGGTTCGGGATGACGGACACCGCTCCCCCTGACAGGGCCCCAACGCTGCTCTCCAAGCGACCACCGCGCCTAGCAAGCGCCGCTGGGCTGACCCGACCGCCTCTTCCTATTGGTCGAGCCTTCTCTGGCCCCGCCCACATTTGCAGAGAGCTCATCCAATCACCAGGGCAAATACGTTCGCGGAGTGGCCACTTGGCAACAGGCGTGCTAGCCTTGCCCAACTCTTATTGGCTTTCCGACTAACGGGTCGCGCGCGGTGCTCGCCGGGGGCGGGGCGAGGGGGAGAGCCCACTGAGCCTACTGGGTTCCCTCAGCCACCACCGCGCGGGCTTTGCGCCGCTGGCTTCCTCCCATTGGTTGTGCCCTCGTTGGGCTCCGCCCTGATTGGCAGAAAGCTCCCCTAATCACAGGGGTGGCGCGTTCACCGTGCGGCCGCTGCCCTCCTCTGATTGGCTTTTTGACTAGCGGGCGCGCGCTGCCCGAAGCTCGCTCACGAGCGCGCGTCCACCTTTTCCTCCCTGAGCGTTTGGCGGACACCCTCTCCACCGCCCTTCCCCGAGAAGGGTCCCCGACTGACTCGGTGTCCCCGAGCAGCGGGGGTCCTGTGTCACCTCCATGGGGGAGGCCTGAGCTAGCAGTCCCTTGAGGGTGCGCCGGAAAGAAGCGCGGAGGTCACGGGGTCTGTAGGACTGGGAGAGTGAGTGGAGCACTTGCGACCACGGCTGGCTTTCCTCAAGCCACAGAGACACAGGCTGCTGTTCCAACAGCTTTGGTTCATTCAGGAATCCTAAAAAGAACGCTGCAAATTCCCTGGATGTGTGGCGGCTCGCGCCTGTAACCCCAGTTTGCAAACGTGAGGCAGGAGAACTGCTGTGAGCTCGAATCCAGCTAGTGTGGGTGAGACTCTGTCTCAAAAAAGTATTATGGCGCGGGGCGGGGGGGAAGCGAGGGTAAAACTCAAAATAGGAACCATTGTTGTGAATTCATGACAGTGGCTCATCAATGTTGTCATCTAAGGAACACAGACACACCCTTCCTGGAGACCTACTGGATGTCTCTGTTGTGTGGATGTTGTGATCCGATGAGGACCCTTCTGCAATAGCCCAGAGCTAGCAGCGCCGGCGCCAATACTCCAATTACAGAGAGGAGTGGGGCTGGAGAGACCGCTTAGCGGTCAAGGCGCTTGCCTGCAAAGCCTAAGGACCCAGGTTCGATTCCCCAGTTCCCACGTAAGCCATGCATCTGCACATGGTGGTGCATGCGTCTGGAGTTCCTTTGCAGTGGCTAGAGGTCCCGACATGCCCATTTTCAAGAGATGAATGTATAGATTGAATCAATGTAGCTACACTGGTAAACCCGTCTATTGACCTCTTTCCCCAGGTACCCCAAGCAATGACATGAGCTTTAGGTTTAAATAAAGGAAGAATTGGGGTAGGCGGTGGAAAGGTAAGCAGAGTTAAGCATTTGTGGTCAAGGTGCAGTCTGATTGAACATTGTCTCAGCTCTGGTTCTGCAAGGTGGTCCAAAGAAGTCCTCATTGCTTGAGGGGACAAGCTGGTTCTCAATTCTCACTATTGTCCCAGGTTCAGCCTCGACGTCATGGACACTTGCTCTCATCGGGTGGGGGAAGGGGGCCTTTTCTGTGAGGCTGTGCTGTTCCCCAAATCCAAGGTGAGTGCAGGTTTAGGACGACAATGAGACCTTTGGGGGCGTCAGGAATGGGATGTTTATCAGAAGCTGACAGTAAGATGCCTCAGTTACTCCTATCTTTCTCTTTGGCCTTGAACGGGGATGAGATAGGGGAGGTGGACAGACTCTGAGTAATTAATAGACCAGTGCAGAGTCAAGAGGGAATTTGAGCAGAGATGCCATGATTTCATCCTGCTTTTAGTTACCTTGTGGGCCAAGTGAGGAGTCAGTGCCTTTTAGTAAAAGCAGCTTCCAAGTACCTGTTATCCTTCCAGAGATGGAGGATTTTAGCTTTTTCAGTCCATACTGATTTCCTCCTACAACTTTCACACTGTTGACACAGAAGGAAAATGAGGCCAGGCCATGTAGTTCCAACACTTGGGAGGTTCAGGCAGAAGAACCATCAGTTCAAGCCCATCTTCACAGCTTCATAGTGATTTTGAGGCCAGCTTGGATTACTTGAAACCTTGTCTCAAAAAAAAAAAAAAAAAAAAAAGGCAAGCCTAAGGACTCCACATAAGCCAGAGGCATAAGGTGGCGCATGCATCTGGAGTTCATTTGCAGAGGCTGGATGCCCTGGCACACTCTTTCTCTCTTTTCCTCTCTCTTCCTCTTTCTCTCAAATAAATAAATAAAAATACTAAAAAAAATTTAATAAAAAGAAAAAAATAACAGTATAACCTTGAACTTCTGATCCTCCTGCCTGTACCTCCCAAGTGCTGGGACCACAAGTGTATACACCACCACACCTAGTTAACCAGCTCTGGAGTTCTGACATTTGTTTGGAACTGGTGGCACACTGGTCACAGGATTAAAATAATTTGCAAGAACAGAGGTCTGCCAGATTTTTCTCTTGAGAGCCAGAAAGTAAATCTTCAGGCTTGGCTAGCTGCATGGATTCTGTCATTGTAGCAGGAAAGCAGCCACAAACAAGACCTAAATGAATATGTGTGGCCAGATTTGGCTCACTGGCCATCTTTTATCAACCCCTTTACAAGGGAAAGACATCAATTCTAGCCTTACTGTGATCTCTTCAAATCTGCACCATCTGAATGGAGCCAACAGCTGAGACTGCTTTGCTCCTGATTCAAGTTTCAATTCTTCATTGGTGAAGAACACTGAATAGCCAGGTCTTGAGAGTATTAATATTACTGTTTTATCATCAGAAGGGTAGGATAAATAATGCTGGGTGTTGTGGCACATGTACCTGTAATCCTAGTACTCAGGAGCCTGAGGTAAGAGGATCGCCCTAAATTCAAGGCCAGCCTGGGCTACAAAATGCTTTAGGTCAGCCTGGACTGCAGTGAGACCCTTTATCAAAAAAAAAAAAAAAAAAAGAAAGAAAGCCAGATGTGGTAGCCCATGCTTCTAATCCCAGCATACTGGAGGCAGAGATAAGAGGATTGCTGTGAGTTCGAGGTCACCCTCAGTCAGCCTGGGCTAGAGTGAGACCCTACTTTGAAACCCACTTCCCTCCCAAAAAAGAAATTAAGTCTTGAGCCAGGTGAGGTGTTGAACATCTATAATCCCAACACGTGGGAGGTGGAGGCAGAAAGATCAAGGTCAATCTTGACTACATAGCTAATTTGTGCCCAATTTGCTAATTTGTACTAGGTCTAACTAGACATATTAACAGAATACTTCAGAACCTCAGTTATGGGCTGGAGAGATTGTTCAGCAGTTAAAATCACTTGCTTGCAAAGCCTGCCGGCCAGAATTCAATTCCCCAATACTTATGTAAAACCAGATGCACAAAATGGCACATGCATATGGAGTTCATTCGCAGCAGTAAGAGGCCTAGTGTGCCTATTTTTCTCTCTCTCTCTACCCACTTCCTCTTTCTTTCCTTCTCAAATAAATAAATAAAACTATTTTTTAAAACTTCACAAGCTGGGCATGGTGGCACATACCTTTAATTCCAGCACTCAGGAGGCCAGGGTAGGAGGAGTGTTGTAAATTCAAGGCTAGCCTGGAACTACAGGGTGATTTCCAGGTTAGTCTGGACTACAGGGAGAAACTAACTCAAAAAAGAAAAACATTGGGAGGCAGAGATAGGATCACGGTGAGTTTGAGGCCACCCTGAGACTACATAGTGAATTCCAGGTCAGCCAGGGCTAAAGGGAAACCCTATCTCGAAAAAAAGAAAAAGAAAGAAAACAGAAAAGGAAAAGAAAAGCAAAACAAGCCCTCAGTTATCTTTTTTTTTTTTTGGTTGTTGTTGTTTTTCTCACTCTAGACCAGGTTGACCTAAAATTCATTATGTAATATCAGGCTGGATGGCAATTCTCCTACTTTGGCCTCCTGAGTGCTGGGGATTAAAGACATGAGCCACCACGCCTGGCTTTTTTTTCCTGTGTTTTGTTTCTATTTTTCATTTCCCATTTTTCTTTTTGATCCAGGGGCTCATGTAGCTCAGAGTGGATCAAACTCACTACATAGCTGAGGGTGACAATGAACTGCTGATCCTTCTGCCTTCATCTCCCTCTATAGTAGTGCATCACTATACCTAGTTCATTTTTTTGTTTGCTTGTTTGTCTTTTGGTTTTGGGTCTCACTGTAGCCTGGTTTACCTGGAACTTACTCTGTAGTCCCAGGCTGCCCTCAAACTCTTGATGATGCTCCTACCTCAGCCACCTAGTGATGTGACTAAAGGTATGTGCTTGGATTATTTTTGTTGTTGTTTTCCAAGGTAGGGTCTCACTCTAGCTCAGGCTGACCTGGAATGGAATTCACTATGTAGTCTCAGGGTGGCCTCAAACTCATGGTGATCCTCCTACCCCTGCCTCCCGACTGCTGGAATTAAAGGCATGTGCCACCATGCCTGGCTTTTTTTTTTTTTTTTCAAGGTAGGGTCTTACTCCAGCCCAGGCTGACATGGAATTCACTATGTAGTCTCAGGGTGGTCTTGAACTCAAGGCAATCCTCTTATCTCTATCTCCCGATATATATTTCTTAATTTTTGTTTTTTTTTAGGTAGGATCTCACTCTTGCCCAGCTGACCTGGAATTCACTCAGGGTCACCTTGAACTCTGCCACCCAATTGCTGGGATTAAAGGCGTGCGCCACCACACCGGGCTAGTTTTTTTTTTTTTTTTTTTTTTGGATTTTTGAGGTCGGATTTCACTCTAGGCCAAGTTGACCTGAAACTCACTATGTAGTCTCAAGGTGGCCTCGAAGTCGTGGCAATCCTCCTACCTTTGCCTCCCAAGTGCTGGCATTAAAGGCATGCGCCACCATGCCCGGCTTTTGATTTTTTTGTTTTACAAACTATTGCGATGAATATTATTTGTACACCAAGTTTTCAATACATTAATTTTCCTTTCAACTACAAAACTTTTCATAGGTTCAGCAGTCATTTCATGTTTAGCCGACAGAGGGCACTTTAGGCCTTCTGACTGGCCCTGAGGCCATTTTCACAGTACCTAACAAAATGATTTCCCTGTAAAAATTAATCACTGTTGGACCTCCAGTAATAATAATGAACTCCAGAAAGAATAAAAGTAATTTATTTTTCTAATGAGATTAATCATTCAGGCTGGACACAGTGGTGCACATGATGGTACACCCATGATCCCAGCAATCCAGAGGAGGCAGAAGTTCAAGGTCATCTTCCCTTATATCATGAACTGGAGGCCAGCCTGGCATACTTGAGACCCTGTCTCAAAAATGAAAAGAAGCCAGGTATGGTGGTGCATACCTCTCATCCCAGCATTCAGAAAGATCGTCTTGAGTTTGAGGCCACTCTGAGACTACCTAGTGAATTCCAAGTCAGCCTGGACTAGGGCAAGACCCTACCTCAAAAAAAGGGGTGGGGGACTGGAGAGATGGCTCAGCAGTTAAAGTCATTTGCTTGTAAAGCCTGGCAGCCTGGGTTTGATTCCTCAGTGCCCATGTATAGCCAGATGCACAAAATGGCACATGTCTCTGGAGTTCATTTGTAGTGGCAAGAGGCCCTGACCTGCCATACTTACTCTCACTGTCTCTCTGCCTCTCTCTCTGATTTTTTTTTCTGTCTCCTTCTCTGTCACCAATAAATAAATAAAAATAACTTTAAGCTTGGGCTAGAGCAACACTCTACCTCAAAAAAAATTTTTTAAAGGATAAAAATCATAACCCACTATAAAAAGATGAAACACATAGAACCTCACATAAACATACAACTACCCCCAACACTCATGGTCATGAACTGCTTTGTTAGGATTTAAACCCTAAACCCTAAAAGTTATAATAAAAATAACCTCTTTTGCCCAATTCTGAAAAATAGGGAGTCACTATAGAAAACAAAATCCTGGCAAAATAGCAAGAGATCCTCACAAAAACCCAGATAGTCCCAAGATTTTTAGTTGTCTCTAGAAATAATGGTTTTAAATCCAGGCATGATGATACAAGCCTGTAATTCAAGCAGTCAGAAGTGCGACACCCAGGACCCACAAAAATCAGTAATAAGCAAATATAAAACACCAAGGTGTGGCCGTGCTCACTTGTCATCTAAGCTCTGAGAAGGTATAAACATGCAGATCCCTGGAGCTCATTGACTGGCCAATCTGGGCTACTTGGTGAACTCCAGGCCAGTGAAAGACCTTGTCTCAGAAAGGATGGATGGTTTAAACCAGGCGTGGTGGCGCATGCCTTTAATCCCAGCACTCAGGAGGCAGAGGTAGAAGGATCGCCATGAGTTCAAGGGCACCCTGAGACTCCATAGTGAATTCCAGGTCAGCCTGGGCTAGAGTGAGACCCTACCTTGAAAACTCAAAAAAAAAAAAAAAAAGAAAAAAGGAAGTGGGGAGGCACTGGAGAGATGGCTCAGCAGTTAAAGTGTTTGCCTGCAAAGCCTAATGATCCTGGTCCAGTTGCCCAGTACCCACGTAAAGCCAGATGCACAAAGTGACACGTGCATCTAGAGTTCATTTGCTGAGACTGGAGGCCCTGGTACACCCATTCTGTCTTTCTCTCTCTGCTTGAAAATAAATAAATAAATAGATAGATAGATAGATAGATGAATAAATTGAGCCAGCCATGGTGGTGCATGCCTTTAATCCCAGCACTTGGGAAGCCGAGGTAAGAGGATTGCCGAGAGTTCGAGGCCAACCTGAGACTACATGCTGTATTCCAGGCCAGCCTGGGACAGAGTGAGGCCCTACCTCAACCCCCACCCCCCTAAAAAATAATAATAAAATAAAGAGGGGCTGGGGAAATGGCTTAGCAGTTAAGGCTTTGACTGTGAAGCCTAAGGACCCTGGTTCGATTCCCCAGGACTCACGTAAGCCAGATGCACAAGTAGCATTTGCAGTGGCTACAGGCACTGGTACGCCCATTGTCTCTTTCTCTGTATCTGCCTCTCTCCCTCTCTCTCTCAAATAAATACATAAAATATTTTTAAAAATAAAATAAAGAGAAACTAAGACAGAAACCCCCCTAAACCAAACCAAACCAAAACACTACCAAAAAGGAAAAGAAAAAACATAAACCAATACAGATTTCAAAGCAACAGTGAATGGACTCTTACTTAGCCCACTTCTAACTCCATTGTCTACCAGCCTGTTTTGCATAGATAATACTGTGTGTTGTTACATAGTGCTTAAAATAAGGGTTTATTGTATGTTTTTTTTTTCTTGATTTTTCACCAGGACCAGGGAGCCCTAAGGGCAGCGATCTTAGCACACAAAATTATGCCCATCAAATCACTAAGTCCAAGGGGGAGTATTTAAAAAGTTGTCCTTGAGCACTAATGATGAGTTTCCATTCCTGTACAAAAGTGGTTATTGAGGGGAACAGTAATAGTTAAGTCACAAGCTCTGGAGCCAGGCTGCCTGTGTCTGCACACTGACCCCCGCTGCTTACTGGGTACCCTTGGGTTAGGCATTTTACTTGCCTGAGCTGATGTTTCATCATCTCATCAAATGTAGGTCAAGTCACAGAACCTACCCAAGATGATGATTGCAGGGATGGAGTGAATTCAAGCATGAAAAGTGGCTAACTCTGGGCTTAGACTGTGAGGAGCTTGAGGCAATTTCTCCCAGAATGACTGGTAGGATATTTTTTTCTTTCATCTTCCATTTTCTTTTTTTATAGTTCAGGCTGGCCTCCAACTTCCTATGTAGCTAAAAATGACTGAATTTCTTGTCTTCCTCCTGCCTCAACTTCTCCAGTGCTGGGATCATAGGTATATGTTACCAAATCCAGTTTATGTTGCGCTGGGGCTAAAATCCCAGGGCTTTGTACATGCCAGGCAAGCTTATTTTATGTATGTATGTATGTGAAAGCAGAGAGAGATAGAAACAGACAGAATAGACATGTCAGGGCCTCCAGTTGTTGCAAATGAACTCCAGACACATGCGCCACTTTGTGCATCTGGCTGTATGTGGGTACTGCGGAACCAAACCCGGGACATTAGGCTTTGCAGGCAGGTGCTTTAACCACTGAGCAAACCTTCCAGTCCCTTTCCCCTTTTTTGAATTTTTATAACTTAAGGCCTAGAATTCAAACTTGTAATCCTCCTGCTTCAGTCTCCAAGCTGCTGGAACTATAAGTATGCTTTCAGCTCTATCCAGTCAGCTCTTTTTAAAATATATTTTATTTACTTATTAGAGAGAGAGATAGAATGGGCACGCCAGGGCCTTTCAGCCACTATGAATGAACTACAGACACATGTGCCCCCTTGTGTGTGTGCATGTGCAACATTGCATGTTTGTGTCACTTTTGTATCTGGTTATGTGAGACCTGGAGTTTGAACATATGTTCTTAGGCTTTGCAGGCAAGTACCTTAACCACTGAGCCATCTCTCCAACCCCTCTCCCTCTTTCTTTCTTTCTTTTTTTTTAAATCTTTTTTGGTTTTTCGAGGTAGGGTCTCGTTCTAACCCAGGCTCACCTGGAATTCACTATGTAGTCTCAGGGTAGCCTAGAACTCATGGCCATCCTCCTACCTCTGCCTTCCAAGTGCTGGGATTAAAGGCATGCACCACCACGCCTGGCCCCTTTCCCTCTTTCTATCTGCCTCTTTCTGTCACTCTGTCAAATAAATAAATAAATAAATAAATAAAAATTTTCATAAAATGGCTGGGGTGATGGCTCAGTGGTTAAGGTGCTTGCCTGCAAAGCCTAACAACCTGGGTTCAGTTTCCCAGTACTCACACAAAGCTGGATGTACAAAATGGCACATGCATCTGAAGTTCATTTGCAGTGGCTAGAGGCCTTAGTATGCTAATTCACTCCCTCCCCCCTCCTTGTAAATAAATAAAAATAGTTTTTTTTTAAAGCTTAGACCAAAACCAGATATGGTGACTCACATCTGTAATTCCAGCACTTAAGAAACTGAGGCAGGACTGCTACAAGTCAGAGACCAGCCTGGGATATATATAGTGAGTTCCAGATTAGTCTGGGCTATAAAATGAGAAACAAACACTGAGAACCTATTCCTGGTACCCCAGCCTCAAGTGACTCCAGTGAGAAAATGTGTTCTTTGGAGCCGGGCGTGGTGGCGCACGCCTTTAATCCCAGCACCTGGGAGGCAGAGGTAAGAGGATCGCCATGAGTTCAAGGCCACCCTGAGACTACAGAGTGAATTCCAGGTCAGCCTGGACTAGAGTGAGACCTTACCTCGAAAAACTAAAAAAAAAAAAAAAAAAAAAAAGAAAATGTGTTCTTTGGGATGGTCAGTTGCTTATTTTTCAAGTGAAGGGGGAATGAGGTCCAAAAGGGTTAAGAGTAGTATGATGGCAGAAGTCAATCTTTTTTTTTCCCCCTTTGGTTTTTTTGAAGCTGACCTGGAATTCACTATGTAGTCTCAGGGTGGCCTCAAACTCACAGTGATCCTCCTACCTCTGCCTATTGAGTGCTGGGATTAAAGGCACATGCCAGCACGCCCGGCTTAAACATTTATATATGCTGGAGGGATGACTTTGTGGTTAAAAGTAGCTTGCTTGCAAATCCTAATGGCCCGGGTTCAATTCCCCAGTAACCACATAAAGCCAGATGCACAAAGTGGTGCGTGTGGCTGGAGTTCATTTGCAGTGGTACAAGGCTCTGACAGTCCCATTCTCCCTTTCTTTCTCAAATATATATATTTTAGGTAAAAACAGAGGAGTGTCAATAGGATTTGGAAATGCCACATCACTGACTTCTACAGGTCAGCTGTGAGTGGGTTCCTTGAGTCAGCCATTTTAATTGATGGTTCTTTGCCCTTCTATTTTTTTTTTTGAGGTAAGGTCTCCTAGCTCAGGCTGACCTGGGATTCACTACGTAGCCTCAAGGTGGCCTCGAACTCATGGTAATCCTCCTACCTCTTCCTCCCCAGTGCTGGGATTAAAGGCGTGCACCACCATGCCCAGCTCTTTCTTCTACTCTAGAACACTGCCATCCCACACAAGATTCTCCAGGGGCAGAAAGGGGTAGGAAATAAATAAAACAAATATACGTTCTTGGGCTGGGGAGATGGCTCATAAAGCACTTGCCACACAAGCATGAGGACCTGAGTTCCAATCCCCACATAAATGCCACGGGTGGTGGTGTGCACCTGTAATCCCAGCACTGGAGAGGCTTGCTAGCTAGCTCGACTAATCCAATCAGTGAACACTGGGTTCACTGTGAGACCCTGACCCAATAAGGAAGGTGCAGAGTGACAGAGGGTGACACCCAACACTCACTTCTGGCCTCCACATGCACATGCACTCTCACACACACAAACACCACACACATATATTCATGCATGAGAAAAGTTATACAAATTCCTTAACGACAACTATTGGGATGTAGGTGGGCTATACTTTAAAATGCTTCCCTGCCCAGTCTGATCAGCACTAGCGTGGTATATGACCTATTGTCACCACAGTTGGGGACAAACAACTAAGAGTAAACAAGTAGTAGCTTCCCAACCAGATGCCTATTTATGGAACGCTATGCTGAGGGGGAGTATATTGTGAATGGAAGTTAGAAGAGATGATGAGTAAATAAGACTTACAATAACTGAATGTGATGGCTTGTCTTGTCAACTTGACTGGATTAAGAAGTACCTAGGAGAGGGCTGGAGAGATGGCTCACCAGTTAAGGCGCTGGCCTACAAAGGCTAAGGATCCAAGTTTGATTCCTCAGTACCCACATAAAGCTAGATGCACAAAGGAGCACATGCATTTGAAGTTCATTTGCAGTGGCTCATTTGCAGTGGCTAGAGGGCCTGCGTGCCCATTCTCTGTCTGTCTCTCTTCTTTCTCTCTCTGATTGATGGAGAGATGGCTTAGTGGTTAAGGTGCTTCCCTGCAAAGCCTAAGGACCCAGGTTAGATTCGCCAGTACCCATGTAAACCAAATGCACGAGGTGGCACACATGTACGGAGTTCATTTGCAGTGGCTGGAGGCCATGGCATGCCCATTCTCTCTCTTCCTCGCCCTATCTGCCTCTCTCATAAATAAATAAAATATTTAAAAAAAAAAGATTACCTAGGAGAGAGAGGAAACACACACACACACACACACACACACACACACACACACGCCAGGCATGGTGATGCACACCTTTAATCCCAGCACTTGGGAGGCAGAGGTAGGAGGGTTTCTGTGAGTTCAAGACCAGTCTGGGGCTATAGTGAAACCCTACTGATACAGGATTTTGGGGTTCAGGAGGAGTCTCCAAATTTACAAGCCCCAATTTTGGCCTCATATATACAAGTGCATGTGTACCCTCACATACACATGTGCCCCAACACATGAACACAAATACACACCCATCACACACACACGAAAGGTAGGAAGGAAGTAGGTAACTATACTGGTTAGTCTCCCACAGGCTCATATTTTGAGCATTTGGTCCCAGCTTGTGGTACCATTTAAGGCTGTGGAAACTTTAAAAGCCTGGTGTTAGTAGGTCATGAGGGGCTGGCCTTTGAAGGGTCTATCTACCCATCCCTTGCCCTGTCCTTGCTCTCTGCTTCCTGGTTGGCCATGATGTGAACATGCCTCTGCCACACCTTCCCTGCCACGGAGGACAGAAAGCTTTTTGAAACCATGAGCTGGGTATCTTGGTCATAACCACGCAAAAGTAACTAATACTAGTGTCCACTTTTCAAAGAGGCTAGGGAAAATTCCTGATAGATAAGTCGCAGACCTGAGAATGAGAAGGAGGCTACCAGGCCAGCAGGAAAGGGAAGACATTCCAGGGAAATAGGCTTGAGCCGGGACTGGATCACAGCAGGAGTATGGACGCTGCTCTAAGTGAGGTAGGGCAGTTTTAAGGGGGAGAGGGTCAGGATGAGAGGGCGAATGGGGATACTGTTTAGAAGACGATGTGTCTTAACAGTCTAGGTGACAGAAGGTGAGGCTGGGGGCAGAGGAGTTGGAGGGAAGCAGATGAATTCAATAAATGCTCACAAGGTGGGGTCAAAGGTTTTCTAAGTGGGTGGAAAAGGTGAAATTAAGGATGACCCTTGGTTTTTTGTTGAGTGACAGGGCAAAAACTACCGCAGTTACAGACTCTGGGGCTGGGATAATGATAATAATGATAATGTTCAGTGCATAGCACATGGAACATAATAAATAGGACTGTTATTTTTTAGTTCTTCTGTGTTCCACAACAATGTCTTCTTAAAAACAGCTGCAAACAGTAAGTTTGCTCTTAAATACAGTATGCCAGTGTGAAATAGAACAGGATTCTGAAATGGATGGGAATAGGTCTTTCTGAAATAAAGTAAGAGAAAACTTCACTTAAGAAATGCCATGGACTGGAGAAATGGCTCAGTGGTTAAAGGTGCTTGCTTGCAAAACCTGACAGCCTGAGTTTGATTCCCCAGTATCTACATAAACAGATGCACAAAGTAACACATTTGTCTGGAGTTCATTTGCTGTGGCAGAAGTCCCTGGTCATTCACTCACTCTCTTTCTGTCTCAATTAATTAAAAAAAAAAAGAGATTATGACATCTAGTAGGAGTAACCCCAACACAGACAACTAGACACACTATGGTTAACACCAGCATCTAATAAGCTGTTATTGAATTTTTTATTTTATTTTTTTCAGATAAGGTCTTGCTGACCTAGAATTCACTCTGTAGTCTCAGGGTGACCTTGAACTCATGGTGATCCTCCTACCTCTGCCTCCGGAGTGATGCTGGGCTTAAGGGCATATGCCATCACACCTGGCAATTTTTTATTTATTTGAGAGAGAGAAAGGGAGAGAGGGAGATTGGGCATGCTAGGGCCTTCAGCCACTGCAAATAAACTCCAGATGCATGTGCCACCTTGTGCATCTGACTTATGTGCGGCCTGGGTAATCAAAACTGGGTTCTTTGGCTTTGCAAGAAAGTGTCTTAATCATTAAGCCATCCCTTCAGCCCCTAATAAACTCTTTTTAAAAAATACTTTATTTTTAGCCAGGTGTGGTGGCGCACACCTTTATCCCAGCACTCGGGAGGCAGAGGTAGGAGGATCACAGTGAGTTCAAGGCCACCCTGAGACTACAGAGTGAATTCCAGGTCAACCTGGGCTACAGTGAAACCCTACCTTGGAAAGCCAAAATATATATATATTTTTTTATTTATTTGAGAGAGAGAGAGAAACAGAGAATGGTCACACCAGGGCCTCCAGCAGCTGCAAACAAACTCCAGATGCATGCACCACCTAGTGCATCTGGCTTACATGGGTTCTGGGGAATCGAACCTAGATCCTTTGGCTTTACAGGCAAGAGCCTTGACTGCTAAGCCATCCTTCCAGCCCCCCTAATAAATTCTTATGCTGTTCTGAAATCACTTAAGGAAAACATGAAGCCACTAGAATGTTTCACATTTAAAGCTTTTATTTTGAAAAATAAAATACAAAAGTCATTAAGTTGTAAATGTATACGGTAGTTTCCCAACTTCTCAGAAACAATACAAGTAATTATTTAAATAATTAAGACATTTGATAGTATCCACAGCAATACATTTAAACAGGCACAAGTGTTCTACAAAACATTGGAACGTGTATAGACAAACTATTCCAAAATGAAACCTCCCAATTTTTGCTTACTGAATGAGATTTGTAAACCCTCCCCTTGAAATCCAAGTTTGGAATCTGGTAAGGACAAGAGCAGTTCTAACAGAAGCAGGCATCCCCTCTGGGCTCCTCCTTGGAATCAGTCAGCATGACTGATATGAGCAGCACCTCCTCTCTCAGTGGCAGGAGAACAGGAGACACCAGCTTTACCTCCTGTGGACACCCCACTGCTCCCAGCAGGGGACAGCAGCAGTCTTCCCTGGGGGTAAACAAACAGCATGTGGTTACAGGCCTGGATCAGTCTGCCCTGCCGGCCCCATCCCAGCCAGCATCCTGGTTTGTAGGTCTGTGAGCTCCTGCAGTTTCAGAAGGCAGGAGGACAGGCACACTGCCGTCTATGACTGCCTTTGAAGTATAAAATAGGCAGCCAAAGCGAGGGCTACCACCCTTTCTAAGCGACAGCAAGGGTCATCTTTGACAAAGCTACATAGAGGGCCTGTAATGGAGTAGCCAAGGTCAACATGCTGACTTTTCACCTAAGTTTCCTGAGAACAGTGATCATTGCTCAAATGTCAGAGGGACCCGAAACACAAGAGCAAAGTATCCTGGAACCCTGTGCTCCTGCCCTGCTTATCTGAAGTCCTTTTCCCATTGCCCTTGGACAAGCCACCTGCCCCAGAGGCAAAGCAGGGTGAAATGCCACCCTGGAAGCCATGCTCAGGTTGGGGCCAGGGGATGTGCACCCTACCTTATGAAACAGGTGGTCAGTGAGTGAGTCCATGGGTGTGTTGGTGAGATGGGTATTGCCTACACATTTAGAAAGCATTTGAGAAACAAAATGACAAGAAACCCAGTGGCTGTTATGAACATACACATACGCGCACAGTGTAACATAAGCTCAGCATCTGCTCCTAGTGAAAAGCCAGCCACGGTCCTGAAATCTAGTGATGTCATTAGCTGAAGCCACACATGGTTTTTATTAATATTTTATTTTTATTTATTTATAGCACAGGAAGAGAGAGAGAGAGATTGAATGGGCATACCAGGGCCCTAGTCTAATATAAATAAATAAACTCCAGATACATGTGCCACTGTGTGCATCTGGTTTTACATGGGTACTGGGAAATCAAACCTGGGTCCTTAGGCTTTGCATGCAAGCACCTTAACCGCTGAACCATCTCTCCAGCCTTGAAGACACTCATGATTATTTTTATATTTATTTATTTTAACGAGAGAGAGAGAGAGAGAGAGAATGGGCACACTAGGGCCTCCAGCCACTGCAAACAAACTCCAGACAAGTGTACCCCCTTGTACATCTGGCTAATGTGGTCCTGGGGAATCAAACCTGGTACTTTGGCTTTGCAGGCAAACGCCTTAACCGCTAAGCTATCCCTTCAGCCCGACACCCATGACTTTGACATGACATAGTAGTGCCCACAGCAAATCATAAAAGCTGCTTAGATTGTTCAACTTTCTCAACTAGTACAATGGAAGTAATAACAATCACTTGCTTGTCAGAGTGCTCTAAGAACTAATGAGAACATATATATTATGTTATATACTATATATCATATAGCACTTATAGGTATACACAGATGTATGTATGTATAATGGTATGGAGTATTTCTCAGTACATGGTTATTATATAAAATAAAAGTTTTTTTTTGGGGGGGGGGTTTGAGGTAGGGTCTTGCTCTAGCCCAGGCTGACTGGAATTAGTCTCAGACTGGCCTCGAACACAGAGATCCTTCTACTTCAGCCTCCTGAGGGATGGAATTAAAGGTGTGTGCCACCACACCTGGAAAAAAAAGAATTTTTTTTTTTTTGAGAAAGGGTGTCATGTAGTTCACTGTACAGCCAAGGATGACTTTGAACTCCTGATCCTCCTGTCACTACCTCTCAAGGGCTGGAATTACAGGTGTGCACCACCACTCCTGCTTCATGTGGTACTAGGGATTTGAACCCAAGTTTTCATGCATGATAGGAAAACGTTTTCCCAACTGAGCTAGATCCCAGCCCTATAAAATAAAATTTAAAAATGAAAAAAATCTAGGGCTAGAGAAATGGCTTAGTGGTTAAGGCATTTGTCTGTGAAGCCTAAGGACCCAGGTTTGATTCCCCAGTACTCAGGTAAGCCAGATGCACAAGGTGGCGCATGCATTTGGAATTTGTTTGCACCCTGGCTCTATCTCTCTTTCCTTCCCTTCCTTCCTCTCTCTTGCTAATAAATCAAAGTTTTAAAAAAAAACTAAATTGAAGTGATGTAAAATTACATTTTAAAATAAATAAAATAGGGCAAGAGAGATGGCTTAGTAGTTAAGGCACTTGCCTGGGAAGCCTAAGAACTCAAGTTCAAATCTCTAGGTCCCACACAAGCCAGATGCATGGTGATACAAACATGAAGGTCGCACATGTGCACAAGGGGGCACATGCATCTGGAGTTCATTCGAAGTGGCTAAAGGCCCTGGGGCCCCCATTCTCTCCCTCCCTCCCTCCCTCACTCTCTCAAAAATAAATAAATAAAAAATAAAGCCAGGCGTGGTGGCGCAAACCTTTAATCCCAGCACTTAGGAGGCAGAGGTAGGAGGATCATGGTGAGTTCAAGGCTACCCTGAGACTACATATGAATTCCATGTCTGCCTTGGCTAGAGTCAGACCCTACCTGGAAAAAACAAAATAAAATAAAATAATAAAATTAATAATAATAAATAAATAAAATCCAACAGCAAAATTATGAGAAAGCAATCTGTACTGTGTTTTCAGAACATTTTTCAAGTTCCAATTGATGTTCAAGTTTCAACATGCTGACAGAATTTCTGGAAGACCTGGGTGGGAGGTTGGCTCTAGAAGCTATATGTCAACTTTGCCACCAAGTTGCTAGTGTCCTGGATGTGGATCGGATAATGAGAAGAGGAGGTACTTCTTTAGGAGACCTGGCTGACCTGGCACACATCTTGCCCCTCACCAGAACCAGGTAAATTAATCACAACACATGAAAATGAACAAGAGTGACATGAGAAGCCAACTAACCCCAAAACACATGGGTAAGTGCAAAAACACCTTCAAGTTCAGACCCAGAGAAAGCAGGGGGTGGTGGCAGAAGCCCTGGCTGGAAGTCAGGAGGTGCTCTGTGACACAACTGACAAGGGACTGGGCTCTTGGATTAGTTTTCTTGATAGAAAATGGGGCTTCCTGGTCTCCAGGGCTCTTACGTTGCCATCTTTCATACTTTTAAATCCCTCTTCATGAGGTCAACAACATCTAACACTATTTCCATGCTTACTTTGTTCCAGGTTCTTTGAAGATGTCATTATGGTTAGATCTGACCTTCAAACTCTGATTAAGACCCTCTTCATTTTACAGATGCGGAAAGGAAGGCAGACAGTGTGTGTCTTCCATGCCATACAGGAAGTGACAGAGCCAGTTGCCAACCCCGGCGGTGTGTTACCAGAGCCACCCATGCCCTCCATCTGGCATAAGCACTGAGAGCCCATGTGGCAAAACCCATGCCCAGCAGCACCCGCCAGGCCTCACCTCACTGTGAAAGCGTCCAGGCTCCACTACTACTCCACTTGCTCAGTCTGTTGAAGGAAGCAAGAGATGGTAAGCATACAAAGTGACTGGTCCCACCGAAACCCTGGCCTGGTTCACAGAGGAACTCGGCCTGCAACTGGTGCAAACTAAGCAACTGGCCTGGTCTTTCCAATGTTCCAGGGACTACCCTGAGTGAGAGGGGTGTTTGAGGCTCATGAGTCCCACAGATAACAGCTGAGTGTTGAGAGATGAGATGATAGGATGAGGACTGGTCACCAAGATTAACCATATGGTCAGAGGATTGGGCTTTGAGCCAGTCTGGCCTACAGAGGCCCACAAAATTAAGCCTCAGTCAAACACTGGGTGCTGGGGTCCAGGGAGCTTCCTCATTAGACAGCACGTAGATGAACGGGAAGGGTAGATCCGGACTCCATGGAAGAGGGCATGTGGCTATATTCAGGGCCCTCTCAAACCTGGCCTCGTATGTCTCTTTGGTAGCTCTGGCTGACCTGGAACTCACTATGGAGACCAGGCTGGTCTTTCAGCAATCTTCCTGTCTCTGTTTCTTAATGCTGGAATTTCAGGCATGTGTGGCCACATCCAGTGGGTTTCCATTTTCCATTCTTTTTTTGTTTTTTTTCCCCTTTGATTTTTTTCGAGGTAGGGTCTTGCTCTAGCTCAGGCTGACCAGGAATTCAAGTAGTCTCAGGCTGGCCTTGAACTAACTAGTGGTGATCCTCCAACCTCAGCCTCCTGAATACTGGGATTAAAGGCGTGAGCCACTAAGCCCAGCCTCCGTTCTTCTTCTTCTTCTTCTTTTTTTTCTTTCCTTTCCTTTCCTTTCCTTTCCTTTTTCTTTTTTCCAAAGTAGAGTTTCTCACTCTAGCCCAGGCCAACCTGGAATTCACTATTTTTGTCCCAGGCTCACCTTGAACTCACTGTAATCATCCTACCTCTCCCTCCCAGATACTGGTAGTAATATACACCACTATGCCCAACATTCAATTTCTTTTCTTTTTTTCTTTTTATGAGAGAGAGAACAAGAGAGAAAGAGAGAGAATTGGCATGTTAGGGCCTCTAGCCCCTGCAGTTGAACTCCAGACGCATGTGCCACTTTGTGGGCATGCATCACTTTGAGTGCCTGGCTTACATGGGTTCTGAGGAGTCAAACCTGGGTCCTTAGGCTTTGCAGGCAAGCGCCTTAACCACTAAGCCATCTTTCCAGCCCTCCACTCTTTTGTTTGTTTGTTTTTTAAAAATATTTTATTTGGGCTGGAGAGATGGCTTAGTGGTTAAGCGCTTGCCTGTGAAGCCTAAGGACCCTGGTTCGAGGCTCGATTCCCCAGGACCCATGTTAGCCAGATGCACAAGGGGGCACACGCGTCTGGAGTTCGTTTGTAGTGGCTGAAGGCCCTGGCGCGCCCATTCTCTCTCTCTCTTGGCCTCATTCTCTCTCTGTCTGTCGCTCTCAAATAAATAAATAAAACAGAAATTAAAAAAATATTTATTTACTTACTTATTTGAAGGGGGGAGGGAGGGAGGGAAGGAGGGAGAGAGAGAATGGGCACGCCAGAGCCTCCAGCCACTGTAAACAAACTAAATGCATGCACCACCCTGTGCATCTGGCTTACATGGGTACTGGGGAATTGAACCAAGGTCCTTAGGCTTAATAGGCAAGTGCCTTAACTGCTAAGCCATCTTTCTAGCCCCAGCCCTCCATTCTTATTTAAACCAAAAAATTTTTAATTTATCTTTATTTACTTATTTGAAAGAGAGAGACACAGACAGAGACAGGGGGCGGGTAGAGGGAGAGAATGGGCATGCTAGGGCCTCCAGCCACTACAAACAAACTCCAGACACAAGCCACCTTGTGCACATGGCTTATGTAGGTCTTGGGGAATTGAACCTGGGTCCTTTGGCTTTGCAGGCAAGCACCTTAATGACTAAGCCATTTCTCCAGCCCTAAAGCAAAATTCTTTATAGAATCTCTTCTAGGTATGTATGTGTGTGTTTAAATAAAGTTACCACAGTAAGCTGCTCATAGTGCCTGTAGAGGTCAGAGACAACTTTCAGGTTGGTCCTAGCCTGTCCACTTCTTTGAGGCAGGGCTTATCACTCTACTGTTCTCTGATGCACTTGCCATGAGCTTCTGGGAAATTTTCCTCTCTCTCTTTCTGTCATTAAAAAAGGGGAAGGGGCTGGAGAGATGGCTTAGCAGTTAAGGTGTTTGCCTGCGAAGCCTAAGGACCCCGGTTCGATTCTCCAGGACCCATGTAAGCCAGATGCACAAGGAGGCTGCAGGCCCTGGCATGCCCATTCTCTCTCTCTCTCTACCTCTTTCTCTCTCAAATAAATAAAATATATTTTTAAAAAAGGGGCTGGAGAGATGGCTTAGCGGTTAAGCGCTTGCCTGTGAAGCCTAAGGACCCCGGTTCGAGGCTCGATTCCCCAGGAGCCACGTTAGCCAGATGCACAAGGGGGTACATGGGTCTGGAGTTCGTTTGCAGTGGCTGGAGGCCCTGGTGCGCCCATTTGCTCCCTCTCTCTCTCTCTCTCACGAGCACGCCCGCTCTCTCTGTCACCCTCAAATAAATAAATAAAAATCTCTGTCACTCTCAAATAAATAAATAAAAAATGAACAAAAAGAAAAAAAGAGAAGGTGCTGGAGGGATGGCTTAGCAGTTAAGGCATTTGTCTGCAAAGTCAAAGGTTCGATTCCCCAGGACCCACGTAAGCCAGATGCACAAGGGGGCGCATGTGTCTAGAGTTCGTTTGCAGTGGCTAGAGCCCTGGCACACCCATTTTCTCTCTCTCTCCCTCCCTTCCCCCTCCCTCTCTTTCTCCCTCTTTCTTTCTGTCAAATAAATGAAAATACAATATTAAAAAAAAAAAGAAGGAAAGAAAAAGTGAACACCCGGTGTAGTGGTCTCCTGCTGCTACAAAGGAACCGTCATATACATGTGCCACTGTGGGTCTGGCTTTACAGGGGCTAGGCAGAGTTTCCAAGGTACTGTCCTTCCCTGTGGAACACTGCATGGCTTCTGCACAACTGCAAACAATCAGGTTTAGGTTATAACACAGCCCTGCCTTAAATTTGGAAGATTATAAACTCACTGTAATTAGGACTGTTAAGTTATTTAAATCAGGATCAACTCATACCAGAGGCCAATGTTCTATCATCAGTAAATATCATTTTTCTTTTTCTTTTTTTTTTTTTGTTTTGTTTTGTTTTTCAAGGTAGAGTCTCACTGTAGCCCAGGCTGACCTGGAATTCATTTTGTAGTCCCAGACTGGCGTTGAACTCTGCGATCCACCTACCTCTGCCTCCCAAGTGCTGGGGTCAGCTTCTATTTCTGTTTTTTTTTTTTTTTTTTTTTGAGTCAGGGTCTCACTATGCAACCCGGGCTGCCCTTGAACATGCAATGATCTTCCTCCTGCCTTAGTTTTCCAAACGTTGGGATGACAGGTGTGAGTCACTGCTCTTGGCTTTCCTCTTAATTTTCTTGTTTTTTTGTTTCACTGTCTCTTTAAAAGGTTACTTAGGTGGAAGGGACCGTCTCTTACACAAAAGAGGGGAAAGCAGACGCAGTGTACAGTACCTGGGGTTTTTCTTTAAGAAATTCAGGTAGTTGAAATTCTCCTTTATAGACCTGGAAAAAACAAAGCAGGCATGAGCTTAAGGAGACAAGTGTGTCAGGACATCCATGGTGCCAAGCACAAAATGGGATTTACTGCTTCACTTTCGAGTCTGAAACGAGAGAAGCCTGTCAGTTCAAGGGCACCACAGTGGCAAGACTGAAGAGGACTCCCGCCACCTCTATCCCCTGCAGTGTTACTGACCCAGTGGCCCTCAGCCAGCTGGCTAGGAGTGTATGAAGAATGGCTGAGGAAAAAACACAAAAACACACACAAAACTCAACGGACATGGCAAGTTCCAGTCATTCTAGAACATGTTCCTCTGAGCTGCCACTGAATTCTCCACAGCTACAATCATGGATACAATTCAACTTTACTTTCCTTGACTTACCTACTATTGCTATCATGACATATTAGATGATTCTTTGTGTGTGCATGTGTGTGTTCATGTGTGGGGGTATAATCCTTTCTCCGGTTGAAGCTTACCAATTATGCTAGACTGGCTGGCCAGAAAGCCCCAGGGATCTGTCCTCTCTACCTCTAGAGAGGTAGAACTATAAGCATATCATTGCAGGTCAGGCATTTTTTTTCTTAAAGACAGAGAAAGGCAGATATATATAGAGAGAGAACGGGCACACCAGGGCCTCCAGCCTCTGCAAAAGAATTCCAGACACATGCACCACCTTGTATATCTGGCTTACATAGGTCCTGGGGAATCAAACCTGGGTCCTTTGGCTTTGCAGGCAAGCCCCTTAACTGCTAAGCCATCTCTCCAGCCCAGGTCAGACATTTTTACGTGGGTTCTGGGAATAGAACTCAGGTCTTCATACTTGTAAAGTGAGCACTTTACCAACTAAGCCATCTCCCCAGGCCCACTATATGATTCTTAAAATAATATCTACTTTAAACTCATAAAATCTTATAATTACTGGGCGTGCTGACACACACCATTAATCCCAGCATTCAGAAGGTAGGATGATCACCATGAGTTCAAAGCCACCCTGAGACTACATAGTGAATTCTAAGTCAGCCTGGACTAGAGCAAGACCCTACCTTAAAAAAACAAAAACAAGGGCTGGAAGGATGGCTTAGCAGTTAAGGCTCTTTCCCGCAAAGCCAAAGGACCGAGGTTTGACTCCTCAGGACCCACGTAAGCCAGATACACAAGGTGGTACATGTGTCTGGAGTTTGTTTGCAGTGGCTAGAGGCCCTGGCACACCCATTCTCTCTCTGTCAAATAAATAAAAATATTAAAAAGAAAAACAAACAAACAAAAAAATCTAAGCCAGGCATGGTAATGCATGCCTTTAATCCCAGCACTCAGGAAGCAGAGGTAGGAGAATTGCCATGAGTTTGAGGCTACCCTGAGACTACATAGTGAATTCCAGGTCAGCCTGGGCTACAGCAAGACCCAATCTCAACCCCCCCCAAAAAAATCTTATAGGACTAAAGAGATGGCTTAGTGGTTAAGGCGCTTGCTTTCAAAGCCAAAGGACTGAGGTTCGATTCCTCAGGACCAACTCTGCATTGGCTAGAAGCCCTGGTGCACCCATTCTCTGTCTCTTTCTCTCTGTCAAATAAATAAATAAATAAAAATAAAATATTGAGGTAGGAGAACTGCCATGACTTCGAGGCTACCCTGAGTTCCAGGTCAGCCTGGGCTAGAGCAAGACCCTACCTCAAAAAACCAAAAAATAAAAATGTTATAGGACTAAAGAGAGGCTTAGTGGTTAAGGCGCTTGCCTATGAAGCCTATGGACCCACGTTTGACTCTCCAGATCCCATGTAATCCAGATGCACAAAGGTGAGCCAAGCATAAGGTTGCACATGCCCACTAGGTGGTATAAGCATCTAGAGTCCTATTTCAGTGGCTGGCTTGGCACTTAAGGCACTTGCCTGCAAAACCTAAGGACCCAGGTTCAATTCCCCAGTACCCATGTAAGCCAGATGTACAAGGTAACACATGTATCTGGAGTTCATCTGCAATGGCTAGAGACCCTGGCATACCCATTCTCTCTTGGTCTGGCCCCCCATAAATAAATAAATAAAATATTTTAAAAAATAAAACAAAAAAAATTTATTTTATTATAAACGTTATCTTGGGGCTGGAGAGATGACTCAGAAGTTAAAGGTACTTGCTTGCAAAACATGATGGTCTGATTTCAGCTTCCCAGTACCTACGTAAAGCCAGATGCACAAAGTGGCACATGCATCTGGAGTTCATTTGCAGTGGCAGGAGGCCCTGGCATACCTATACTCTCTCTCTCAAATGAATAAATATTTTTTAATTTATAAAAGCTCCTTCCTTCCTTCCCTCCTTTCTTTTTCCTGAGGTAGGGTCTCACTCTAGCCCAGGCTGACCTGGAATTCACTAGGTAATCTCAGGGTGTCCTCAATCTCACAGTGATCCTCCTACCTCTGCCTCCCGAGTGTAGGGATTAAAGGCATGTGCCACCATGCCGCAAACTCAAAAAAAAACAAAAAAAAAGTTATTTTCAATATATAAAAACATGTGTTTAGCATAAGTAAAGGCATGCCCAGTGGTAAAATTAAAAAAAAATATGAAGAGTCAAAAAAAAAAAAAAACAAACAAACCCTCATTTCCAGACACTGTGTGACAAAGGTGGCACTGTAAGACAACACAATTAGAATGGATAAATAGGGCTGGAGAGATAGCTTAGTGGTTAAGGCATTTGCCTGCAAAGACAAAGGATCCTGGCTTGATTCTCCTGGACCCATGTAAGCCAGATTCACAAGGGGGTGCATGTGTCTGGAGTTTGTTTGCAGTGGCTGGTGGCGCTAGTTCACCCATTCTCGCCCTCTCCCTCTTTCTCTTTCAAATAAATAAATAAATAAATAAATAAAGTATATTTTAGAATGGATAAATAAGGGCTGGAGAGATGGTTTAGCAGTTAAGGTGCTTGCCTTTGAAGTCTAAGGACCCAGGTTCAATTCTCCAGGTCCCACATAAGCTAGATGCACATGATGGATAAATAAAGCCAGATGTGGTGGCACATGCCTTTAATCCTAGCACTTGGGAGGCAGAGGTAGGAGGATCACTGAGTTCAAGGCCACTCTGAGACTACATAGTGAACTCCAGGTCAGCCTGGGATAGAGTGAGACCCTACCTCAAAAAACCTAAAAACCAAACAAAAAATAAAACCCTTTACAATTAGAATAGATAAATAAGGGGGTGAAATAGTGCATGTCTGTGATCCCAGCACTCAGAAGGTGAAGGCAGGAAAACCAGGAGTTCAAGGTCACCCTCCGCTACATAGTGAGTTTGGAACCAGCCTGGGCTATATAAGGCTACCTCAAAAAAAAAAAAAAAAAAGCCAGGCATGATGATTCATACCTATAATCTTAGCACTGAGGCTGAGACAGGAGGATAACTGTGAGTTTGAAGCCGGCCTAGGCTAGAGTGAGACCCAATCTCAAAAAAGGAGGGAAACGGAGTATGGCTCAGCAGCACAGCACTTGTCTAGAATGCTCCAGGGAGGAACTGGGGGTGTGGCTCAGTGGAACAGTGCTTGCCTAGAATCTACAGTGAGAGGCTAGGAGGGCATGGCTCAGTATAAACCACCTGACTATTGACTCTCACAGTGAGAAGATGGGTGTGTGGCTCAGCAGCAGAGTGCTTGCCTAGCATGCATGAGTTCCTAAATTCAATCCCTAGCATTACAAAACAAAAAACCAAGCAAACAAAAAAAGCAATATAGTCAATGTATATACAATGATATATTCTGTAGAAAAATTATGAATTACTGTAATATTTGCATATGAATTGCCACTGTAGAGAGCCAAGCCTTAAAGAATATATCGTCTTAATATGGGTAGTCATTATGAGGGCAAGTTCATTTTGTAACTTACTCAGGAAGACAAATGAAGTATGTGGCTAAAAATCAAATGCCAGAGCTGAAAAGATGGCTCAGTGGTTAAATGTACTTGCTTGTAAAGCCTGATGGCCCAGGTTCAATTCCCCAATGCCCACATAAAGACAGATGCACAAAGTGGCATATGCATCTGGAGTTTGTTTACAGTGGCAGGAGGCCCTGATGCACCCATTCTCTCCCTCCCTTCCTATGTCTGTCTCCCTGCAAATGAACAATAAATTTGAAGAAAAATAGAAGTCTAAGGCTAAAGAGATGGCTCAGTGGTTAAAGGCACTTGCTTGCAAAGCCTGCTGGCCTGGGTTCAATCCCCAAGTACCCACATAAAGCAAGATGCATAAAGTGTCACATGCATCTGGAGTTCATTTGCAATGGCAAGAGGCCCTGGTGCACCCATTATCCTCTCTCTGCTTGAAAATAAATAACTGTTTAAAAAATAGAATTCTAGGCCAGGCGTGGTGGCACATGCCTTTAATCCCAGACCTCTGGAGGCAGAAGTAGGAGGATCACTGTGAGTTTGAGGCTATCCTGAGACTACATGGTGAATTCTAGATCAGCCTGGGCTCGAGTGAGACTCTATCTCAAAAAAAAAAAAAAAAAAAAAAAGAATTCTATACTAAATTATTAAGATTTGGTCCATTAATGGGAGAAAATTCTATTTAGCAGCCACTTTCCAGAATAGCTTATTCCACAAGGGTTTCAGATAACCAAGGTTTTACAAGTTATAAGAAAAACTCTCAGAAATATTATGAGGCCAGTTCTGTACTTGGTTCATTTTTTCCAGACAATCTTAAAGCCTTTCTAAATAATTTTCATGCTAGGAATGTTCGTGGGCACATCGTAAGACACATGTACTTTGCTGTTTGGGCGGGCATCCTCTGAGATGGAGCCCCACTGGCCTCTTCCTCTGGTATTTATGACTACGCGAATCCCTGAGAGTTCATCTCCTGATTTGCTTCTGACAACCAGAACGTGGCTCAAGTGCTGGGTGCTCCTTCTTACAGTAGGCTACAGTCTCTGTCTGCATCTTAACTCCCTCTGCTGGCTTGTTCCGAGGGAAGCCAGCTGTAAGACCTGGCACCTCCAGCCAACAGCCAGGGAGGACCTGAAGCCTGCCAAAGGTCACAGTGAGCTGGAAGTGGGTCCTCTGCCAGCTAGGCGTGGAGGTGCATCACGGGCTGCAGCTTCTTGATAGCTCTGGCGCTTGGCAGCAGCTGGATGAGCTACAGCAAACTCCTGACTCACAGAAACTTGGTGTTTGTTGTTATAAGCTGCTAATAGGCCTTAAGGTAATTTGTCATGTCTCAACAGACAAACAACACAGGAACAGAGTTAAAGTGAGAAATGAAATCATGTTGTAGCACATATCTGAAGTAGCCAGGAGTGGTGCTACACAGTTTCAGCGCTTGGGAGGCAGAGCTAGGAGGGTCACCCTGGGCTAGAGTGAAACCCCTTCTCAAAAAGAGCCAGTCATGGTGGCACACACCCTTAATCCTAGCACTTGGTAGGCAAAGGTAGGAGGATCGCCTTGAGTTCGAGGCCACCCTGAGAATACAGAGTTTATTACAGGTCAGCCTAAACTAGAATGAGACCCTACCTCAAAAAATAAAAATAAAAATAAAAATAAGCTGGGCGTGGTGGCACATACCTTTAATCCCAGCACTTGGGAGGTAGAGGTAGGTGGATTGCCATGAGTTTGAGGCCACCCTGAGACTACATTGTGAATTCCAGGTTAGCCTGGGCTACAGTGAGACCCTAGCTCAAAAAACCAAAATAAATAAATAAACAAACAAACAAACAAACACGACATAGGAAGTAAGTAAGTAAGTGTGGGAGGCATCAGAATGGAGCAGCAGGTAGGAGGCAGGACTTCCCACAAATGTAGGTTTGTGTTTTAGAGCTTTGTGTTTTTAAAAATATTTTTACTTATTTATTTGCACTGAGAGAGAGACAGAGACAGGCACCAGGGCCTCTTGTCACTGCGAACAAACTCCACATGCATGTACCACTTCGAGCATCTGAACTTTGGAATCTGAAGAGGTTGCCTGTGAAAAAGTTTGAAAGGACATGAGAGACAACTCAGAGACAAGAAGATCTCCATTATGTTTTAGATATGCAGAAACATACTAATGCATGATGGGCAGTCCAGCCAAGGAGCTTTCCAAGCAAAGCGTTGAGGGTACCCACCTGGTTTCTTCTGGATGCATATGGTAAAATGCAAGAGAAGAAATTAAAGACAAACTTTTTTTAAAAAAAGGAAGGAAGGAAGGAAGGAAGGAAGGAAGGAAGGAAGGAAGGAAGGAAGAAAAAAAAAGAGGACTGGAGAGATGGCTTAGCAGTTAAGGTGCTTGCATGCGAAGCCTAAGGACCCAGGTTCAATACACCAGTACCCACGTAAGCCAGATGCACAAGGTTGTGCATGTATCTAGAGTTCATTTGCAGTGGCTAGAGGCCCTGAAGTGCCTAGCCTCTCTATCTGCCTCCCTCTCCTTCTCAAGTAAATAAGTAAACAACATATAAAATTAAAAAAAAACTTTATAAAAGAAAAGGGAGGAAAATGCCTACCTAATTGCCCTCTAAGCACTTTTAAGGTTTATGTTTATGCCCATATATTAATGATAATCTCACTTTTGGTTAAAGAAGATTCTCTTTTTATTATTTATTTTTATTTATTTATTTTTTGTTTTTCGAGGTAGGGTCTCACTCTAGTTCAGGCTGACCTGGAATTCACTATGTAGTCTCAGGGTGGCTTCAAACTCATGGTGATCCTCCAACGTCTGCCTCCCAAGTGCTGGGATTAAAGGCGTGCGCCACCACACCCAGCAAGATTCCCTTTTTAGATGGCAGTAAGCACTGGGCTGACTAAAAAGTCACCATAGTGCTGAGAAGTATTGACAGTGGAATGTTCAACACCAAGTGAGACGTCCCTATCACTTCCAAGGTTCAAGGAACAATGCAAAAGAAGTGGCAGTGGTGGCCTGAGCTGAAGTGAGACCCTGCCTTAAAAAAACCAAAGAGGTGGCAGAAAGAATGTACGAGCCAAAGAGGTGGTGGAAAGAACTCAAGAAACAAAGGAAAAAAAGGAGTGCTTACAATGCTGACTTCTAGGCACAAAATGGCCTTGATATTCATGACCTCACAGTACTTGACACTACCTACACAAGACCTGCATAGTAGGAGGAAAACAAGAATGATGACATCAAAATAGAAGACAGACTAGTTGAAAAGAAGAAAGAATTCTTTTTTTAAAAAAAATATTTTTATTTATTTATTTGCAAGCAGAGAGAGATAGAAGAGAGACCAGACTGAGAAAATGGACACACCAGGGCCTCCAGCTACTGTAAATGGACTACAGATGCATGTGCCACTTTGTGCATCTGGCTTTATGTGGTTCCTGGGGAATTGACCTTGGGCTGTTTGGCTTTGTAAAAAAGTGCCTTAACCCCTAAGCCAGCTCTCCAGCCCTAAGAAGAAAGAATTCTTATTAGAAGAAAAGAAAACCCAAAAAAACCCAAAAAACTAGGGGTTGGAAAGATGGCTTAGCAGTTAAGATGCTTGTTGGCAAAGCCAAAGAACCCAGGTTCAATTCCCCAGGGCCCATGTAAAGCCAGATGCACAAGGTGGCACATGTGCCTGGAGTTTGTTTTCATTGGCTAGGAGGAGTTCTTTGTGTGCTTATTCCATCTGGTCCCCTCTTTTCTCAAGTAAATAAATAAATTTTTATTTTTTGGTTTTTCTTTTTTTTTTAAAATATTTTTATTTATTTATTTGAGAGGGAGAGAAAGAGGGAGAGGAAGAGGCACAGAGAAAGACAGAATGGGTGTGCCAGGGCCTTCAGCCACTGCAAACGAACTCCAGATGCATGCGCCCCCTTGTGCATCTGGTTTATGTGGGTCCTGGGGAATCGAACCAGGGTCCTTAGGCTTCACAGGCAAACACCTTAACAGCTAAGCCATTTCCCTAGCCCTATTTTTTGGTTTTTCAAGGTAGGGTCTCGCTCTAGCCAGGCTGACCTGGAATTCACTATGTAGTCTCAAACTTATGGCAATCCTTCTACCTCTGCCTCCTGAGTACTGGGATTAGAGGTGTACACTGCCACACCCAGCCTTTTTTTTTTTTTTAAAGACAGTATTTCAGTCATTTAGGCTAGCCTGGAACCCACCATCAGGCCTAGGCTGCCTCAGCTTCCCAAGTTGCTAGGATTAAAGATATGTGCTAACACATCTCATTTCAAATATAATTCTTCCTTCCTTCCTTCCTTCCTTCCTTCCTTCCTTCCTTCCTTCCTTCCAGTTATACTGGTTTATAGTAGTTTGATCATAATTCTGCATAGAATTGGATTAATTATAATCCTTAGTTCCTGACAGTCTTTCACCATTAGTTCATGCTTGGCTTGCTATTATTTATTCAGTAATACAATTTGTTATCGTTAATACTGGAATGAGCACTTCCCCTTGAGGAATTATGCTTGATAGTTTCACATGCAGAGAAAACACACAACTCTAGCCAGGAATGATAATACAGGAAGGAATTTAGTTTCTGAAGTTTACATCCTCAATCCCTCCGGGTTTCTGTGCCCCGGCAGAGACTCGTTATCACTAGAACCCAAATGCTGTACAACAGCTGGTAACACGTCTGTTTACACATTCTCATTTGACTTTGAATATTTTGGCAGCTTTACAAATCTCAGACTAGGTTTTTGCAAAGTTCACCAGGCTTGTCCTGTCTAGAAACAATGGGACACATGTTAATCCTTTTTCTTGTTGTTTGTTTGTTTGTTTGTTTTTTGAGTTAGGGTCTCACTGTAGCTTAGACTGACTTGGAATTCACTATGTAGTTGCAGGCTGGCCTCAAACTCACAGCAATCCTCCTACCTCATCCTGCCAAGTGCTAGGATTAAAGGTGTGCACCACCATGCCCAGCTAATACTTCTTTTTCTATTTTTATATTTGTAAGCACCTTAACCACTGGACCATCTCTCTAGCCCCCAAATAAATATTTTTTTAAATTCTTGGTTATGCTTGCCCAAACTTTAGAATTACTATAACATTATTCCCTAGCTACTACTTCTTAAATTTCACCTGACAACTAGAAAAATGACAGATTCAAGTAGCAAGAAACAAGATATCTATAGAATTCACTCTTTCCATCTAAGAACATGCTTTGAATTATCTGCTTCTTAAAAATCTATAGATTCAGGGCTGGAGAAATGGCTTAGCAGTTAAGGTGCCTGTCTGTGAAGGCTCAGACTAATGTTCGACTCTCCAGGTCCCATGTAAGTCAGATGCACAAGGGGGCACATGTGTCCGGAGTTCAATCGCAGCGACTGGAGCCCTAGCCTGCCAATTCTCTCTCTCTCTCTCATACATAAAAAAGGGCCAGTCTGTTGAGCTTGGCTCAAAAAAAAAAAAAAAAAAAAACCAACAACTATAGATTCAGATATATAAAGTTTACACTTATTTTCAGGATGGACAAATGAATAAGTTTTTCTAAGTTCTAGCCCCTCAGAGATCTTTCTCTGTCAGGAGCTGGTTATGCTGCCATTTGCCTCTCCATCTCTGAATGTTCCCTGTGAAGTAGGAGCTCTGCATGGTCTACACTTCCTGCCTCCTGCTCTATGAACTCTATACAAAGAAGAAGCAGTCAGCACAGTCATGCCTCCCTTATTATACTCCTTATTAAAGGCAGTGTTCTGGGCTGGAGGGATGGCTTAGCGGTTAAGGTGTTTGCCTGCAAAGCCAAAGAACCCTGGTTCGATTCCCCAGGACCCACATTAGCCAGATGCACAAGGGGGCACATGTGTTTGGAGTTCGTTTGCAGTGGCTGGAGGCCCTGGCGCACCCATTCTCTCCCCCCGCCCTTTCTCTCTTTCTCTGTCAAATAAATAAATAAAAATAAAATATTAAAAATTTGCACCCTGACCAGGGTAAACATCACACACTGGCATTCCACAACCCAGGAGGCTACCATGTACCTAAGCTACCCAGTATAGCCATACTGAAACATGCACTCTCCAAGCCCTCCCCTACCTTGCCTCTATGCCGCCACTGACTTGTTTATTATTTTGTTTTTTTCGAGGTAGGGTCTCACTCTAGACCAGGATGACCTGAACTCACTCTGTAGTCTTAGGCTGGAGTCAAACTCACTGTGATCCTCCCACCTGTCTGGGATTAAAGGTGTGTGCCGGCTTTTTTTTTTCCCTCATTTTAGTAAACTTTTTTTTTTCTTTTTCAAGGTAGGGTCTCACTCTAGTCCAGGCTGACCTGGAATTCACTATATAGTCTCAGGGTGGCCTTGAATTCTCAGTGATCCTACCTTGGCCTCCAGAATGCTGGGATTAAAGGTGTGCGCCACCACACCCAGCTCATTTAGTAAACTTTTAATTATGTACTAATTCGTATACATGTGCATGCGTATGCCAGGTTATCTTACTGCTGCAATGAACATTAGACACATGCACTACTTTCTATATCTAGTTTACATGGGTGGCTAGGGAATTGAACCTGGGCCAGGAAGCTTTGCAAGCAAGTACCTTTAACTGAGCTCTGTCCAGACCCCCCAGTGGCTGTTTTGCCTATAGCCACAGTACCTGTAGGAGGTTCCTCTGCCACAACCCTAGGTCTTATCATACTGGGAACTGCCTGCCCCTCACTACTGTTTTTTTTTGCCTCTGCAGGCCAATGGTGGGTGATCACGGATTCCCATGGTTGCCAGACTCTGGGAGCTTCATCATTCCTTGTTGATTTCCTTAATTGTGGACACATGTCAGTAAATCATTCCTTCAATAAAATCTTTTCAGTTAGACTCTTTTGTATGTACCATTTGTTTCCTGTCACTACTATAACAGATAATAAGTAAGTGTTGAATTTTGTGACAATGATTGGTCCCCATTAAAATATCAGTGTGGGAGGAAGTAGTAGAATTGAAATAAATAAGCATTTTGCAACTATCATAAATAAAGGTTTGTGTAGACTAAAATCACCAATGAATGTTAAATCTAGGGTGTTAAGTCTAGTGAAGAGCAAGATACTTGCATAGTCTGCCTCTATGCTGCCTGTTTTTATTTGTTTGTTTGTTTGTTTGTTTGTTTTTCAGGGTAGGGTCTCACTCTAGCTCAGGCTGACCTGGAATTCACTATGTAGTCTCAGGGTGGCCTTGAACTCACAGCGATCCTCCTACCTCTGCCTCCCGAGTGCTGGGACTAAAGGCGTGCACCACCATGCCTGGCTATACTGACTGGTTTTTAATGGACAGGAAGAAGAGGCCCTAGAATTAAGACACTGGAATAACACCCATACCAAGAACTCAAAATCATCATCTCTAGTGTGACAGACAGATGTCAAGTGTCTCCAGATGTAATGTGGGAGAATGAAATCATAAGAGTTACCCTGTATACTGGCCTGGGGTGCATGACCTAAATCTGATCATGGGAAACACTGACAGATGCAAAGTGAGGAACACTGTATAAAACAGCTTGCTGCATTCTTCAGGAAAGCCAGAGAACATAGGAGCACCCGTTATAGGCTAAAGAAAACTAAATGTGAAAGTCTTAAGCTGAGTCCATACTGTTAGGAAAGGGAATGGCTCCCAAGCATGCTGAGACTACTGACCACACCAAAATACAGACCACGAGGTAAACCACACTACTGCATCAATGTGGGCAGGACAATTGCGAGTTTGAGCTCAGATTGGGCTATGTAGTGAGTTTGCAGCCAGTTTGAGTTGCATAGTCAGACCTTGTCTCAAAAAACTGAACACAGGGCTGGAGGGATGGCTTAGCAGTTAAGGTGCTTGCCTGTGAAGCCTAAAAACCAAGGTTCAATTCCCCAGGACCCACATAAACCAGATACACATGGTGGAATATGTGTCTGAAGTTTGTTTACAGAGGCGCACACATTCTTTATCTACCTCTTTCTCTGTCTCTCAAATAAATAAAATAAGTTTAAAAAAAATTTAAAAACAAACTGAACATAGGGCTGGAGAGATGGCTTAGCAGTTAAGGCACTTGCATGCAAAGTTTAAGGACCTAGGTTCAATTCCCCCGAACCCAAGCAAGCCAGATGCACATGGTGGCACATGTAACTGGACTTCGTTTTCAATGGCTAGAGGCCCCAGTGCACCTATTCTCTGCCCCTCCATAAATAAATAAAATTTAACAAAAAATTAAAAAAAAAATCCTAAGCATAGCCAGGAGTGGTGATGCATGCCTTTAATCCCAGTACTTGGGAGGTAGAGGTAGGAGGATCACCAAAAATTTGAGGCCAGCCTGGAGCTACAAAATGAGTTCCAGGTTAACCTGGACTAGAGTGAGACCCTGCCTTGAAAAACAAAACAAACATGGGGCTGGAGAGATGCCTTAGCAGTTAAGGTGTTTGCCTGCAAAGCCAAAAGACCTCGGTTCAATTCCCCAGGACCCATGTAAGCCAGATGCACAAGGTAGTGCATGCATCTGGAGTTCCTTTGTAGTGGCTAGAGGCCCTGGTGCATGCACTCTCTCTCTGTCTGCCTCTCTCTCAAATAAATAAATAAAATTAAAAAATAAACAAAAAAAGGGTTGGAGAGATGGCTCAGTGGTCAATGCACTAGCCTGTGAAATCTAATGACTGGGTTTGATTCCCTGGTACCCACATAAGCCAGATGCAGAAGGTGGAGCATGCATTTGGAGTTCGTTTGCAGTGGCTGGAGCACCTGGCATGCCCATTCTCCCCTGTCCCTCAGATAAATAAAAAAATAAAACCGGGCGTGATGGCGCACGCCTTTAATCCCAGCACTCAGGAGGCAGAGGTAGGAGGATCACTGAGAGTTTGAGGCCACCCTGAGACTACACAGTTAATTCCAGGTCAGCCTGGACCAGCCTGAGACCCTACCTTGAAAAGCCAAAAAATGAGATAAAAAAATAAAAATAGGGCTGGAGAGATGACTTAGCTGTTAAGGTGTTTGCAAAGCCAAAGGACCTCGGTTTGATTCCCCAGGACCCATGTAAGCCAGGTGAACAAGGTGGCGCATGCATCTGGAGTTCGTTTGCAGTGGCTAAAGGTCCTGACACACCCATTCTCTCTCTCTCCCTCTCTCTGCCTCTTTCTCTCTCTCTCTCAAACAAACAAATAAATAAATAAAGTTTAATAAATAAATAAAAATAAATAGTTAAAAAATTTAAACTGAATAAATGAAAACAAAAGGTAAAGGAGCATGATATACACAACCTATTCTCAGATACTTTATTATTAAAATTTGTGAATCTAAGCCAGGTGTGCATTCTAAGTAACTAATCCAATCTATCTTGACTTCATACTTAGTGTACATCCCATGCCCAAGGATATAAGTCACTATGTGGCTCCCAGCTTGCTCTGAATCTTCAGGATCTCAGGAGCTTTTCTGCTTTACTTTCACTTTTTTTTTTTTAAAGTTTTTTTGAGGTAGGGTCTCGTTCTAGCCTAGGTTGACCTGGAATTCACTATGTAGTCTCAGGGTGGCCTCAAACTCACTGCAATCCTTCTACCTCTGCCTCCTGAGTTCTGGGATTGAAGGTGTGTGTCACCACGCCCAGCTACTTCCACTTTTTTCTCTAATAAATCCTTATTTCATTTGCCCTTCCGCTGTGTTCGTATTTATCATTCTGCATAGTCCAGGCTGACCTGGAACTCCCTCTGTAGCCCCAAACTAGCCTTCATTTCACTGCAAGCCTCCTACTTCAGCCTTCCAAGTGCTGGAATTGAAGGCATGCTCAGGGGCTGGAGACCCAGGTTCGATTGCTCAGTTCTCAGGTAAGCCAGATGCACAAGGTAGCCCATTCATCTGGAGTTCATTTGCAGTGGCTGCAGGCTCTGGTGTACCCATTCTCTCTCTATCTGCCTTTTTCTCTCCCTTCTCTCTCAAATAAATAAATAAAAATAAAAGGCATGCTCCACCACTCCCAGCTTACAGATTTTTAAACATGACTTCTAGCTATGCTGGTTTACAGTATTCTTTTACAGATGGTTTTTCTAAAATCTGGACATTTGGGTTAGTACAACTATTATGTTGACAAAGAGAACTGACTTCTTTCTTTAAAATCCCAAGAAAAAATATAAGTAGCCACTCAAAACCTCTTCACTGCAAGCATTCTTTTGCTTTCAAAAGGTAGTTTATGCATTGTGGTGGTTTGATTCAGGTGTCCCCCATAAACTTAGGTGCTCTGAATGCTAGGTTCCCAGCTGAGATTTGGGAATTAACACCTCCAGGAGGCCGGGTATTGTTGGGGGCGGGCTTATGGGTGTTATAGCCAGTTTCCCCTTGCAGTGTTTGGGCACACTCTCCTGTCGCTATTGTCCACCTTATGTTAGTCAGGGAGTGATGTCCACCTGCTGCTCATGCCATTGTTTTCCCTGCCATCATGGAGCTTCCCCTCGAGCCTGTAAGTCAAAATAAACCTCTTTTTTCCCCACAAACTGCTCTTGGTTGGGTGATTTCTCCCAGCAATGTGAACCTGACTGCAACACTCATGAAGAAAGAGAAAGTCAGGCCAGTCTAGCTTGCCTGCCAGCTTCAGGACTCTCCTGGTTCCACCTCCCATTGCTGTAGGTGCACTGGGATTACAGATGCATGTGTCAGTCTGCATCTAGTTTTTACATGGGTGCTGGGGAGTAGATTCGGATTGGAAGGCTTGCTGAACAAACACCTTTAACCGCTGAGCCATCTCATCTCCCCAGCCCCCAAATTATTGCTTTTAGTATAGTTTATGGTGAGCACTCTGTCTCAGATATAGAAATAAGAGAGGGTGCTAAAAATTCGAGGTATTTTCTCAGTGGGCCATTTGACCTCTCTCAGTGGTATTTGAAGTCTGAGATTTTCTATCAATAAATAGGCCAGACCTCAGGAACAGAGCATTCTCCCTTCCATGCCCTTGTTCCCAGGCCATTGTAATTTTCCCCTTCTTTCTATCCTGTCTCGGGACCACATTCCACCCACCCCCACCAAAAGCAAACAATCCCCAAAGCAAAAAAAAAAAAAAAAAAAAAAAACTCCATGGGAAAGGGGCTGGAGAGATGGCTTAGCAGTTAAGGCACTTGCCTGCAAAGCCAAAGGACCCAGGTTTGATTCCCCAGGACCCACGTAAGCCAGATGCACAAGGGGATGCATGTATCTGGAGTTCGTTTGCAGTGGCTAAAGGCCCTGGTGTGCCCATTCTCTCTCTCTCTCCCCCTGCCTATTTCTGTATCTCTCTCAAATAAATAAATAAAATATTAAAAAAAAAAACAAAAAAATCCATGGGAAAAACTGTCACCTACTGCCCCATTTTTGTATTTATTTATTTATTTATTTAATTTTGGAGGTAGGGTTGCCCTCTATCCTAGGCTCACCTGGAACTCACTCTGTAGTTCCAGGTTGGCCTCAAACTCATAGGAATCCACCTATCTCTGCCTCCCAAGTGCTGGGATTAAAGGCATGAGCCACCAAGCTCGGCTTACTGACCCATTTTAAAAGTGTCACATATGCTCTCTAGTGACCTGTACCTTCCTGGAAACAAGCCAGGTCTTTGCATCTCCCAAAGCTTCTAGAAGGCATTATGCCAGAGCAAATGTTCAATAATTACTCATGGGATAATGGCTATGGTTGGAGTCATGAATGTTGCCCCCAAAGGCACAAATATTAAAGCTCTGTCCCCAGAGAGGTGCCAGTGGGAGGCAGTGAAACCTCTGAGAGATGATGCCTTGAAGACCTCTGGTCATGGGAGTGTGCCATTTAAGGGATTATGGGAACCAGACTCAAAGTAATCCTGCTTTACTCTGACAAATGTGGTGATTCCAGAGGGGAACCACCATGTCTGGCTTAAAAAAATATTTTATTTAGGGCTGGAGAGATGGCTTAGCAGTTAAGGCACTTGTCTGCAAAACCTAAGGACCCAGGTTTGATTCCCTAGATCCCACATAAGCCAGATACGCATGGTGGCACATGCATCTGGAGTTTGCAGTAGCTAGAGGCCCTGGCACACCCATTCTCCCCCTCTCCCTCCCTCTCCAATAAATAAATAAAATTTAAAAAACTATATTTTTTGGTTTTTTTCAAGGTAGGGTTTCACTCTAGTCCAGGCTGACCTGGAATTCATTATGTAGTCTCAGGATGGCCTCGAACTCATGGTGATCCTCCTACTCTGCCTCCTGAATGCTGGGATTAAAGGCGTGTGCCACCATGCCTGGCTAAAATAAAATATTTCTTAAAATATTTTATCTAAGGGGATTGGGGAAATCGCTTAGTGATTATGGCATTTGCCTGTGAAGCCTAGGGACCCAGGTTTGATTCCCCAGGACTCACATAAGCCAGATGCACAAGGGGGCACATGTGTCTGGAGTTCATATGCAGTGGCTCGAGGCCCTGGCGTGTCCATTCTCTCTCTGTTTCTTTCTCAATCATAAATAAATAAATAAATAAATAAAATATTAAGGAATATTTTATTTAAGACAGAGAGAGTGAGTGAGTGAGTGTGGGTGCTCCTGGGCCTCTTGCCACTGCACGCACCACTTGCATGCACGCAGCACTCTACGCATCTTGCTTTACAGGGCACTGGAGAGCGGAACCTGCACCAAAAAGCTTTGCAAGCGAGCGCCTTCGACCTCCAGACCGTTTCTCTAGCCCCTGTTGTTTTGTGGAATTCACTATGTAATCTCAGGGTGGTCAACCTCTGCCCCCCAAGTGCTGGGATTAAAGGCATGCACTACCACGCCTGGCTCCCCTGTTTTTGCTTTTGAGAGAGGGTCTCACTCTGTATCTTTGGCTAGTCTCCTTCTAACTGCCCTCAGGGAAGGAAAGTCAGGTAGAACAACAAGAAATGAGGAGGAAAAGAAAGACTGAAAGCAAAACACAAAGAATTTATTTATACCTTTTATTTGGAGACAGGATCTTACTATACAGCCCTGCCTCAACTTGCGAGTGCTGAGATTACCGACGTGAGTCACTAAGCCATGTGGAAGGCAAAACATCTTAATGCCCCTCTAAGCAGAGCCATTACTGTCATCAAAACAACAAGAAAATACCTAAACTAAAGAATCAACTACACTGCATGTATTTCTTTACAGCCCCCAAAGAGCAAAGCCTGCAAAGGCTTCTAAATGAGGTGAATTCCAGAAGTGTGAGCTCCTAGGTGAGCGAGTGAGTCCCTACCTTGTACCAACTATCTAGCCTGGGTCCTGCTGGCAGATCAGGTCTAGTGCAGCAGAAAAGACTTTGTAAATGAAAGAAACAAAGTCATCTGTAATGGTGTGGCCTGCTCTGGGGGGAGAATTTGGAAGAGCAGCCAGGGTAAAAGTCTCTTCCTAACAACTGTACCCCAAGGGTCTCTTGCTAAGGAAGGGGTGTTGGAAGCAGAGCCGAAAAGGACAGCAATCTCCCTTTCAGTCCTAAGACCCTGCTGCGACTGTGTTCCAGAGGTGAAATAAATAAATGAAACTTTCAGTCCAACTTCCCTCCTACGGGAAATCAGCCCCTTATCTATACAGCATGGGGGAATCTGGGAATTGGGCAAAAGGTCAGAATCTCTATCTTTTCATTTCACTCTAGAGGCACACTGAATTAAAAGCCATAGCTCAGCTCCAGTTCAACATGCTGTAAGATGTGAATTACTCCAGCTACAATGTAGGAGGGAAAACAACAACAACAACATGCTATCTAGGAAAAGTTAAACCAAAACTATTTATTTTGCCGGGCGTGGTGGCGCACGCCTTTAATTCCAACACTCAGGGGGAAGAGTAGGGGGACTGCCTACAGTTCGAGGCCACCATGATATTACATAGTGAATTCCAGGTCAGCCTGGGCTAGAGTGAGACCCTACCTTGAAAAACCTATATACATATATTTCATTGCCTAGACTACTTTTATAGGAAAGGCCCAGTATGAAAACAAAAACAAGACATCTGAAGAAGCAAATAAATAGAACCCATAAAAGTGGGGGAGCCAATGCGCACAGGAGAAGACTTTATAAAGGCAGGGTGAATTGTGGCTACATGGGAAGGAAAAGGAGCCCCTGAAGAGTTGGGTTGAAGCCTTTCCCCAGCTGAGAATCAAACATGGAGATGCACACCTTTAACCCTAGCACTCAGGAAGTTAAGGTAGGAGCATTGCTGTGAGTTTGAGGTCAGCCTTGGGACGTAGAGTGAGTTCCAGCTCAGCCTGGGCTAGAGTGAGACCATGCCTTGAAAGAACAAAAAGGATGCTATGGAGGCTGCTTCCTTCTTTTTATAGAAAATATCAAATAAGAATATTAAGATAGGGGGCTGGAGAGATGGCTTAGTGGTTAAAGCACTTCCTTGAGAAGCCTAAGGACCCAGATTTGATTCCCCAGTACCCATGTAAGCCAGATGCACAAGGTGGCACATGTTTCTGGAGTTCATTTGCAGTGGCTAGAGGCCCTGGAGCAACCATTCTCTCTGTATCTGCCTCTTTCTCTCTCTCTCTCAAATGAATAATAAAATATTTTTTAAAAAATACTAGCTGGGCATGGTGGTGCACACCTTTAATCCAAGCACTTGGGAGGCAGAGGTAGGAGGATCACCATGAGTTTGAGGCCACCCTGAGACTACATAGTGAATTCCAGGTCAGCCTGAGCTAGAGTGAGACCCTACCTCGAAAAACCAAAATAAATGAATGAATAAAATAGTAATAATAAAAAAATTAAAAAGAATACTAAGATAGTAATGAACTCTGCTTAAAGCCTGAACGTGTATGATTCTGAGTGTGACTCCTTTCCTAGATATAAACTTAAAACGTTCTAGGGTTCTCAGAAACAGGATTAAATCTTCCACCTCCATGACCCAGGGCATTACTTTTATCATCTGTCATCCTATCACGTTCACCTCAGTAACCACCTTGTGACCTCAGTTAAACTTGTTAGCAGGGCTGGAGAGATGGTTCCACAGTTAAGGCACTTGTCTGCAAGGCCTACGACCTGGGTTCAATTTCCCATTACTCACAAAGAGCCAGATGCACAAAGTGAAGCATGCACCTTGAGTTCGTGTGCAGTGGCTGCAGGCCTTTGCATACCAATTATCTGTCTTTCTTCTCTCTATCTCTGCTTGCAAATAAATAAAAGTATTTTTTCAATTAAGCATTCCTTAGCAACCCTTTGAGAGGTAACTTCAGAACACACCAAAATCACACATATCGCTATTGTAAAGGCAAATAAACATAGCTCTCCCTCAAGAAGCACACTTAGCTGTGTCGTCTGCCAAACACCTTTCTTTCTGGTATCTTCCTCCACATAAATATATGTTAGACTCTCTAATAGCTTTGCTATATGCCAGCTCACCCTGAAACTCTTGTCTGTAGTCAAGAGTAGATTAGTGGTCTCTAAAAAGAAATCTCAGACTGCTATAGCACCTTGGAGCTGTGTCTCCAACCAGTCCCCCCACTGCAGCTGACATGTTAAATAATTTCAAGAGATTAACAGAGTGAGTGAATAGCTGAATGATTCTAGCAAAGAAATGGATATTAAAGAACTGGAAGACGCATTATCTGAAATAAAAGTAATCGGATGGCCTAACAGCAAACATGATAAGAAGAAATAAAATCAGTAATGTCAAAGATAGGTTTAAATTAAAAATTAATCAAATGAGAGGCTGGGAGCCAGGTGTGGTGGCACACATCTTTAATCCCAGTGCTAGGGAGGCAGAGGTAGAAAGATTGCCATGAGTTCAAGACCACCCTGAGAACACATACTGAATTCCAGGTCAGCCTGGACTAGAGTGAGACACTACCTGGGAAAAAAAAAGAAAAACAAAAAACAAAGAGAGAGAGAGAGGGAGAGAGAGAGGCTGGGGAGATTGTGGTGCACATGTCTGGAGTTCGTTTGTAACAGCAAGAGACCTTGGCACACCCATACTCACTCACTCTCTTAAATAAGTAAATAAATATTTTTACAAAAATTAACTAAGGGTGGGCTACAGAGATGACTCAGTGGTCAAGGTGCTTGCCTGCAATGCCTATCAACCTAGCTTTGATTTCCTAGTACTCACATAAAGCCATATTCTCAAATAAAGAAATAGACATTTTTAGCTTAAAAAGAAAAAAGCTAAGTGGTTTAGTAGCCAGCAATCTTTACTATGAGGCATGCTACAGGAAGAAAACAATACCAAACAAAAAACTAGACCTTGAAGTAAAGAACAGAGACCATGTACGGCCCACAAAACATAAAATATTTACTCACTGGCTTTAACAGAATAAAAACTTTCAGCCCTTGTTCTAAAGCAACCACAATAAACAAATAGAAAGTATAGCTAAAATAAGGACAGAATAGCCAACAGGAGATAAAAAATATTTTAAAATATTAGATTAATCCAAATGCAGCCAGGAAACAGAAACAAAGGAACAAAGACAAGTGGTCCAAATAAAAAACAAATGGCTTGATGGCAGATTTAAGCCCAGCCAGATGAGTAACTGCATTAAATGTAATGGATGAAACACTCCATTTAAAATGCAGAAACTGTAAAACTGGATTAACAAACAATACCAGTGCTTAATCACTTTAAATATAAAGACAGATTAAACATTAAAGGATAGGGAAAACACTGTTGTGGCTACATGCTTATCAAAGTAGTCTTTGAAGATATTTCCTAACAATACAAGATAATTCTTTAAGAAGATCTAAATGGGTACTCCTCAAAATATAGATTCAAAATATACGAAGCCACATCGATAATGAAAGGCAAAAGCCACAGCCACAGCACTTTTCCCAAAATTTATTAAGCCAGTCCAAAAATCAAGTAAGAATTATGAAACTGAACAATACTATGATATTTACACAATGCCATAACTGCAGAATCGTTTTTCAAGTGATCATTGTAGAGGCCATATGTTAACAATTTTCAATGTATTTAAAGAACTGTAACTATACTCTGTGTGTGTTCTCTGACCTTAATGAAACTATATTACAAATCAACCATCAAAAGAAAATCATGCCGGGTATGGTGGCACATGCCTTAGAGGTAGGAAGATCGCCGTGAGTTCAAAGCCACCCTGAGTCTCCATAGTGAATTCCAGGTCAGCCCGGGCTAGAGTAAGACCCTACCTCAAAAAAACCAAAGGAAAAAAAATCATGGTATTGCTGAAGACTCCACATACTTGGGCTGCAAGGCCACTGAGAAATCCTGCTCAAACTGAGCTGATAACCTCCTCCATGTAGACCAGCTGACAGAAAGCTGGAAGAAGCCACTCTAAATGTAGTTCAATGGGAGAAAGAGATACCACCAGTGAAGATACTCAACAGTGGACACTGCAAGCCTCATAATTGGCCAGCCAGGCCAAATGAACCAACGGGTGCAATAGTGGCACGTCTGTCATGGTGGAAACCAACTGCCCTCCAATTGGACTGGAGGCCCACTCCATGGGGGGGAATACATCCCTGATACTGAAAACTTAAAACAGGGGTACTCATGAGCCCTAGGGGCGTAACATCTGCTGATGTCTGGAAAAAATGTATATACTATGCTTATCAAACTGCCCAGTAAGCACTTCTCTTAATGTTTATACCCTTATATTAATGCTACTCTCACTTTGGGTAGAGAATCTTCTCTTTTCAGATGGCAGTGACCTTGGGATGACTCAGAAGGTATCACAGTGCTGGAAAGAAGTGACTGGAGTACTGAGTAACATCTCGATCACACCTTCCAAGGCTCAGGGTCTAATGCAGAAGAGGTGGCGGAAAGAATGTAAGAGCCAAAGGAAGGGTAGGACTCCTTACAACGTGCTACCCCCAGACTTAAAATGGCCTGGATATCCATGACCTCATAATGCCTGACACTACCTACACAAGACCATCGTAAGAGGAGGAAAGGATCATGACATCAAAATAAAAGAGAGACTGATTGAGATGGGGAGGGGATATGATGGAGAATGGAATTTCAAAGGGGAAAGTGGGGGGAGGGAGGGTATTACCATAGGATATTTTTCATAATCATGGAAAATGTTAATAAAAATTGAGAAAAAAAAATCATGGGCTGGAGAGATAGCTTAGCGGTTAAGGCATTTGCCTGCAAAGCCAAAGGACCTTGGTTCGATTCCCTAGGACCATGTAAGCCAGCTGCACAAGGTGGCGCATTCGTCTGGAGTTCATTTGCAATGGCTAAAGACCCTGGTGTGCTCATTCTCTCACTCCCCTTCTCTCTCTCTGTCTGCCTCTTTACCTCTTGCTCTCTTAAATAAATAAAATTAAAGAAAAAAAAGAAAGAAAGAAAATCGTGCCAGGCATGGTGGTTCACGCCTTTAATCCCAGCACTTGGGAGGCAGAGGTAGGAGTTTGAGGCCACCCTGAAACTACATAGTGAATTCCAGGTCAGCGGAGCTAGAGTGGGACCCTACCTTGAAAATCCATAAAAGAGAAGGGGGGGGGGATCATGGGCTGGAGAGATGGCTTACCAGTTAAAGCATGTGCCTGCATTTCCATCTAACCACACTCTTGTCAGTCCAGTCAGTTTTCAAAGAAATAATCCATTCATACTTGGAACTGCCTTTCTTCTCTCTCCCTCTCTACCTACCTACTTACCAACTGTGGTGGTTTGATTCAGGTGTCCCCCATAAACTTAGGTGTTCTGAACGCTAGGTTCCCAGCTGATGGAGATTTGGGAATTAACGCTTCCTGGAGGCAGTGTATTGTTGGGGGCGGGCTTATGGGTGTTATAGCCAGTTTCCCTATGCCAGTGTTTGGCACACTCTCCTGTTGCTATTGTCTACCTGGTGTTAGCCAGGGGGTGATGTCCACCCTCTGCTTATGTCATTGTTTTCCCTGCCATTGTGGAGCTTCCCCTCGAGCCTGTAAACCAAAATAAACCTCTTTTTCCCACAAGCTGCTCTTGGTTGGGTGATTTCTACCAGCAATGTGAACTGGACTGCAACAGTAAAGTGGTACCCACGAGTGGGGTTGCTGCTGGACACCTGACTGTGTGGCTTTGGCCTTTTGGAGCTGATTTTCAAGAGGAATGTGGAAAGATTTGAAACCTTGGTCTAAGAGATGCCTTGCAGTGCTGTAAGTACAGCTTGATGATCAGCTATTCTGATCAGAGTTGAAAGACCTGAAATGCAGTAAGAACTATGGACTGTGAGGTTTGGCTTATGAGGGTGAGAAAGAGCTTGGCTTGGACTGGGCTAGCAGTTAGTGTGAGAAGCTTGCTCTTATGCCCACATCCTGAGAAGTTGTGCAGGGTTACTTTGCATAGAAATGAACGGATGTGAGCAGAGGGATATAGCACAGAAAGAAATCTTTAGGCCGAAACTGCTGCCCGTTCAGGTGCAACTGAGAGATTACAACCTTTGAGACTGGGCCAGATGACCTGCACTGGGGCAACAGGAAGAATGTAGACTCTTTTGAAGAGGCCTGAGTGCTCAAGGAGTGTCCTGTTCTTCAAAGTCTACTTTATTCCCCCCTGGAATAACAAATTGGCACCCTACCTGGTATTGTGAAGTATAAGAAATGCAGGAAAGAGAGAGTCATTGAGTTTGCAACAATGGTCTTGTGTTTTGGAAATGGCCATGGGCAGTGTGAAGTAGGTTTGCTGGTTGCCTGCATAGAGACCCCATGGGGCCATGAGGATGAACCGTGGATTGCAGTGGAGACCCAGTGGAGATGCCGGGACCACAAGATGGCTGCCAAGGAGAGCTGCCAGCCCCAATGAAGTTTTCCAGGACTGTGAGCTGGAGGGGCGGAATTGGAATGCCAGAGACTTGTTGCTGGTTAGAATTATCAGACTTGGAGATTTGTCACTGGCTAGAGTTGTTGGAATTGAAGCTACAGAGTTTGATGTTTGCCCTGGTTATTTTAAATCTTGTATTGGTGGAATATTTCTTATGCCCAATGTCATCTTTTGCAGTATGAATGTTTATTCTGTGCCATTATGAGTTTTCTGAGGTTGTTTTTTGGTATTATGGCTCAGTTAAAAGATCTTGGACTATGGGGATGTATGAACATTGGAACTGATAAAAACTATGGGAACTTTTAAAGTTAGATTAATGCATTGCATTTTACAACATGTATGGTTATCAGTTTATGGGGGACAGGGGTGGAATGTGGTGGTTTGATTCAGGTGTTCCCCCATAAACTTAGATGTTCTGAATGCTAGGTTCCCAGCTGATGGAGATTTGGGAATTAACACCTCCTGGAGGGAGTGTATTGTTGAGGGTGGGGTTATGGGTGTTATAGCCAGTTTCCCCATGCCAGTGTTTGGCACACACTCCTGTTGTATTGTTCACCTTATGTTGGCCAGGGGGTGAGGTCCACCCTCTGCCCATGCCATCATTTTCCCCTGCCATCATGAAGCTTCCCTTTGAGCCTGTAAACCAAAGTAAACCTCTTTTTCCCACAAGCTGCTCTTGGTTGGGTGATTTCTACCAGCAATGCAAACCGGACAGCAATACCTACCTACCTACCTGCCTATATGTTTGTAAGCAGAGAGAGACAGACCAGCACACACACACACACACACACACACAGAGAGAGAGAGAGAGAGAGAGAGAGAGAGAGAGAGAGAAAGGGAGGGAGAGAATGGGCATGCCATGACCTCTAGCCACTGCATATGGACTCCTGATGCATGCACCTCTTTGGGCATCTGGCTTTACATGGGGTACTGGGGAATCAAACTCAGGTTGTTAGACTTTGAAGGCAAGTTCCTTAACTGCTGAGCCATCTCTCCAGCCCTCCTTTCTTTTTCTTTGTATATGCAGGTGCACAGTGTGTGGGTGGGTATTCATGTGTGTGCACATGTATTTAGAGACCAGAGGACAACCTCAGGTGCTATTTTTCAGGCTCTATCCACTTTTTATTTATTTTCAAATTTTTTATTTTGGGTTTTCAAGGTAGGGTCTCATTCTAGGCGTAGGCTGACCTGGAATTCACTATGTAGTCTCAGGGTGGCCTTAAACTCACAAGGGTCCTCCTACCTCAGCCTCCCTGAGAGCTGGAGTTAAACGAATGCATCACCACGCCCAAGTCTATCCACGTTTTTTGAGATGGGTCTCTTACTGGCCTGGAATTTGCCTAAGGCTAGATTGGTTAGCCTGCCAGCAAGCTACAGGTATCTGCCTGTCTCTGTACCCCTAGACCTGGGATTATAAGAATGCAACACCACACCTAGCTTTTTTTTTTTTTTTTTTCACACCTAGCTTTTTTATGTGGATTCTGGAGATTAAACTCAGGTTCTCCTGTTTGCAAGGCAAGCACTTTACCAAGTGAGACATCTCTTTGACAGACTTATTTACTTTCTTTCTTTTTAGAAAAGTTTTTAAGGGATGGAGAGATGGCTTAGTGGTTGAGGCGCCTGCCTGCAAAATGAAAGAACTCAGATTCAACTCCCCAGGACCCACATAAGCCAGATGCACAGGGGGCGCATGCAAGTGGAGTTTGGTTGCAGTGGCTGGGGGCCCTGGCGTACACCCATTCTCTCTCTCTCTACCTGCCTATTTCTGTCTCTCTCTCTCTCTCAAATAAATAAATTAAAAAGTAATTTTATGAAGTTTTAAATTTTTATTATTTATCTATTTATTTATTTGAGAAACATAGAGGCAGATAGAGAGTGGGCATGCCAGGCCCTTCAGCTGATGCAAACAAACTCCAGATGCATGCACCACTTTGTGCATCTGGCTTATGTGGGTCCTGGGGGATCAAACCTGCATCCTTTGGCTTTGCAGGCAAGTGCCTTAACTGCTAAGCCATTTCTCCAGCCCTCTTTCTTACTTTTCTCTTCTTTCCTTAATTCTTTCTTTGGGTGGGGAGGAAGTACAAGGTCTTACTCTGTAGTTAAAGACCCTATGTACACCATAGTAGTTTAGCACTTGCGGTGACCTCTGCCTCCCAAGTGCCAGGATTACAGGCATGCACCACCATGCCTGGTTTGGAACTGCTTTCTGGCTTATTCTTCAATTTTATTTTACTTTTTTGTAGAACTTCCTGTATGCTAGGCAAGTGCTCTCCCACTGAGCCACATCTAAGGCCCTGGCTCTTCGAATGCAGCAGACAGGCCTTTGAACAGATTTTGGTGAGTGATGCCTGCCTTCTGGCTCAGACTCTGCAAGGTGAATTATCAACACTGCATTTCCACCTCTGTATCCTAGATTCCTTGCTCAGTTTAGCTTCTGCCTAACACGGAATAAGTCTGGACAGTAAGTTTGATGCTACACGTGGAATATGAGATTCTTAAGAGCACCCAGACAGAAGATGAGAATAATGAAGCTGGGGCTCAGCAAAGAACCCACCGGGAAAACAAGCTGTGATCATGAACAAATGGGTTGTAAATAAAAGCCATGGGAATGGACAAGCTTGGACTGATTCTGGTGAGCATCTAGGCATCTTTGTATCCACTGAACTCTGAGTGTTCCTGAGGCAGGGGTCTTCAGGGGTTTTTTTGTTTTGCTTTTTTTTAGAAATATTTTTTATTTATTTATTAGGCAGAGAGAGAGAGAGAGAGAGAGGTGTAGATAGAGAGGAGAATGGGAGCACCAGGGCCTTCAGCCACTTAAAATGAACTCCAGACGCATGTGCCACCTTGTGCATCTGGCTTACGTGGGTCCTGGGGAATTGAACCTGGGTCCTTTGGCTTTGTAGACAAGTGCCTTAACTGCTAAGCCATCTCTTCAGCAACCCCCCCCCTTTTAAAATCAGATTCTCAAATCAGTTCCTAAGTTTAAAACGCTAAGAATTTATGGAGGGGAAGAAGATTGAGATGTATCCAAGAGGGCACTATTTATTAAAATATGCTACAATTCAGGGATTAGAGGCTGTGGTAGGAAAGGGAATGAAGTCAGTTAACATTTCATTTCTAGTGCACCACATGAACCATAGCAGCTATGAAACACATGACTTTCTGTTTGGAATCAGACAAAATGTTCTTAAAATGTGCTGACTCAGACATCATTATTTTTGGACTCCCCAGAATTGAATGAAAACCAACATTTTTAAGCTAGGAGATTTAGATTCTGTATTTCCAATCAAAATATGATTTTTCTCCTAGTCTTACTCTATCAGTAAATGAACCATTTCCCCAGCCAACTTTTTTTCTCTGGACCCCATCTCTGACAGCCAAGTTCTCTTTGCAAGCATGGGATTCTAAAACCTCATGATCATCAGTGCTGAACAGATTAGCATCTAAATTAGTACAGGCAAAAGAGAAAAGGAGGGGCTGGAGAGATGGCTTAGTGGTTAAGCACTTGACTATGAAGCCTAAGGACCCCAGTTGGAGGCTCGATTCCCCAGTACCCACGTTAGCCAGATGCACAAGGGGGCGCACACGTCTGGAGTTCGTTTGCAGTGGCTGGAAGCTCTGGCACGCCCATTCTCTCTCTCTCTCTCTCTGTCACTCTCAAATAAATAAATAAAAATAAAAATAAATTAAAAAAAAAGAGAAAAGGAGAAATCATTAAAATACATAGGATTTGGTCTGAAACAGACCTCCCCATGAAGGTCTGTGAAATACAAACTCAAAACAAATGAACAAAAATTCTAAAAGATAAGTATATCAGTGTGGGTACATTATCAAGTTCAAAGGTGGAAATCTTAGCTTTTCTTCCTCGAAGTTGTCATATTACAGATAGGCATAGACAAAAAAAAAAAAAAAAAAGAGAGAGAAAGACGTTCTTCTCCCCACCCCAGGGTGCATTGTGAAACCCTTTCAAAAGCCGCAAGTGTATATGAAACAAATTCTTAAGTCACATGGATTCAGACCACAACATTCTTCCCAACCTACTACTCAAGAAAGCCAAGAATAACCTAGCCAAGCCAAGTGGCACAGGAAAGACTATAATGTCTACTGGCCTGGGAACCTCAACTATCATTTACACATGTATCTTGATGTATAATGATCCCTTTCAGCATCATGCAAAGAAGAAAGCTATGCATTACCAATTACAGAGACTATCAGGGGCTACAAAGAAAGATGCCAGGTTGAAGTTGGCTTTGTGTTTAGCAAACTGCATTCAAAACTTGAATACATAAAACAAAATTAAAAAAAACTTTAATTCATAAACTTCAGAAAGAGGTAGTTCCTAACATCGATACACAAGCTAACAAACTGGAAAATGTTCAACTGCATTAATAAATGAAGCCTGTTAAAGTTAGCAAAAATCTAAATCTTTTTTTTAATTTTAAGGAACTTTATTTATTTATTTGAGAGAGAGAGAGATAGAAGCAAGATAGAGGGAGAGAGAATGGGTGCGCCAGGGCCTTCAGCCGCTGCAAACGAACTCCAGACACATGCGCCACCTTGTGCAGCTGGCTTACGTGGGTACTGGGGAATTGAACCTGGGTCCTTTGGCTTTGCAGGCAACTGCCTTAACCACTAAACCATCTCTCCAGCCCCCTAAATCTTTTCTTAAAAAAATATTTTATTTATTTATTTGCAATCAGAGAGAGACAGAAAGAAAGGGAGGGAGAGAGAGAATGGGTATGCCAGATCCTCTAGCCACTGTAAACAAACTTTAGATCTCCAGATGCATGTGTCACTTTGTGTATCTGGCTTTACATGGGTACTGGGGACTCGAATCCCGGGTTATTAGGCTTTGCAGGCTACTGCCTTAACCACTGAACCATCTCTCCAGTCCAAAATCTAAATCTTAAAAAAAAAATCTCAGGTAACTAGGAAAATGGCTTAGCAGGTATGGCATTTGCCTGTGAAGCCTAAGGACCTGGGTTCGATCCGCCAGGACCTACATAAGCCAGATGTACAAGGTGGCGCATATGTCTGGAGTTCATATGCAGTGGTTGAAGGCCCTGGTGCACCCATTCTCTCTATCTCTTTCTCATAACTAAAATATTAAAAAAAAACCTCAGAAACTCTGACCTTGCTTAATCTCACTTTTATTAGTTTAACCTCAAATATAATCCTAAAGTGTAGTAGCACAAAGATAATCAGACATTGGACATAGCAACTTTCAATTAGAGGGTTAATATATTAATCATATTCTCATATAGCTGATGTCAAGGTTTGATTGCCCAGAACACACAGAAGCCAGATGCATATGGTGGCACATGCATCTGGAGTTCATTTGCAATGGCTAGTGGCCCTGGAACACCTATTTTTTCTCTCTCTCTTTCTGATAAATAGATAAATAAATATAAAATACTTTTCAGATCATAAAACAAAAAGCAAGAAGTAGCCAGGCATGGTAGTGCACGCCTTCAATCCCAGCACTCGGGAGGCAGAGGTAGGAGGATCGCCATGAGTTTGAGGCCAGCCTGAGACTACATAGTGAATTCCAGGTCAGCCTGGGCTACAGCGAGACCCTACCTTGAAGAACAAAAAAACAAAAACAAAAAAAAAAGCAGGAAGATAAGGAAACTCGACTTAGAACCCAACTCCACATCTAGCTTTCTCAGTCACCATGACAGTTTGTGTCACTTACCCTTCGGGTGTTTTCAAGGATCTTGGGGTCTGGTTTCCCGTAGTTAGGAGGATTGGCGTATGGGTCATATCCAAGCTTGGCAAGCATGGGCGCAATCACTGCCATGTCCTGTAAAACATCTGCAGGGATCTTCCCAACCCACTTTGACAGAGCCCCCACGTTGACAGGCTTGATGACCTGGTCTGTCGATCTCTCCACTCTGAAAATAACAATGTGAACAAACGTTACTTCAAATAGCTACATGTCCACAATCCCAGCCCTGGAGAGGAGGAGGCAAAAGGAAGGGAAGTGAGGGAGAGGGAAGAAGACCTGGATTTAAATTGCATCTGAAGTAGATTATGGCCAAATGAATGGAAAACAAAGTGCTGAGGGCAGTTCTATGTTTTGATATGCAGGAAGGCACTAGAACCTTAAAGATATAAGTCCCAGCCTGGCATGGTGGCACACACCTTTAATCCCAGCACTTGGGAGGCAGAGGTAGGTGGATCACTGTGAGTTCAAGGCCACCCTCAGACTACAGAGTGAATTCCAGGTCAGCCCGGGCTAAAGTGAAACCCTACCTCGAAAAACCAAAAAAAATAAATAAATAAATTAAATAAATAAAAGACATAAATCCTTTTTCTTTAAGCACAGAACCTCTGAGGAGTGTTTTGTTGTTTTGTTTTTTATGGTAGGATCTCACTCTAGCTCAGGCTAGCCTGGAATTCACTACGTAGTGTCAGGGTGTCCTTGAACTCTTCTCGATCCTCCTACCTCTGACTGCCTAGTGCTGGGATTATAGGCATATGCCACCACACCCAGGCTCCCTCTGAGGAGTTTAAAAAAATTGTTTTCAATTTATTTGTGTGAGAAAAAGAGAATGTGTACGCATGTGTGTGAGAGAATGAGTATAAGGGCCTGCCATGGCCTAGTGCCAACTCCAGACACATGGTCCACCTTGTCTATCAGTCATTACATGGGTACTAGGGAATCAAACCTGGGCTGGCAGACTTTGCAAGCAAGCACCTTTAATTCACACTGAGCCATCTCCCCAGCCCTGAGGAATCTTTTGAGAGGGCACCACTGCTAACAGACAAGATTCTGTGGGACCCACTCCAGGCTTTCCTCCTACCTCAACACCACACTCTTTTCCTCCTTGGATATTTCTCCAGGACTCCATTTCACCCACAGGGCCCTTCTCTCTACACCTTCTCCTTGGGCCTCATCTCTAATGCCCTGTGTCTGATGATCTTGTCTCAGCATCCAGGCTGGCCTGGGACAGGTCTAATCTACATGGATTACTCTGGCTCCACTGTTAACAACACCTCCAGCAGTTCTCCCATGTGCTAGGTTTGTATGATAAGCGACATGCACCCCCACCCACATGCACTACAGGCATCTCCATATTGAGATGGTCAGTTCTTCATAAAGCAAACTAGAGATTCAGAGTCACTCCCAAGTTAATCAGCTCCGAGTCCTTTCCAGGTTCCTTGAGTAGGACAGCCTCTCTCCACTTCTACTGCCTTAGTCCCCCTTGCCATTTCTTTCTCACTCACATTAAAACAGCCTGCCACAGTCTCTGCACTAAACAGTTTACCTTCTTGTCCACCTCTCTACCACTCCAGAGGACCCAGGTCTCATTAATGTTGCTGTCACCAGCTTCTAGCACATTGGTATGCTACTGATCCTTGGTAAGTATGTGCCTAAAAGCTTTTCACAAAATAAAAAACATGTACAGTAACTTTTAGGAACACGATGGTGCAAAGCCCATTATTAATCTTTTTGTTTGGTTTTGTTTCAAGGTAAGTTCTCACTCTAGCCCAGGCTGACCTAGAACTCACTCTGTAGTCCTAGGCTGGCCTTGAACTCACAGTGCTCCTCCTACCTCTGCCTCCTAAGTGCTGGAATTAAACATATGTGTCACCATGCCTTGCTATTATTAATCATTTTTAACTTTTTTATTATTAATCCTTTTTATTTTATTTTATTTTTTTAGAGAGCGAGAGAGGCACAGAGAGAAAGAGAGAGAGAGAACTGGCGTGCCAGGGCCTCAGCAACTGTAATCGAACTCCAGATGGTTCAGTCACCAAGTGGGCATGTATGACCTTGTACTTGCCTCACCTTTTGTGCATCTGGCTTATAAAGAATCTGGAGAGAAATCGAACATGGATCCTTAAACTTCGCAGGCAAGTGCCTTAACTGCTAACCCATCTCTCCAGCCCTTAGTAATCTTTTTAAGAGCATATCTAGGGCTGGAGAGATGGCCCAGTGGTTAAGGTGCTTGCCTGCAAAGCCTGATGGCCTAGGTTTGATTCCCCAGTACCCACATAAGGCCAGATAAACAAAAAGGCACATGCATCTGCAGTTCATTTGCAGTGACTGGAGGTCCTGGTGGGCCTATTCTCTGTCTCTCTTCTCTCTCTGCTTGCAAACTAACTAACTAATAGTCTCAGGCTGGCCTCGAACTCACAGCAATCCTCCTATCTCTGCCTCCCAAGTGCTAGGATTATATATATTTATTTTGAGGTAGGGTCTCGCTATAGCTCAGGCTGACCTGGAATTCACTATGTCGTCTCAGGATGGCCTCAAACTCAAAGGGATCCATCTATATTTGCCTTCTGAGTGCTGGAACCAAAGGCATGCACAACTATGCCTGGCTAAAAATAATTTTTTTAAAAAAAGGGGGAAAAAAGTTAAAAAAAAAAAAAGAGCATTTCTAATCAACATGTAGGGTGAAACAACTAGAGAGAAGCCAAGCATGCAACTGCATATTTTCTGTGTGTGCACTGGGAATTTTGTCCATATCTGCACAGATGAAAAACCTCTGGGGAAAACAAAAAAGCTCACAGTAAACAGTAATGTTTTCAGTCACTTTGCATATATTTAATATATAACCCTTAAAAATCTTAGGAGGGGGCTGGAGAGATGGTTTAGCTGTTAAGGTGTTTACCTGCAAAGCCAGATGCACAAGGTGGCGTATGTATCTGGAGTTCATTTGCAGTGGCTGGAAGCCCTGGAATGCCCATTATTTCTTTCTCTCTGTCTGTCTGCCTCTTTCTCTCTCACTCTCTCAAATAAATAAAATAGTTTTTAAAATTTTTTTTATTTTTATTTGAGAGAGAGAGAAAGGCAGAGTGAGACAGACAGAGAGAGAGAGAGAGAGAGAGAGAATGGGTACACCAGGGCCTCCAGCCACTGCAAACAAACACCAGATGCATGTGCCCCCTTGTGCATCTGGCTTATGTGGGTCCTGGGGAATCGAACCGGGGTCCTCTGGCTTAGCAGGCAAATGCCTTAACCACTAAGCCATCTCCCCAGCACAAAATAGTTCTTTAAATAAAAAATACCTTAGGAGATATTATCAGTCCATATTTCTCAAATGGGCAAACTGAACCCAGAGAGGATGATTTATCCAGGGTCACATACTGGAAATAATGAAGTTAGAATCTGAACCCATGTCTGACTCCCTAGCTGCTTTTCCAAGTATCTTAATAGCACCTTAATTCTTTCATTTTATGCTTCTCTGAAAACATTCTCCTTTGCTCTACATAGAGTGGACAGCTGGTTCACTGTGATGATAAAAACCTGCCCATGTGCTGTACATGTAACAGGTATACACAGAACTGTGCTGGTGGCAGTTGGCGACCTGCTTCTGAGGACAAAGCAGGATTTTGTGGCACTTACTCATATCCATGGCATAAACACTCCTACCACGACTAATCCAAGCAACAGTGACAATGGGAATGGGAATGGGAAGTGTGAAACGGAGCCCGGGCCAAGCCAGGCCCAGCAGACCGCTACCCATCTACAAGTGCTCACCCCACATTCTGAAATCCATAAAGCTCATAAATAAGCATTTTCCTGTAACTCACCTGGCTGTAAAACTGACATAAACCAAAAGCAGTCTATTTACAGCCTTTATTCTATTGGTCATAAGCAGTCATACTCATAGATGCAATAAGATTAATTTGGTTAAGCCTGGTGTGGTGGCGCACGCCTTTAATCCCAGCACCGAGGGAGGCAGAAGTAGGAGGATCGCCGTGAGTTTGAGGCCACCCTGAGACTATATAGTGAATTCCAGGTCAGCCTGAACTAGAGTGAGACCCTACCTCAAAAAACCAAAAAAAAAAAAAAAAAAAAAAAAAAAAAAAAAAGATTAATTTGGTTAGAACACAAACTGAACAAGTAGATAGATACTGTATGATGACACACACCCGCACTATGTTACCTTTCTAAACATCAAGCAACTCTGAATTCTGAGACACCTGTGGGTTAAACAGAGGTCACACATAGTCCTATATACCATGACTGGGAAGTTGGTTTAACCTAGAAAAGGATGAGAAATACCTGAGAGGTTTCAATAACAAGAGCAGTGTGGTCATCTTATCTCTAGCAGCATGCAGCGCTAACTGCAGGAATAGCAGACTGAAGGGCGAGGCAGATGGGGTCAGGAAAGCCAGGAAGATGCTGAACTAAACACTGATTCAGATTTCAAGTGGATCAAATGAGACAAAAATGGAAAGAAAAATTTCAATCACATTTTAAAACTGACTTGCTGGGCGTGGCGGTACATGCCTTTAATCCCAGATTTTGGGAGGCAGAGGCAGGAGGATTACCGAGAGTTTGAGGACACCCTGAGACTACATAATGAATTCCAGGTCAGTCTGGGCTAGAGTGAGACCCCACCTAGAAAAAAAATCCAGGAACTGATCAATCTGAGCCAGAAGTGGTGATACATGACCTTAATCTTAGTACTCAGGAGACTGAGATAGGAGAATGAATCACTGTGAGTTTAAGGCCATCGGGGACTACAGAGTAAATTCCAGGTCAACCTAGGCTCTCGTGGGACAGGAAGAAAAGGAGTCTATGGTTCTTTATTTACCTGAAGGACTGGATAGACTGTATTGTCATCCATGAGAATAGATAACATGAAGAAAAAGTGGGTTTTATGTCATTGCATTTATTTGTCTGTTAGTATGTATGTAGACAGGGTCTCATGTAGCCCAGGCTGACCTCAAATTCACTATGTAGCCAAAAATGACTGATCCTCCTGCCTCTACCTGCCAAGTGCTGGGATTACAAGTGTGCATCTGCCTTCCACACTTAAAACTCAGAAAAGTTTCTTTTTGGCTCTAAATTAGCAGTCTGGCTTCACCCTTCCCATCTTCCCACAGGCTCTAGCATTTACCTTACCTTCCTCAATGAGGCAGCAAAGTGCAGGGGCCCTGTAAATTGGGCCTGTAATCTAAGAAAACTGTTCTTCAGAGGTTTGGGACAATAACCACTAATAGGTAGAAGCATTTTAGCCCAAATCTGCCGGCTACCTGTTTTGGCTGTAAAGTTGTTTTGTTGTTGTTGTTTGTTTTTTTTGTTTTTGTTTTTGTTTTTCAAGGTAGGGTTTCACTCTAGCCCCAGGCTAACCTGGAATTCACTATGTAGTCTCAGGGTGGCCTCGAACTCACAGTGATTCTCCTACCTCTGCCACCAGAGTGGGCTGTAAAGTTTTTGTTGTTGTTGTTGTTGTTGTTTTTTTGGCTTTTTTGAGGTAGGGTTTCACTCTAGTCCAGACTGACATGGAATTCACTATGTAGTCTCCAGGGTGGCCTGGAACACACCGCGGTCCTCCTAACTTTGCCTCCTGAGTGCTGGAATTAAAGGTGTGTGCCACCACGCCCTGCAGGCTGTAAAGTTTTACTAGAACACAGCCTTGCCTCATTGTTGCTGTCCTGCTTGTGACTGCTTTTGCCCTGACAAAACAGCGAACAGTACTTGCAGCAGAAATCATACAGCCTGCAATGCTACAGGGAGCTGCCCCCCACAGAACGTGAATGCAGTTATGAGAGGGAAATGGTCCTACTCCAGCAGTATGATTTTCTTTTCTTTTTTTTTTTTTTTGAAATTTTTTTTGTTCATTTATTTATTTATTTATTTGAGAGTGACAGACAGAGAGAGGAAGAGGCAGATAGAGAGAAAGAGAGAGAATGGGCACGCCAGGGCTTCCAGCCACTGCAAACGAACTCCAGACACGTGCGCCCCCTTGTGCATCTGGCTAATGTGGGTCCTGGGGAATCAAGCCTTGAACAGGGGTCCTTAGGCTTCACAGGCAAGCGCTTAACCACTAAGCCATCTCTCCAGCCCTGATTTTCTTTTCTAGACAATGACCTGCATATACAGCTCATCAAATCTCCCCATCCCTTTAGTCCTCCCATAAATTAACAAGATATGTGGTCCAAAGTGCACTAGGGCATTAACTCACCATCCTGGTACCTTCAAACCCCCTGAAACCTAACTTATAATTCAAAATCCACAGTCCAGACACAGCAAAGCAAGATACTTATGAGTCAGCAAGTTCTCCCTCAAAAAACAGAGTTTGGCCTTTGCACGCTACTGAGCACCCAGGGTGACAACTGCCCTACCTCAAGGAATGGGGTCAGAGCCAAAGCCTCAAATGATTGAGGTGAGAAAAATCTGCCAAGATACTGTTTTTTGTTTTGTTTTGTTTTGTTTTTTTGAGGTAGGGTCTCACTCTAGCTCAGGCTGACCTGGAATTCACTATGTAGTCTCAGGGTGGCCTTGAACTCACGGTGATCCTCCTACCTCTGACTCTTGAATGCTGGGATTTTAAAGGTGTGTGCCACCATGCCCCAGCAAGACACTTTTAAAAAATATTTTATTTTTATGTATTTATTTGACAGAGAAAGGGGAGAGAGAGAGGAATGAAGACAGAGGGAGGGAGGGAGAGAATGGGTGTGCCAGGGCTTCCAGCCACTGCAAACAAACTCCAGACATGTGCACCCCTTGTGCATCTGGCTAATGTGGGTCCTGGGGAATAGAATCTGGGTCCTTTGGCTTTGCAGGCAAATGCCTTAACCACTCAGCCATCCCTCCAGCCCCAAGACACTCTTTTTAAGCCAGGCTCTTCCACACATCTCAGTTGAACAGCACAGCCGGCTGGCCGCCAAACCACACTAACTGTGATCAACAGCAACCACGACGGAAATTACTTCCCCCAGATTGAAGCGTGAGCACGCAGTGGACATGCAGAGAGGAGCCAGCTTACACCCCAAGGGCTGGGTTTATTACAGTGAAATGGATGACAGATGCCAGCGGAAATCAGGCTTTCAAAGGACTTTTCAATATTGAAATTTTGAGATTTTTTTTTTGTTCGTTTTTTTTTTTTTTTTTTTTTTTTTTGAGGTGAGGTCTCACTCTAGCTCAGGCTGACCTGGAATTCACTATGGAGTCTCAGGGTGGCCTCGAGCTCACGGCGATCCTCCTACCTCTGCCTCCTGAGTGCTGGGATTAAAGGCATGCACCACCATACCAGGATGGTTTGAGATTTTTGTTTATTTTCTGTTATATTTAAAGTGCCTAGAATGGTACTAGGTAAAAGAAGCTCAACTCGTATCTACTGAATAAATCAACAAATTGGGAAAATCTGCTTCTTATTCTTTTTTTAAATTTTTTTTATTAATTTTATTTCAGAAAGAGAGAGAGAGACAAATACAAGGGAGAGAATAGACACACCAGGGCCTGCAGCTGCTGCAAATGAACTCCAGATGCATGTACCACCTTGTGCATCTGACCTATGTGGGTCCTGGGGAATTGAACCTGGGTCTTTTGGCTTTGCAGGCAAATGCCTTAACCATGAAGCCATCTTTCCAGCCCTGCTTCTTATTCTTGACAAGTGAACATTTCTTTGTTAGATTAATACTTACTGCAAGGTCAAGAGAAAAAAAATTCCCTTCCTTTGTTTACCTTTTCTCTCCCCATACCCTGGTCCTTTGAGGTGAGGGCAGCTCTGGTGTGGTTTTGTCACTCTGTCTTATTTTCTCTGTGGAGTAACATCTTGGTGTGTGGCCAGCCCAGCATTCTTTGCAAAGAACAAATCTGATTTCTTTTTTTATGGCCTACAAGTGGCTGTAAAAACACTGGCATTTCATTTCCCCAAAGTTCCCTTGCTGATGTGTTCTGCTTTGGCCCTCCAGCATGCAATAACAAAACCAATTTGGTTCAATATGCTAACAATTATGCTAGGTCCATTCTGGACTTTAAGAATAACATATGTGACCAAATGTTTAAAAACTCACTAAAATCCAATAGAGCAACCATCAGACTCATCATCAAATTCAGATTTGTGTTTTTAATTAAAAATGAATTATCTAATATGTTTATAACTTGAAGCTTTAAGCAGTTACAAATAAAAAAAAATATAGCTGGCCTAGTGGCGCACCCCTTTAATGTTCGAGGACACCCTGAGACTACATAGTGAATTCCAGGTCAGCCTGGGCTACAGTGACACCCTACCTCAAAAAAACAAAAATAAAATAAAAATATAATTAAATTGCCTTTCATAATAGCTGAATTTTATATTATATATCCCTGATCTGAACACCACTGACAGGGCAATCATTTTTTTTAAGTTGGAGGTAGAGGCACATCCCTATAATTCCAACAAATTGGGAAACTGAGGCAGTAGGGTCACTAGCTCAAAGCCAGCCTTTAATCCCAGCACTCAGGAGTTCGAGGTCACCCTGAAACTAAAAGAATTTCAGGTCAGCCTGGGCTAGAGTGAGACCCTACCTTGAAAAACAAACAAACAAAAATAATAATAATAATAACATAAAATTCCAGCCAGGCTTGGTGGCCTTTAATCCCAGCACTCAGGAGGCAGAGATAGAAGGATTGCCATGAGCTCAAGGCCAGCCTGAGACTACATAGTGAATTCCAGGTTAGCCTATGCTAGAGCAAGACCCTACCTCAGAAAAAAAAAAAAAAAAAAAAAAATTCCAGAGCCTCATGCATGCTAGGCAAACTCTCTACCAATTGAGGTGCATCCCTAGGCCTTTGAGAATCCTGAAGGTGCAATAAGTTGCTTTTTTTGGTGCTGTTTTCCAAGATTTTGTTGTTGTTTTCTGTTTTTTTGAGGCAGTGTCTTATTCTATCCCAGGTAACCTTGAATTCGCTATATAGTGTTAGGCTGACCTCAAACTCACAGCAATCTTCAGCCTCTCAAATGCTGGGATCAAAGGCGTGAGCCACCACACTTGGCAGACAGACAGAGAAAACAGGTACACCAAGGCCTCTAGCCACTGCAAACAAACTCCAGACACATGTGCCACTCTACACAGCTGGCTCTACATGATACTGGGGAATCAAACTCCAGTGGTTAGGCTTTACAGGCAAGTGCCTTAACTGCCGAGCAATCTCTCCAGCTCTGAAAGCATCTTTGTGACTTTAGTTGTCAGAAATTTGACTACAGTGTGTCCTAGTGACTTCTGATTTTATCTTACATGGAGTGTACCGAGCTTCTTGAATGTGTGGGTAAATGTTTTCATCACATCTGTGGTTTGTTTCTTTTCTTATTTCTTCAAATAGTTTTCTGCTCCTTACTCTCTCTCCTCTTGTGAGATCATGTGAATGTCGATATGCTTAATGTTACATCCCTCTGTTTCTTGGGCTCTCTTCATTTTCTTTTAAAATATACATACATATGTATATGTATATTTATACACAGATACATACATTCACACATATATTTATTTGTACACGTGCGTGTTTGTGTATATGGGCACACTAGGGTATCTTGTTACTGCACACAAACACCAGACTCGTACACCACTTTTTTTTTTTTCGAAGTAGGGTCTTACTCCAGCCCTGGCTGACCTGGAATTCACTATATGGTCTCAGGATGGCCTTGAACTCATGGCAGTCCTCCTATCTCTGCCTACCAAGTGCTGGGATTAAGGGCGTGCACCACCACGCCCGGCTTTATACACCATTTTTTGTGTCTGGCTTTACATGACTGTTGGGAAATTGAACCCAGGTTGATAGGCTTTGCAAGCAAGTATCTTTAACCACTGATCCATCTCCCCAGGCCTCTTTTAATTTCCTTTGTTGTTTGTTTTCATTTCTTTTGAGACACTGTCATACCCTACAGATCAGGTTGCTCCGCAAATCACTACATAGGCCAGGCCAGCCTTGAACTTGTGGCAATTCTTTTACCTCAGCCTCCTAAGTATCATGCCTGGCTTGTTCATTTTCATTTTGTTCAATTTATCCTCAAATTTGGCAATTTCATTCACTCATCCTCCTCTTCACATCCCTTATTGGACCCATGAATGAGTTTTCCACTTCAGTCAACTATAATTTCCAGAATTTTGATCTTGTTCAATTTTATAATTCAAAATTTCTATTTGTTTTATTTTAGTTTTTGTTTTTTTCTAGGTAGGGTTCTCACTGTAGCCCAGGCTGATCTGGAACTTACTCTTAGTCCCAGGCTAGCCTTGAACTCACAGGGATCCTGTCTCTGCCTCAGAGTGCAGGGATTAAAGTGTGTGCTACCACCCCCAGCTGTTTGTCTTTTTCTGGGACAGTATGTATATATCCCAGGCTGGCCTCAAACTTACAACCCTCCTATCTCAGCCTCCCAAATGTTGAGCTCTGAGGCATGTGCCTCATTTATTCTCATATTTTCATTTTAGAAATTTTATTTATATTTATTTGTGTGTGTGTGAGAGAGAGAGAGAGAAAGAGAAAGAGATAAAGAGAGAGAGAGAGAGAGAGAGAGAGAATTGGGTCATCTGTGTTGGGGAGGGGGCTTAAGGTTTTACAGCCCCACTTCCCGTCCTCCCTCTACTTCCTGCAGATGCAATGGGATCAGGTGCCTCACACAGCTGCTACCAGGCCTTCCTTGCCAAGATGAACTGTATCCCCTTGAACTATAAGCCTATAAGCCCAAACAAACTCTGTATTCCTTGTTGTTTTTTTTTTCCCCCCGAGGTAGGGTCTCACTCTAGCCCAGGTTGACCTGGAATTCACTATGGAGTCTCAGGGTGGCATTGAAGTCATGGTGATCCTCCTACCTCTGCCTCCCAATGCTGGGGTTAAAGGCGTGTGCCACCACGCCTGGTCCTTAAATTGTTTTTGTCAGGTATTTGGTCACAGCAGTAAGAAAAGTCACTAGTGCACTTTTCACTTTCTTACATTGTTTATGTCAGGTAATTTGGTCACAGCAATGAGAAAGTAACTAACACACCACCTATGAACACAAGGCACTATCTATGAAAAAGAAAGCAGGCCCTCACCAGACTTGGAACCTGTTACTGTATGATCTTAAAATTTCCAACCCTAGAATTAAGAAATCAATTTCTGTGACTATGGGCTACCTGGCTTATAGTATTTTGTTAGAGAAGATCAAATAGACTAAGATAGCCTAAAAAGGTCAAACTTCCCTGTCCATTAAAATTGTTTTTAGGGCTGGGTGTGGTGGCACACGCCTTTAATACCAGCACTTGTGAGGCAGAGAGGTAGGAGGATCACCACCCATTCTAGGCCACCGTGAGACTACATAATGAATTCCAGGTCAGCTTGAGCTAGAGTGAAGACCCTACCTTGAGGAAAAAAAAAAATGTTTTAGGTTTTGCTGCTTAGTTGGTTCAAGTGCCTGTCTAGTAAAATTGTTTTCAGGGCTGGAGGGATGGCTTAGCAGTTAAGGCGCTTGCCTGCAAAGCCAAAGGACCCAGGTTCAATTCCCCAGGACCCATGTAAACCAGTGTATCTGGAGTTCATTTGCAGCAGCTAGAGGCCCTGGTGCACTGATATTCTCTCTCTCTGCCTTTCTTTCAAATAAATAAACAATAAAATTTTAAAATTGTTTTCAGAAATCACTATAATACCAAGCTCTGAACATTTTTATCATTTTTATAAAATTTAAAATATAGTATAAACAATTTTTCTTTTAAAAATAAAATTGACGATTTGCAACTTTGTGGCAGCTTCAGTTCAGCATTCATTATTGAATCCAAGCAAAATTAAATGTTGCCTCAATCAGAGCCTCTTCACCAAGGGTCCTTATGAGATTATATCTGACAAAAAAAAAAAAGTCCAAATCGGGCGTGGTGGCGCATGCCTTTAACCCTAGCACTTACGAGGCAGAGGTAGGAGATTGCCATGAGTTCAAGGCCACCCTGAGACTACATAGTGAATTCCAGGTCAGCCTGGACTAGAGCGAAACCTACCTCGAAAAACCAAAATAAATAAATAAATAAATAAATAAAAATTTAAAAAGTACCACATAAAAGAGAGAAGTAGGGCAGCTACGTGTCTATAGCATAAAATTCAAGACCTAGCATAAAATCTTGGAGACAACTGAAAAAACTCCAGCCCTATCAACTCAAGCCACACTTTCTGCCAGAAATGAACTCTCAAACACCACCAAAAGGCCTGTATGTCCTCATTAATACCACACTGCTTCTCATCTTTGTTAACTTGTTTCTATTGTAACTTCCTAATGATTACTGTCTGGTTTAACGTATTTTCATAAAATTATGCTAGCCTATGAGAAACATTTTATGGGTCTCTATGGGACTATGCTTAGGTGACTTCCACAAAACAGTGGGGTGGGCAGGGTCCATAGGTCAGACATAGTAGCACAGCTGTGTCCAGCTGGGCCAGAGTCAGGCCGCAAGAAGTCCTCCATCTCCTCTCTTCCCTTTGAAGACTGTACGCAGAGTTAGACACAGGCTGCTCCCAGGAGTAATATCTCTTAGCTCATCTGACTAAGAAAACAAAAGAGAAAAATTTGATTCCCCAGTTGAGGAAGAGCTATAGTACCTAAACCACAAGACCCAAGGAGCACAATAATCCTAAATCAAAACAGATGGGGCTGGGCAGATGGCTTAGTGGTTAAGGTACTTGTGCCTGCAAAGCCTAAAGACCCAAGTTCCATTCTCCAGTATCCACTTAAGTCAGATGCACATAGTGGTGCATGTGTCTGGAGTTCATTTGCAGTGGGTAGAGGCCCTGATGTGCCTATTCTCTCCTCACCCCCCCCCCATAATAAATAAGTTAACAAGTTTTAAATTAAAAAAAGTGGGCTGGAGGGATGGCTTAGCAGCTAAGGTGTTTGCCTGCAAATCCAAAGGACCCAGGTTCGATTCCCCAGGACCCATGTTAGCCAGATGCATCTGGAGTTCATTTGCAGTGGCTGGTGGCCCTGGCATGCCCATTCCTTCCCTCTCCCTCTTTCTCTGTCAAATAAATAAATAAAATAAAATATTTTAAAAACAAAAGCAATCTGGGCATGATGGCACACGCCTTCAATTCCAGCACTTGAGAGGCTGAAGTAGGAGGATCACCACTGAGTTCAAGGCTACCCTGAAACTAGAGTGAATTCCAAAAAAAAAAAAAAAAGAAGAAGAAGGAAGAAGAAAAACAATGATGGTCTTCACTTTATATTAACTACTTATCTTCTAGGTTAATGGGAATGGAGCAAGAGTACATGGTATTTTGACACCCCTAGGGAGCAGCATGAACTACATGAGATCCTGCCTCAAAAAAAACAAAACAGCCAGACCAGTGGCACATACCTTTAATCTCAGCATTTGGAAAGCTGAAGTAGGAGGATCACCATGAGTTTGAGGCCTACCTGAGAGAGTTTTGGGTCAGCCTGGACTAGTGAGACAGACCTTGCTTCAAAACAAACAAACAAAAATTTAAAAATTAAAAACAGGGCTGGAGAGATGGCTTAGCAGTTAATGCACTTGCCTGCAAAGCCAAAAGGACCCAGGTTCGATTCCCCAGGATCCATATAAACCAGATGCACAAGGTGGCACATATACATCTGGAGTTTGGAGGCCCTGGTGTGCCCATTCTCTCTCCCTTTCTCTCTCTCTGTCTCCCTCAAAGAAATAACTAAAATATTAAAAACAATAAAAGAAATAGTAAGTACATATGCAAGATGGCCTCTTACTGATTGGTACCAAAATTAAATCTAAGCACTATTTATTTCATCTTTACTGGAAGAGCCTGCAGGTCTAAATACCTTCTGATATTAGTAGATGATTCTAGTGTCAGAGTGTCTGGGCAACAACACAACCACAAGGACTGAAATATAGTATGATCACTCCCTGCTTTCTGTGGGGAAGTGGTTCCAGAACCCTCCCAAATGCAACAGTCTATGGACACTCAAGTCCCCTATATAAAATGCAAAGAACCTACTGATGTCTCATAACCTTCAATCATCTCTATGATATTTATAATACCCATGTAAATGGCTGTACCATATTAGGGAATGATGACAAGAAAAAAGTCTGTATATATTCAGTACAATTTTTTTTTCCAAATTTTTCTGAACCATTGTGGCAGTGTGACTCAGCTGTTCCCCATAAATTTAGGTGTTCGGAATGCTAGGTCCCCAGCTGATGGCAATTTGGAAATTGAAGCCTCTGGAGGCAGAGTATTGTTGGGGGCAAGCTTAAGGGTGTTATAGCCAGCTTCCTCTTGTCAATGTTTGGCACACTCTCCTGCTGCTGTTGTCCACCTGAATTTGTCCAGGAAGTGATGTCCACCCTCTGCTAATACCTCTGTTTCCCCCTGCCATCATGGAACTTCCCCTCGAGTCTCTAAGCCAAAATAAACCTTTTTTCCTACAAGTTGCTCTTGGTCAATTATTTTCTGCTAATTTTCTGACTGCAACACTGACAGTTGAATCCATGGATGCAGAACCCCAGAACACAGAAGGACAACTATTCTTATCTAGGAATACAGGCGATTAAAAGCCAACCAGATAGCCGGATGTGGTGGTGTGCACCTATAATCTCAGCACTTGAAAGGTAGAGGCAGAAGGATCAGAACTTCAAGGTCATCCTCTACTATATAGTGAGTTCAGGGCTAGTCTATGCCGCATGAAACCCTGCCTCATCAAAATAAGCCAGGCATGGTGGCACACGCCTTTAATCCCAGTACTTGGGAGACAGAGATAGGAGAATCGCAGCCCTTTTAATGCCACCCTAAGACTACACAGTGAATTCCAGGTCAGCCTGGGCTAGTGTGAAACCCTACCTGGAAAAACCAAAAAGTTATAGTCTATTTTTTGAAAAGAGGGGCTGAAGAAAGATGGCTCAGCAGTTATAGGCTCTTGCTTATAAAGCCTGCTGGCCTGGGTTCATTTCCCCAGCACTCACATAACCCAGATGTATAAAGTGACACATGCATCTGGAGTTCATTCACAGTGACAAGAGGCCCTGGCACACTCATACTTTCTATCTCTCTCTCTCTTTCTCTGTCTCACTATCAAACAAATAATTTTTATTTTACAAAAAAAGAGCAGTAAAGTGCAATGATAGCAAGTAGGACTATCATCACCAAAAATAGCCTCAAACCACTGTAGTGGTAAGAATTAATCATTAATAAATGATTAATTCTCACCACAATAATCAACAGATGAAAGCTTAGGTATAGGCAGACAGCTGTCCCTTCGACGTCATCAACATCGAAAACCAATATTTACTATACAGGTTACATACACTGAAAAAAGTCAGGATGAGGCCCATGGTGGAAGCAAGCAGTGCGCACATGAGCAATGCACAGCTTTTCCTGTCTTACAGCAGAATATACACTTGGATAAATGAACAAAAGTAAAATATAAATTAAGTATGACCAATTTATCTTCATGAGGAGACACTACCTGAATTTTACAGTGATTTCCACTTCTTAATATACTTTTATTTATTTGCAAGCAGAGAGAGATAGAAGAGAGACAGTACGGGTACATCAGGACCTCCAAGCTGCCGGAAAATGAGTTTCAGATGCACGCACCACTTTGTGGATATGGCTTTATGTGGGTACTGGGGAGTCAAAGCCAGGTTGTTAGGCTTTGCAAGGCCAGTGCCTTAACCTCTGAACCATCTCTCCAAACCCATGATTTCCATGTTTAAAGCCTCATTACAAGTATAAAACTTACCAAGTCAAGCAGTAGGTATTAACACATGCATTTAGTCCCAGCACTTGGGAGGCTTAGGGTAGGAGGACTGCCATGAGTTTGAGGCCAGTCTGGGGCTACAGAATGAGTTTCAGGTCATCCTGTGCTAGAGTGAGACCTGCCTTGAAAAACCAAACAAAACCAAACAGAAAACAAACCAAATCAGGTCATCAGATCAAGTCAGGCAGAGTGCCCTCCTAGTTCATGAGAAAGGAATCAAAATGCCAGCATTTACCAAAATGCTAAAATCCCTGTTTTAAAAGTGCTCAATCTAAGGAACTTTATATATATATATTTGACAGAGAAAGAGGGGGAGAGAGAGAGAAAGAGAGAGACACAGAGAGATTGGGCATGCCAGGGCCTCCAGCCACTGCAAACGAACTCTAGATGTGTGCACCCCCTTATGCATCTGGCTAACGTGGGTCCTGGGGAATCGAACCTGGGTCCTTTGGCTTAGCAGGCAAGCGCCTTAACCACTAAGCCACTAAGGAACTTCTTGTATAGAGTACAGCAGGCTTCCAAACTTTGGAGACTGTCTCACCTTTTGTAAAAACTAGATATAAAGAAGCAGTGCATGCAGTAACATGCCAAGGCAAAAGGCATCAGCTCACTGAGATGAGGACACAGGTTCTAATTCTGGCCTTGCCATCTGAATGGGAGCCAATCATTTTACTCTTTTTGTAACTTACCCTTTCTTTAAAAAAATATATTTTATTTATGAGAGAGAAAGAGACAGAGAGAAAGAGAGAATGGGCATGCCAGGGCCTCTAGCCACTGCATACGAACTCCAGACACATGTGCCCCCCTTGTATATCTGGCTTATGTGAGTCCTGGGGAATCAAACCCGGGTCCTTAGGCTTCACAAGGAAATGCTGTAACCACTAAGCCATTTCCCCAGTCCCTGTAACTTACCTTTTTTTTTTTTTTTTAATCTATAAGAGACAACAATGCCTTTATTTAACTCTATAAAATTTTTCTTTTGGAATTCCAGGTCAGCCTGGGCTACAGTAAGACCCTACCTCAAAAGAAATAAAAAATAAAAAAAAATTATCATATACAGCCAGGTATGGTGGCACACACCTTTAGTCCCAGCACTCAGCAGAGGTAGATAGATTGCTGTGAATCTGAGGCCAGCCTGGGGTTACAGTGTGTTCCAGGTTAACCTGGGGTAGAGTGAGACCCTGCCTCAAAAACAAACAGGGCTGGAGAGTTAGGTGGTTACGGCACTTGCCTGCAAAACCTAAGGACCCAAGTTCAGTTCCCCAGTATCCACATAAAACCAGATGCACAAAGTGGCGCATGTGTCTGGAGTTCGTTTGCAGTTGCTAGAGGCCCTGGCATGCCTGTTCTCTTTATTTTTTTTATTTCTTTTTAATATTATCACTATATTTATTATGCTTCAAACTTTATGAATATATAAATATTGTTTTACACTTCATTAAAAAACAAATTATAGTAGAGTTCCATGCTTCAGAACAAAACTAGTAGATTTTACATTAAGAAAACTATATCCAGCCGGGTGTGGTGGCGCACGCCTTTAATCCCAGCACAAGGGAGGCAGAGGTAGGAGGATCGCCGTGAGTTCGAGGCCACCCTGAGACTCCATAGTGAATTCCAGGTCAGCCTGGGCTAGAGTGAGACCCTACCTCGAAAAACCAAAAAAAAAAAAAAAAGAAAGAAAACTATATCCAAGATTTAATATATCTTAGTATGTCTCACCTGTTCTCTTTATCTGCCTGTTTCTCTCTCTCTCTCTCTCTCTCTCAAATAAGTAAATAATTTAAAAAAAACGAAACCAAAAATATCACACACATGCATACAAACATACATATACTTCCTTATTCATTGAATATAAAGTTAAGAAAAAAGAAGAAAGCATACTATGTACTCACTTTGACAGAGATACTCCCCCAGCTTTCCCAATCATTTCTTCATGGTGCAATACTGAATGGTTCCAGGGAACATGGAGGAACTTTAAGAGTGTTCTCATCCAGCGCTCAGGATGTAAGACGAGCTGTTCATAGTGCACCAACATGCACTTTTTGTAACCAACCTCCATGCACTGGTTATACATGGTCTCTATGGCACGGTTCCACTTGGTCAAACAGTCCCTGTAGCTGTTCAGGTCAAATCCAGCTATAGTAACTTTTCGAGAAATCATTGAATGTACTGATGCCCGGCCATCCCGGACCATCAGGAGGAATTTGGCATTGGGAAATAACCTAGCAAGGTAAGTCAAGGATTTCAGGGCAAAAGGATCTTTGTTACATAAATATGGGGCAGGTTCGCCATGCTTGACAATGATCTCCAGTAAGAAGGCTTGCATGGCAGAATCCAGCACTTCGTCAGTGACACCAGCCTCGTCTAGGCGGATCTTCTCTTTACTAGACCGGGACCACATCTGCTTCAGGGCCAGGATGCGAGGGATGACCCTGGTTTCTTCTCCGCAGCGAATATCTGGGTGTGCATCTAGCATGGCCCTCATGAGTGTGGTTCCACTCCGAGGCACACCTCCAATAAATATTAAAGGCATATCTTTGTGATAGGCAAAGGTTTTGTTGACTTTGATGTCCAAGCCAGATCGCATGGTACTCCTTGTGTTCTCCAATCTGACTGGCTGGCTACGCTCCTCTATTCGGTGGTGGCACTCCATGGCATGCTGGCCCAAGTAAAACACCGTCACAGAGCTAATCACCAGACAGGCCAGTAGTAGGTTCTGTTTCAGTTTTCCAACCATCTTGATGTGGCTGCCTTGTTATCAATCAGATATTTTGCTCAAAATTGTGTCCAAGAAATGTTCAGGCCATGGAGATACTACTTCAGAAAGATGGTCAGCATCTAGTAGAAAAAGGAAGATGGTATTTGGTCTTCACATTATGAATGTTGACAAGTCAGTCACCAGTAACACTGTACATTTCAGCTAGGAAGTGCACAAACCGTCCTGGATGCTTTATTACCCTCCGAACACAATACATATAAATGAGAACAAAAATAAATCAGCTGCGGGGAGGAGATCAATCAGTGGGTAAGGGCATTTTCTGCACAAACATGGGGGCCTGAGAGGGTGTGAGAACACCTGAGTTCAATTCTCCAGCTCCCACATAAACAGCTAGGCATAGCCATGCATGCCTATAACCCCCGCCCTGTAGGGAGCAGAGACCAGAGAAGCACTTGGACTCATAAAAACAACAAGCTCTGAAATCAGTGAGAGACTTCCTCTCATGGAAATAGGCAAATAAAAAATGAAGGGAGGACACTTGATGGTCTCCTCCGGCCTCTACACATGTACACAACAAGATATATGCAGCTGCACACACATGTGCATACACCATACTACAGTACACACACACACACACACACACACACAAACACAATCAGTAAGGCCTTGTGAAACAGGCTTGTAGTGCAGCTTCTTAAAAGACTAAAGGAGCCGGGCGTGGTGGAGCACACCTTTAATCCCAGCACTCAGGAGGCAGAGGTAGGAGGATCGCGGTGAGTTCGAGGCCACCCTGAGACTCCATAGTGAATTCCAGGTCAGCCTGGGCTAGAGTGAGACCCTACCTCGAAAAACCAAAAAAAAAAAAAAAGACTGAAGGAAGAGGAGCCCAAGTTCAAGGGCAATTTAGAGAGATGCTATCTCAAAATAAGTAAAAAGGGAGCAAAGAAGCTGGATGTGGTGGTACACACCTTTAATCCCAGCACAGAGGGAGTTAAACTAGCAATAAACCATAAGTTTGAGGCCAGTCTCAGGATACAAAGTGAGTTCCAGATCAGCCTAGGCTAAAGAGAGACCCTGCCTTGAAAAATAATTAAAAAAAAAAAAAAAAAAAGGCAAGGGCAGTGGATATGGTTCAGAGGTAAAACACATGCCTAGCCTATACAAGGCCCCAGGTTCAAACCCTAGTACAGCAAACACACGTGTGCACACTCATGCACAAAGTCAATTCCTATAATCAGAAAGAGCTTTTCTTGATGTAACAAATCTTAAATAGATTACCTGGCACAGAATGGAAAAATAAATAAAACTATGTCCGTTAGCAAGATAAGTAAATATTTACTGCACCTCCACATGTTTGGAGTCTAACTGAACACTGATCACTCATATTGTGCTTCAGTCACTTGTCTGCATTCTACTATAAAGAAAGACCACAGAAGAAATATAAAATGCAACTTCCTCACCTTTTTCTTTTGTATTTTATTTATTTGAGAGAGGCAGATATAGAGAAAGAATGGACACACCACGGCCTCTAGCCACTGCATATGAACTTCCAGATGCATGTGTCACCCTGTGCGTGCGGCTTTACGTGGGTACTAATTGGGGAACTGAACCTGGGTTCTTTGGCTTTGCTGGGCCTCTAAGCCATCCCCAACTTCCACATCTTTCTTCTTTTTTTTCAAGGTAGGGTCCCACTGTAGCTCAGGCTGACCTGGAATTCACTCTGTAATCTAAAGGTAGACTTGAACTCATGGCAATCCTCCTACCTCAGCCTTCGGAGTGCTGGGATTAAAGGTGTGCACCACCATGCCTGGCTCTCCACATTCAGTTTATCATCTCACAGTATATTTAGGTTCAGAGGATACTAGGCTTGATTTGAGCACAAATCAGTCTTACGGACAGGCAGATATGCAAACAATGACAATAAAATGTGCTAGGGTCTTAACAGGAACAGTGAGAGCAGATGAAAAGGAATGTGTGGATCACCCAGGAAGCTCCAAAAGCTTCACAGGAAACAGGAGGGAGGGGTGCATAAGCACAGAACTATGTGCAGAGCCAATGGCATGACAGAGATGATCTACAAGGTTCTCATGTATACATACCTGTAATCTAACCCTGGAAGAGCGGGTAAGATTGGACACAGAGAATACTCCAAACCACATTACACTGTGATCAAAGACATGCATGTGAGGCCGGATGTGGTGGCACATGCCTTTAATCCCAGCACTGGGGAGGCAGAGGAGGATGATCACCATGAGTTCGGGGCCAGCCTGGCCAAAAGTGAGACCCTACCTTGAAAAAGCAAATATATATATGTGTATATATATACATATACACATACATACACATAAACATATATATAAAATAGTTTTAGATGTGATTAATATTTACATCAATGGATACTCTAGTAAAGCAGATTATCTTCCATAATACAGGAGGGCCTAAGGCTTCCTGATAAAGAAGGAATTCTTAAGACTGCACTCAGAAACCCTTCTGAGCTCCCATCTCCAGATCTGCAGAAGTTAGAATAAGACTGTAGCAGCAACTGATACCTGTCTAGCTACCCTACAGACTTTAACTTGTCAGCCCCAGGATCACATGAGCCAATTTCTTCAAATTAATCTCCCCCGTCCGTCCGTGTGTGTGTGTGTCCTACATATATCATACTGGTCCTGTTTCTTGGCAGAACCCCGATATAATAAGTACATCTGGGGAAGTACCTGGATATACCAGAAAAAGAACACATTCTGAGAGTCAGGACTTCCAGCTGTAGCCTAGTGACAATGTAGAAAATGCCTGCCCCCAAAAGCAATTATAAAGCTGGATTAACAAAAAAGCTTTTCAGCGCTCTGGAAGTGAGTCAACGGAACATAAAACTAAAGAGGCATTTATGTTTGAAAACTGTAAAAACTGGAGAGAACACTGTGAGTTGGTATAAAGTGTCAAGCTTGCCATCCATCCACTCACTGGGCATCTTGAGTCTGCAGGGCAGGGCACAGCATTAGGACTGGCCCCTTTGCTCTAGAGTGGAGAGGAGCTTTGAACTTGGGGTGCTGGACAACACACATGCCTGTCAAGAAGTGTGATGGACCAGGTAGTAAGTAAGCAAGAAGGTGAGCAACTGTAGCAGGCTAAAGGTGCAGTCATGGCTGGAGACCTTCAAGCACAGGAGACACAAAAGGTCCCGGTAGAAGCTGATGGCTCACATCTACAATCCCAACACTCAGGACACTGAAGTAGGTGACATGCAAAAGTCTGGGGCTAGCCTGGGCCACACAGTGAGTTCCAGGCCTGGCTGGGTTATAGTGTGAGATTGTATTTTAAAACACTAAAGGAGGGCTGAAGAGATGGCTTAGTTGTTAAGGCACTTGCCTGTGAAGCCTAAGGACCCAGCTTCGATTCCCCAGTACCCACATAAACCAGATGCACAAGGTGACACATATGTTTACACACACACACACACACTGGTGGCGCACACCTTTAATCCCTTGGGAGGCAGAGGTAGGAGGATCTCTGTGAGTTCAAAGTCAGCCTAGGACCATAGTGAGTTCCAGGTCATCTATGTCAGGGGGAAAACAGAACACCAAAGGAGAGGCAGCTGGCTCATGATTTTAACCCCAGCATTTGACAAACTAAGGTAAAAGGATTACCATGCATTAGAGGCCCAGATTATAGAGTGAGTTCCATCCAGATCAGTCTGGTCTAGAGTGAGACCCTGCCACAAAACAGAGTAAAACTCTGGGAGGTAGAGGTAGGAGGATTGAGCCTGAGGCCACCCTGAGATGACATAGCAAATTCCAGGTCAAGAATCTGTTCAGACCCTAGCACCCCATAAATGCAGGGCAGGCATGTCAGCCTGCCTGTGATTTCAGCTCTGGGGAGGTAGAGACAGAAGATCCCCAAAACAAGCTGGCTAGCTAAATTCAGCAAGCTCTGGGTTCAAGTGAGGGACTCTGAATCAATAAATAAGGTGGAGAATGACTGAGAAAGAAACCAACATTGACTTCTGACCTTCACGCACGCAGCGCACACACACACACGTGCACATGCATCCGCATATACACTTGCACGCACGCGCGTGTGCACACACACACACACACACACACACACACATACACAAAGAAGCCCAGCATGGTGGTGCATGCCTATAATCTCAGCACCAGGAAATCAGCAGGAGAATCAGAAGTTCAAGATCATTCTCATCTACATGGACAATTTGAGCCTAGCATGGGCTATATGAAATCCTGTCTCAAAAAAGAAATCAGCATCCATTTATGCAAAATGTCCACACAGGAAAGTTTACAGAGACAGAAAGCAGAGTGCAGAAGCAAATAGGAACTGAAAATGCTCTGAAATGAGACTATTGTCAGAGTGGCACAACTCCATTAAATCTAATAGAATTCACTCAATTGTGCTCTTACAATGGATGATTTCTGTAGTATATAAATCACATCTCAATACAGCTGCTTTCTGAAAAAGAATACATAACTAGAAAAATATTTTAATAGTCTCAGTAGGATACACCAACCAAAATCTGTTGTTTTTTTTGTTTTGTTTTGTTTTTACTCATGTACTCAAATCTTTTTGATATATCCAAACATATACTATTGTGTTGGGCCTTGCACAAGGCTTCAATCAAGAAGCATGAATAGTTTGAGATTAAAAGATGGGCTTAATAAAAAAAAAAGACTGAAACGAAAAAATTAATTAAGATAATTTGTAGCAATACAGCATTTAAAAGTCTACACATAAAACTGTATTCATTATATGGAAGACACATTTAAGATCTTATTCCAGTATCCAATTTACGAGGGATGTGTGGGAAGAAAAATAATGGCAAGAAAACAGAGTAATGCCGAAAAAAAAACCCACAAAAAAACAAACAAAAAAACCAGGGAATTACGATTCAGTCATAGAGGAATAACATTTTGGCTGATGAAACTAAAACTGTTGGGCTGGACAGATGGTTTAGCAGTTAAAGACGCTTGCCTGAGAAGCCTAAGGACCCAGGTTCAATTCCCCAGTACCCACATAAAGCCAGATGTATAAGGAGGTGCATGTGTCTGGAGTTCATTTGCAGTGGCTAGAGGACCTGGCATGTCCTTCCCCCTCACATAAAAAATAATCAACAAATAATTTAAAAAAAAAACCTAAAACTGTTTTACAAGGGGTGGGGGAATTCTTCCTAAACTAGGAAAAGGCACCAGTCTACGGAGCTGAGTCAACTCAACCAAAACAAAGGACAATAGGCCTAATCTGGACATATCCTGGTCATTTTAAGCATGGAGGAAATAAACCTGCAAGATATCAAATAAGTAGACAAGAGGGCTGGAGGGATTGCTTAGTGGTTAAGGAGCTTGCCTGCAAAGCCTAAGGACCCATGTTTGATTCTCCAGTAGCCATATGTGGTGGTTTGAGTCAGGTGTCCCCCATAAACTTAGGTGTTCTGGATGCTAGGTTCCCTAGCTGATGGCAATTGGAAATTAACACTTCCTGGAGGCAGTGTACTGTTGGGGGCAGGATTATGGGTGTTATAGCCAGTTTCCCCTTGCCAGGGTTTGGCACACTCTCCTGTTGCTATGGTCCACCTTATGTTGGACAGGGGGTGATGTCCGCCCTCTGCTCATGCCATCGTTTTCCCCTGACATCGTGGAGCTTCCCCTCGAGCCTGTAAGCCAAAATAATCTCCCCGCCCCACCCCCCTGCAAGCTGCTCTTGGTTGGGTGATTTCTACCAGCAATGCAGACCTAACTGCAACACCATGTAGCCAGATGCACAAGGTGGTGCATGTGTCTGGAGTTTGTTTGCAGTGGCTAGAGGCTCTGGTGCACCCATTCCCTCTCTCTCTCTGCAGCTTTCTCTCTCAAGAGGGCTAGAATGATGGATCAGTGCTTAACAGCTCTTCCTGGGCAAACATGAGGGCCTGAGGAGGTCTTAAGAGACCATTAAGTGTTTGGTCTCAGAGCTGGGCGTGGTGGTGCAAAGCCTTTAATCCCAGTACTCAGGAGGCAAAGGTAGGAGGATCACTGTGAGTTTGAGGCCACCCTGAGACTACACAGTGACTTCCAGCCTGGACTACAGTGAAACCCTACCTCGAAAAACAAAAACAAGAGAAATAGACAAGAACATGTGACATTCCCCCCTGGTCACTATAGGTGAGCACACCTTGTCACAGGTGAGAGGACCAGGTGCCAGAGATTACATATATGTAAATGCACAACTCACACAAGAACCAAAGGACCAAGCAGCAAGCTGGCATCAGACATCCCTGTGATAGTAAGCGTTCATGCTCCAGCTTGTGTCTCTTTATTTTACAACTACGCTATAATGAATGTATGCTATTTTTCTAAGTAGGAGAAGATAAATCATGATTTTAAATAGGAACAGTCTTTCTTTTATGTATGTGTGTGGTATGCATGGAATAGTTTCTTAGACACAACAACATAAGTACCAGTGACAGAGAAAAAATAATTGGACTCCAATAAATAATTTTTGTCCATCAAAGGTTATCACTGGGGCTGGGGAGATGGCTCACTGGATAAAGTGCTCACCACACAAACGTGAGGACCAGAATTTGGATCCCCAGTACCCACATAAATAAATGCTGGGTGGGTATGGCAGCCACTTGTAAGTAAGCACTGACAGGCAGAGACAGGGGATGTCTGGAGCAAGCTGGCTTAGATACCCTAGCTGAATTGACAAACTCTGGGTGCAAGTGAGAGATCCTGCCTTAGTAAAATGAAAAGCAGAGGGGTCAACAAAGACACCGGATGTCAACCTCTGGCCTCCACACATACACACACAGGTCCATACACACATACACATCCATATTTCTGGATACAACCTGGCCATTACATTCATGAACTCAGGGCAGCTTTACTTCCCTACCCAAGATTCCATCATGCATAGTGGTGCACACCTTTAATCCCAGCACTAGGGAGGCTGAGGCAGGAGGATCACCATGAGTTCGAGGCCACCCTGAGAATACAGTGAATTTCAGGTAAGTCTAGGCTAGAGCAAGACCCTACCTCGAAAAACCAAACCAAACCAAAACAAAACAAAACAAAACAAAAGCCAGGCGTGGTGGTGCACACCTTTAATCCCAGCAGGAGGCAGAGGTAGGAGGATCCAGGCCACCCTGAGACTACATAGTAAATTCCAGGTCAGCCTGGGCTAGAGTGAGACCCTACCTGAGGGGGGAGGGAGATTCCATCATGGATGGGGGGAGGGGGACTCATGAGACCCCTATCCCTGCCTATTGGCAAGTAATGGTTGCTGGGGAAGGAGGAGTCATAAGTAGCCACTGGCAAGTTGCTCATGTTCCAGTAAATAACTTCCTACCCATGTTCTTGCAAACAGCACTAATTAAATTCAGTAACAAAATAATAATAATAATAGCTGGGTGGGGTGGCACATGCCTTTAATCCCAGCACTTGGGAGTCAGAAGTAGGAGGATTGCCATGAGTTCCAGGCCACCCTGAGACTACATAGTGAATTCTAGGTCAGCCTGAGCTAGAGTGAGACCCTACCTAGAAAAACCAAAGGAAAAAAATAATAATAATAAAATAAATTCAGCAGATCACAAAAAAAGCAAACATTATTGCTGAAGACTCCACATGCTTGGGCTGCAAGGTCACTGAGAAATCCTGCGGGAGCTGAGCTGGAAACCTCCTCCATGTGGACCAGCTGACAGAAAGCTGGAAAAAGCTATGCTGCATGTAGCTCCAGGGGGAGAGAGAGAAGTCACCAGTGGAGACAAACAACAGTGGACACTGCAAGCCTTAAATTTGGCCAGTCAGGCCAAATGAGCTAATGGGTGCAACTGTGGCATGTCTGTTATGGGAGAAACCAACCACTCCCTAATTGGACTGGAGGTCCACTCCATGAGAGGGAATACATGCCTGATACTGAAAACCCATGATGCAGTAAGTCATGAGCCCTAGGGGTGTAATGTCCACTGGTGTTTGGCTAAATGTATATATTATGCTCATCAAACTGCCTAGTAAGCACTCCCCTCCCCCCCGGAGGTAGGGTCTCACTCTACCTCAGGCTGACCTGGGTTTCACTATATAGTCTCAGGGTTGCTGCGAACTCATGGTGATCCTCCCACCTCTGCCTCCCGAGTGCCAAGATTAAAGACATGTGCCACCATGCCCAACTCCGGTAAGCACTCTTAATATTCATATCCATATATTAATACTACTCTCACTTTTGGTTAGATAAGCTTCTCTTTTCAAATGGTGGTGACCTCTGGGATGACTCAAAAGGCACCATAATGCTGAGAAAAAGTGACAAAGGAATGCTCAGCACTGAAACATCTCTATCACACCTTCCACAGTTCAGGGTCCATTGAGGAAGAGGTGGCAGAAAGAATGTAAGAGCAAATGGGCATGGTGGCACACACCTTTAATCCCAGCACTTGGGAGGCAAAGGTAGGAGGATTGCCATGAGTTTGAGGCAACCCTGAGCTAGAGTGAAACCCTACCATGAAACCCCTTCCCCCCCCCCAAAAAAAAAGAATGTAAGAGCCAAAAGGGTAGGACTCCTTACAATGCACTCTTCCAGACACAAAATGGCCTGGATATCCATGACCTTGCAGTGTCTGACACTACCTACACAAGACCATCATAATAGGAGGAAAAGATGATGACATCAAAATAAAAGAGAGACTGATTGAGAGAGGGAGGGGATATGATGGAGAGTGGAGTTGTGAAGGGAAAAGTGTGTGTGGGGGGAATTACTACAGTTTATTGTCTATAATTATGAAAGCTGTCAATAAAAAATAAATAAATAAAATAAAACGAAAAGTCAGACATGGCAGCGCACATCTTTAATCCTAGCACTCAGGAGGCAGAGGCAGGAGGATCATCGTGAGTTCAAGGCCACCTGGAGATTACATAATGGATTCCAGGTCAGCCTGAGGTAGAGTGAGACCCTACTTTGGAAAAGAGTGACAGAGAAAGAGAGAGAGAATGGGTGTGCCAGGGCCTCCAGCCACTGCAAACGAACTCCAGATGTGTGCGGCCCCTTGTGCATATGGCTTACATGGGTCCTGGAGAATTGAGCCTCAAACTGGGGTCCTTAGGCTTCACAGGCAAGAGCTTAACCACTAAGCCAATTCTCCAGCCCCATTTAAAAAATATTTTAACTACACAGACACCTGAGGTTCACGGAGGGGTGACCCTGGGGTCAGAGTGAGAGGCAAGCCTATCCTTCGAGATAATCATTGAAAGGAAAACATACAGGTCTGAGCTGTCAGTGGATAAATCACTTGGCATGTATCCCCGAGTACCCATGATAAGATCCCCAGGCGCCTGTAAAAACCACAAACTGGTAGGATTCTGTGATCCCAGTGTGCCTATGGAGAGGAGGGAGGCTGAGATGGGAGACTTCCCTGGAATGTACAAAAGAGAGCAGAGAACAGGGGACCCTCCATTAGGTGGAAGGGGAAGACAGACACAGACACAGAATCCATATGCATTTTGTGGCACATACATGATTGCACTTACATACATGAAGTCTCCTAGACGCACTTAACACATGAATGGGAAGAGACCTGTCCTCTGCAGTGGGTCCTTGGAGTCCTCAAACAGCTCACTGTGCCCCTGAGAGCTGGCAGGGATCCCCGAGGGAGCAAGCTGCCTGAGGCTCCATGCCCACTTTTAGCAATACCTTTCCTGTTTGTCCACAGAGCCTGGGACATAGCCCCCCATCCAAGCCACCACATTCACAGCAACTGCCATAGCTCCGTGGTCCTCACCTGCCTCTCACATCCCACTGAAATCTCTACCTGGTGGACCTTCAACAACAGTAGTTTGTGGCTCACAGAGAGGGGATCATGCTGACCAGATCCAATACCACGTTGGCATGGACCCCATCAGTTGGTGAGGAGGGAGGACATGGGAGCATCAGTGTGAGGTCTCCACCCTGTCAGCTCCAGCCCCCAGGCTGCTGGGATCTCTGAGTGGCCCTCAGTACCTCCATCCTAAGAATTAAATCCTACATCACTTTTGTTTTCTTCTGATCAAAGCACTTACTGGTGATTCTCTGACTCCACGGAACCATGGTGAGCAGACGGTGAAATAAGATGGGGAAATCTTGCTATCAAGACTGTCAGTAAATGCTGAAAACCACCAAAAAAAAAAAAAAATTATTTACTGAGGGCTAGAGAGATGGCTTAGCCAGCTAAGGGGCTTGTCTGTGAAGCCTAAGGACCCATGTTCGACTCTCCAGATCCCATATAAGCCAGATGCACAAGTGCAAGGTTGCACATGCCCACTAGGTGGCACAAGCGTCTGGAGTTCTATTTCAGTGGCTGAGGCCCTAGCATGCCAATTTTCTCTCTCAAAAATAAAAAAAACATTTTACTTATTGACTTATTTGAGAGAGAAAAAGAGAGAGATGGGTGCCCCATGACTGCTTTCCACTGCATAAGAACTCCAGATGTATATGCTAGTTTGTGCATCTGGCTTTACGTGGGTACTGGGGGATTAAACCTGAGCCAGCAGGCTTTGCAAATAAGCAGCTTTAACCACTGAGCAATCTTTCCAGCTCTAACTTACTAACTTCTGATTCCTGTCTAAATTCAATAGGTGACAAAGAACTCAACTTTTTTTTAAATTTATTTTTAATTTTATTTATTTATTTGAGAGATAGAGAGAATGGATGCACCAAGGACTCCAGCCACTGCAGACGAACTCTAGATGCATGCACCACATGTGCATCTGGCTTACATGGGTCTTGGAGATTCAAACCTTAATCCTTTGGCTTTTGTAGGCAAGTGCCTTAACCACTAAGCCATCTTTCCAGCCCTCAACTTCTTTCAAAGCTTACCTCAGAAGCAACTCAGAAGCCAATTACAGGCTGGGGATTTGGCTCAGTGGTAGAGTGTGTACCTGGCATGCACAAAGCCCTGGGTTCCATCCCCAAGGAGAAAAGCCAAATAGACAAAAACAAGAGGCTACTTTTTTGACATCAGGACCACAATATATTTTGCCTATCAAAATTTATATGGCAGCCAGGCATGGGCGCATGCCTTTAATCCCAACACTTGGGAGACTTGAGGTAGGAGGATCATTGTGAGTTCAAGGCCAGCCTGAGACTACATAGTGAATTCCAGGTCAGAATGGGCTAGAGCAAGACCCCCATCTCGAAAACAAACAATACAGTTATATTGCTACCAAGTTCCCACTAAGACACCCAGTTCTGAGTGTGTTGACAGAAAAGTCTATTAAAACTCAGTTTCTCTTAATACTCTCACGACATAGATCCCTCTGGTCCTACTTGTGACTCTTCCACCAAATACACCACTGCTTCTGCAGAAGACACTAGCTCAATGTCCCTAATTCAGCTCTGATACTGTCTCTCCCTGTGCTTCAGATCCCACACAGGTCAAGTGAGGCCTCACTCTGGCCAGACTGTCCCCCTGCAAACTGCTCACCTGTCTTTCTGATCAAGCTATAAATCCAAGTTCCTACATCCTCACTCCATCTCCACTGTGGTTAGTTTTCTGTGAAGACTCAGAACGTGTGGAGCACATTCACTGGTTTATCATCAAGGATAACACACAAACAGATACAAAGGCAGGGTGTGCAGGAGGGGGTGAGGAGCTCTCTGGCCTTCTCTTCAGCTATCCGGAAGCCTCTAAGAGTTCCACTACCTGGAAACTCTGAACACAGGTCTTTGGGGTCATCATGAACACTTTGTAGTGTGGGCATGACTGAAGCATGGTTAGCATGTAAAAATGTGGTTAGACAGAAATAGCACACTGTAATGCTACCAGCAAGCTGGGAACACAGCAAGACCCATCCAGATCTTGCTGGCCTCTCTCTGCAACCTGCCTTCTCCCAATGTGTGTATAGGACAGGACCCCTGAAGTGAAGCCCTGTGATCTATCAGGAAAGATAGATAAGGCAAGGAATTTCCTTATGGCCAGCTCCAAGACAGAAATAAATTCCAACTTCTATGGCTAGCCTTGAGGAAAAAGAGAAACAACTGAAAGGAGTGCAGAAGTTAGGGGAAAAGACTGCTTACTGAGTAAGCACCCCAACATTACAGTAAATGATAGTCCTGCACCTTTATGGCTCCAAATCTGCTTCTAGGAATCAAGAATAAAGATTGAAAAAAAGCCCATTCTCTCTCTCTCTCTGCTTCTGTCTCTCTGTGTCTGTCACTCTCAAATAAATAAATAAATGAACAAAAAAAATTGAAAAGAAAAGAATGGGCTGGAGAGATGGCTTAGTGGTTAAGTGCTTGCCTGTGAAGCCTAAGGATCCTGGTTCGAGACTCGATTCCCCAGGACCCACGTTAGCCAGATCACAAGGGGGCGCATGCATCTAGAGTTCGTGTACAGTGGCTGGAGGCCCTTGTGCACCCATTCTCTTTCTCTCTGCCTCTTTCTCTCTGTGTCTGTCACTCTCAAATAAATAAATAAATAAATGAACAAAAATGGGAAAAAAAGGACTGGAGAGATGGCTTAGCGGTTAGGCGCTTGCCTGTGAAGCCTAAGGACCCCGGTTCGAGGCTCAATTCCCCAGGACCCACGTTAGCCAGATGCACAAGGGGGCTCCCGCATCTGGAGTTCATTTACAGAGGCTGGAAGCTCTGGCGCACCCATTCTCTCTCTCTCTCTGCCTCCTTCTCTCTGTCGCTCTCAAATAAATAAATAAGCCAAAAAGAATCTTTTAAAAAATGGAAAAAAAGAAAAAAGAAAAGAACACTGGAATGTTTAGTCTCATTTTTTATCTTCAAGGGAAAGTAAAACTACTGAGATACTGTAATAAACTTATCTGAGAAAATACTATTAATAGAGCTGCTCTGTCCCAGCAGGCCAAATGAAACAGTCTTCCAGAAATAGTGCTTTAGAAAGAACAGAGGGATATCATTGTCCTTCTAGACTTGGATCTTTGTGATTTTTTTTCTCTTTCTTTCTTATTCATTTTGTAGTGTTTAGGATGAACTACAAGGCCTCATACATGCAAGGCAAGTATTTTACCACTAAGTTATACCCTCACTCCCTCATCTTTGCAAAATTTCCAAAGTACTACTGCTAATCAAAACCAGTATAGCGGTGGAGGAGGAGACGGAAAGACTGTAAGAGCCATGGAATGGGTAAAAATACCCTGAGGCAGAGTGCCTGCCACACAGAAAGACTAAGGCCTTCATGGCCTCACAGTGACTACCAATAACCCCGCTGAGGAGGGCCCTCAGGTAAAGGGAGCAGGGGCAAGGAGAAATGAGTACAACCTTTAATAATAATATAAATAGGGCTGGAGAGGTGGCTTAGCAGATAAGGTGTTTGCCCGCAAGCAAAAGGACACAGGTTCAATTCCCCAGGACTCATGTAAGCTAGATGCACAAAGTGGCGCATGCATTGAGAGTTCGTTTGCAGAGGCTGGAGGCCTGAGCGCACCCATTTTCTCTATCAGCCTCTTTCTCTCTTTCTTCTTCCTCCCCCTCTCAAATAAATAAGTAAAAATAAATATTAAAAAAAATAAATGAGCCGGGTACGGTGGTGCACACCTTTAACCTCAGCACTTGGGAGGCAGAGATAGGAGGATTACCGTGAGTTTGAGACCACCCTGAGACTATATAGTGAATTCCAGGTCAGCCCAGGTTACAGCAAGACTCTATGTCAAGAAAACAACAAAAAATTATATGTATATATGTATACATACATACATATATATATATATATATATATGTAGATATAAATTGCTGGGTATGGAGGCACATGACTTTAATCCCAGCACTTGGGAGGTAGAGGTAGGAGGATTGCTGTGAGTTCAAGGCCACCTTGGTATTACATAGTGAATTCCAGGTCAGGCTCGGCTACAGACCCTACCTTGAATAATAAAAAACAAAAATACATACATAAGTAAATAAACAAACAAATAAATAGCCAGTATCAGGCTGGGCATGGTGGGGCAGGCCTTTAATCCCAACACTCAGGAGGGTAACATAGGAGGATTATAGTGACTTTGAGGCCAGCTTGAGCTACAGAACAAGTTTCGGGTCAGCTTGGGCCAGGATAAAACCTTGCTTCAAAAAACAAACAGGCATACAGAGGTCAGTGGTGGTCATCAAGGCCATGCTCAACACTCTGTACACACCATGTAATATTCTGCACACACACAGACCCCGGCACACACACTCGGGAACACACTCTGTCCTGCACCACTCTGTACACGTACAGGCTCTGACACACGCACTCAGAAGCATATCCGCCTGCAGGAAAGAGCTCACACTCCAGGACACCAGGTAATGTCCCAATACAATGTAAAAATACAATGACACCATTCCCAAGACTCCACTTTCCTTTGTTAATCATTCACTCCTTCCCCTGGTCAATCGTGAATATCCCGTTCCCATTCATCATGCCAATCAATTTGGCAAACAATAATGGCCAACGCAACTCTGCTTGTCATATAAACTCCAGTCTGTAGCCTGCTTCTCCACTTGCTTCTAGCTTTTAAGCAGAAGAAAAATAACTATCATACGAATGAACTTGCCAATGGATAACCGTCCCAAGGTTAATTCTGAGTAACTGCTTTGCCATCCAACAGAATCTTCACCTCCGACCCACATGAACTCATGATCGCAATGACTACCATATGTTGACTCATGATCAGATGGGAACTTTTTCCTGGCTGCACTTTGGAGGCTAGCACCATGAAATACACAACTGACAATCTCGGAAAGTCAGCTGGGACCTAGCTTCCTCATGGAGACTTTAATAAGCTGCACGGTCATGATGAAAAAGAGCTGATCGAACACCAAGAACTGGATCTAATGTCCAGGACACAAACAGAAGCAAGAGCACATGCTAACACTTAAACATTTTTTTGTTTGTTATTTTTATCATTTATTTGCAAGGAGAAAGAAAGAGAAGATGGGCACCCCAGGACCACTTCAAACAAACTTCAGACTCATGTACCACTTTGTACATCTGGATTTATGTAGTTACTAGGGAACTGAACCAAGGTCATCAGGCTTTGGAAACAAGCAACTTTAACTGATGAGCCATCTCTCCAGGCCAAGTGCATTTTTAAAAGTTCAATTTAAATGAAATTTATTTGTTTTAGAAACATTGGGATGCCAGTATGTAGGAAGGGTCATCTATGAAACCAGAATGCTGAATTATCTATTTCTGTAGGACTTTTATCATGAAGGGATGAGGGATCTGTCAAATGCCTTCTCAGTATCTAACGAGTGGATCATGTGACTTTTGTCCTTCAGTCCATTAATATAATGTATTACATTTATTGATTTGTATATGTTGGACCATCTTACATCTCTGGAATAAAGCCTACTTGGTTGGGGTGGATGATCTTTCTGATATATTCTTATACTGTGTTTGCCAATATTTTGTTTAGAATTTTTGCATCTATGTTCATGAGGGAGATTGGTCTGTATTTTTCTGTCTTTGTTCTATCTTTGTCTGGTTTAGGTATCAGGGTGATGCTATCTTCGTAGAAGGAGTTTGGTAGTATTCCTTCCTTTTCTATTTTATGGAAAAGTTTGAGAAGCATTGGTGTTAGTTCTTCCATGAAGGTCTGGTAAAATTCACCTGTGAATCCATCTGGGCCTAGAGTTTTTTTAGTTGGCAGATCTTTTATAACTGCTTGTATCTCCAGACTTGTTATAGGTCTATTTAAGTGGTTGACCTCCTCTTGATTTAATTTTGGTAGGTCATATAAATCAAAGAAATCATCCATTTCTTTCAGATTTTTAAACCTAGTGGATTATATGTTCTTATAGTAGGTCCCTATGAATTTTTAAATTTCTCTGGTCTCTGTCGTGATGGTGCCTTTTTCATCTCTAATTTTATTAATTTGTGTCTTTTTTCTCTCTCTCTCTCTTGGTCAGATTTGCTAAGGGTTTATCAATCTTGCTTATCCTTTCAAAAAACCAACTCTTTGTTTCATTGATTGTTTGGATTGTTTCTTTGGTTTCTATTTCATTAATTTCTGCCCTAATCTTTACTATTTCTTCCTGTCTACTGATTTTTGGTTTGCCTTGTTCTTCTTTTTCCAAGGCCTTAAGGTGAAGCATTAAGTTGTTTACTTGCGACCTTTCTAATTTCTTAATATAGGCACTTAAAGCTATAAATTTCCCTCTTAGGACTGCCTTCACTGTGTCCCAAAGGTTTCGGTATTTTGTGTTCTCGTTATCATTTGATTGTATGAATTTTTTGATTTCCTTCTTGATTTCTTCATTGACCCATTCATCATTTTGTAGTGCACTGTTAAGTTTTCATGATTTTGTGTATGCTCTATAGTTTTTCTTGCTATTGATTTGTAGTTTGATCCTATTGTGATCAGACAGAGTGCAAGAAATTATTTCAATTTTCTTGTATTTGTTAAGATTTGTTTTGTGTCCTAATATATGGTCTATTTTAGAGAATGTTCCATGTGCTGCTGAAAAGAATGTGTATTCTGCAGCATTTGGATGAAATGTCCTATAGATATGAATTACCTGGTTAAACTAAGTGAAGAGTACTGCAGGCTCCTAGACATGTATAAAATTTTTCATAATAAAAAAAAAATGAGGGGCTGAAGAGATGGCTTAGCGATTAAGGCACTTGCCTGCAAAGCCAAAGGACCCAGGTTCAGTTCCCTAGGACCCATATAAGCAAGATGCACAAAGGGGCACACGGATCTGGAGTTTGTTTGCAGTGGCTGGAAGTCCTGGCATGCCCATTCTCTCTCTCTCCCTGCCTATTTCTGTATCTCTCTCTCGCTCGCTCTCTCACTCTCAAATAAATACATAAAAATAAAATATTTTAAAAGTTTACCTTTAAAAAAACTAAAATGAAATAGAACAAAATAGAAAGTTCAACTGACCAAGTTCTAACATTCTCAGGAAAGTCATTTTTGGTTGATCTATTCCTCTTCTCGATTTGTAAGCTCAAGTTTATAATCTGTTGAAACCCATGCAAGGATCACAAAGAAAGAAAATTTACTCAAACTGTATTTTCATTGAGTAACTCAAGTTTACACCTTTTCTACCAACTTCATACATTTTAGAATTTAATCTAGAGGAGACTGGACATTAATATGTGTAATGTAATTCAGTATATGCAGTCAGGTTTCTTCTTAGTCATCTGGCACTAGACAAATCACTGATTCTTAGTTCTCCACTCCAACAAAACAAAGATAATATTCATTCTTTCACAGCAATAAGAGTAGGAATTATGAAAGACAGAAGGACTAGAAAGAGAGGAAAAGGGATATGTCTGCAGGTTCTGTCATACAGATCACATGTGCAAGGGCGCCCCTCACACACTGGCTCCTCCTGGACCTGTCTTTATTTCCCATAAAACCTGATCTCAGGACCACTCCCACCTGCCACCAGCACCTCCATACCTGCCTCTCCTTGTGCCTTTCTCCCCTTTATACATCTCCTCGAGAAAGCCTACCCCAGCTGCTCTTTTCCCATCCTCCAGCCACACATCAACTATCGGCTTTGTGAAACCTCAAACCACTTGTCCTGTCCACTCACACAGACCACTGTGGTTAGTTCACACTATAATCTTTAAGCCCAAGTGAAAATCCATCATCATCAAGCATGCTGTGGGCATGTGAATAGAGGGTAAACATAAAGCCAGGAATTTATAGGTGAATAGCAACTAGTCAAATATCATTTCCTAAATCTTCTTGAAACACCTATAAAGTCATCTGAAACAAAACAAGTCCTCAACAAATGAACAGCAAAAATGAAACAAGGAACTACAAGTTCTCAGAAACAAAATAATCTGGAAGCAATGAATATTTTTGTAATTTCAAACATCCTCCTCACACAATTTCTTTTTTTTTTTTTAATTTTTTTTAATTTTCATTTATTTGAAAGTGACAGAGAAAGAGGGAGGGGGGGAGAGAGAGAGAGAGAATGGGTGTGCCAGGGCCTCCAGCCACTGCAAATAAACTCCAGATGCGTGCACCCCCTTGTGCATCTGGCTAACGTGGGTCCTAGGGAATTGAGCCTTGAACCAGGGTCCTTAGGCTTCACAGGCAAGTGCTTAACTGCTAAGCCATCTCTCCAGCCCCCATAATTTCTTTTTTTTAATTTTATTTATTTATTTGAGAGAGAAATAGGCAAAGTGAGAGAGAATGGGCATGCCAGGGCCTCTAGCCACTGCAATTGAACTCTAGACACATGCAACACTTTATGTATCTGGCTTGTGTTGGCTTATGTAGGCTTCACAGGCAAATGCCTTAAGTGCTAAGCCATCTCTCCAGCCCATTTTTTTGAATCAACAAAATAACTACAAAATTCATAGCAGGAGCCGGGCATGGTGGTGCACACCTTTAATCCAGCCCTCGGGAGGCAGAGATAAGAGGATCACTGTGAATTTGAGGCCATCCTGAGACTATATAGTGAATTCCAGGTCAGCCTGAACTAGAGTGAGACCCTACCTCGAAAAAAATTTCATAGCAGGGAAAAAATGATTTTCCTATGACTTTGGAAAAAAATAGCCCTGTAGATAATAAGGTATTAAAATAAATATTTTAACTGTTATGATATTAACAGTAGGAGGGTTGCTGTGAGTTTGAGGCCAGCCTGAGATTACACAGTAATTTCCAGGTCATCCTGGGCTACAGCAAGATCCTACCTTTAAAAACCAAAATTAAAAAAAAAAAAGAAAGAAAGAAAGAAGGAAAAAACACTGAATGGTCACATTAAAACTTCCTCACTGGGGGCTGGAGAGGTGGCTTAGTGGTTAAGGCGTTTGCCTGCAAAGCCAAAGGACCTCAGTTCAATTCCCCAGGACCCACGTAAGTCAGATGCACAAGGTGGCACATGCATCTGGAGTTTGTTTGCAATGGCTGGAGGCCCTGGCGTACCCATTCTCTTTCTCTCTCTGCCTCTCTCTCTCTCTCTCTCTCAAATAAATAAATAAATAAAATTAAAAAAAAAAAAAACTTCCTCACTAAAAGCCTAGGGAGCTAACACTTCCCAGAACCACTAGTCCATTCTTCTGGTTCCAGTGTTACAATACTATTTCACTCTATTTAGAAAGAAGAATAATATAAAGCTCACCTTCTGGCTATTTCCTTTGACTCCTGCTCATCTAACCCATTCTCTTTATTGATCAGTCTATTACGTCTGTCTCTATCAATTCACTCACATTAAGGTATAAATCAAAACCTTAGTATTTTTTTTCCCCAATCACTTATGCTTGCTGCACAAAATAACAAGGTAGGCGCAGAATATAGCTCAGTGATAAGAGTACATGCCTAGCATGCCCTAAACACCAGATTAAATTCCTAGCATAGGAAGGGAGGAAGGGAGAAAAGGAAGAAGGGAAAGAAAAGGAACATTTTTTCTGCCCAAGAAAAATTTTATGTGTGAGGAAACTGAGACTTAGAAAGGATAACTTGCTTAATGTACCAATACTAGGCAAGTTTGACACCAGGTCTGACTCTACACCTTGGTGCTTCCCAGATGGTGGATTTGGTCTGAACAAAAAGCCACATGTGCACAAATGAAGCAATTTTAAGACTGTCTGATAGTACTTATAAGTCTTTCACAAGCACATAGATTATGCATATATTTTCTCTGGAATTGCCCTATTACAGCCATTTCAAATCTAATTAGAAAGAAAATTTGGGATGGAGAGATGCTCAGCAGTTAAAGGCACTTGCTTAAATTATCTGCTGACCCAGGTTTGATTCCCCAGTAGCCACATAAAGCCAGATGGACAAAGCAGCTGGAGTTTGTTTGCAACAGTCAGAGATCCTGACATGCCAATATTCTCTTTCTCTCTGACACACACACAAATAAATAAATTATTTTTAACTGGGCATAAAATTGTTTTCCAGAAACCACTGTTGTAATTTCCGTAGGCAATATTAAATTGCCTGATGAGCTCATCTTCTTGTACCTTTCTGAGTATTATATGATGTAGCATATATAACTTTTCTAGCATAGACTTCCTTCAGTCCAGTAGTGAATAAATAAAATCTAATCCCTAGTATCAATACCTTAAATGTGGAATGTTCTAACCATGAAATCTTACTCCTACATTTCAATAAACACTTACTAAGCCGGGCGTGGTGGCGCGTGCCTTTAATCCCAGCACTCAGGAGGCAGAAGTAGGAGGACGGCGGTGAGTTCGAGGCCAACCTGAGACTATAGAGTAAATTTCAGATCAGACTGGGCTAGAATGAGACTCCACCTTGAAAAAAAAAAGACAAAAAAAACCTTACTAAACATATAAACAAGTATGATGCATCATCTGCCTGCCAAGAACTAACAGGGGAGAAGACAAGAAACCACTCACAGTACCAAGATGAAGTAACAAAAAGGTCATACAAAATGTATGAACAAAGACACATGGAAATTTCAAGGAAAAATCACATCCATAGACTTGATAAGGGCAGTGAGAAGGAAACGGCATCTGAATAACTCAGAGGATAAGGAGCAGTCCCACGATGGAGGGGAGGGACAGAAGTGTTTTTAGTACAGAAAAGAGCCTAATAAGAAGCTTCAAAATGGAAGAGAACATGAACACACATGGAGGAAATACTAATCAGCTTAGCCCCAGTGTAGAGAAAATTTAAAAGCAATCAGAATTATAGTATCCTGGAGTGGTCAGTGGACTAAACAAACGTGCTAAGCTGTGATGCATGAACCCTTTCTACTACTTAGATGTAAGGACTGGGAGGAAACCCTCCAACTAAGAACTTCCACAAGTCTGCTCTCCAGAAAACTAACAAGAACATTAGCAACATAGTCAAGATCAACTTTTCAGAAGTCTGAAAATTAACCAAAAGCTTCTAAGAATCCTAGGAATGTTTACTCAAGGAAAATGGCTGTCTCTCAGCAAGCAGAGAGAGCTGGGCAGCACTTTAATTTGTGCCTTTCTCCTACAGCTCTGAGGAAGCCGTGAAAATCAATAGCCTCATGAGCACTCCCCGCGGAGCTCCTCACAAAGCAGCGTCCTCAAAGACTTGTCACTATTTAACCTGTCTAGCAGCTCACTGGAAAAGCTCCATTCTCAGGGCTTATATTTATTTGAATTAATCACAGCATACTCCATATGAATATTCCTATCTCTAGGGCATTTGTTAAAAATTGTCAGAGAAAAGTCGGGCGTGGTGGCACACACCTTTAATCCCAGAACTCAGGAGGCAGAGGTAGGTGGATCGCTGTGAGTTCGAGGCTACCCTGAGACTACATAGTAAATTCTAGGTCAGCCTGGGTTAGTATGAGACCCTACCTCAAAAAAAAAAAAAAAGTCAGAGACAGTTGTTTAATGCCATAGCTGTAGGCAGTAGCAGTAGCCATAATAAATTGAGCAAGGAAGACAAAAAAAAAAAATTGGGAAAAAGATATCCATAGAGGGCTTAGAAAAAAAGCCCCCAACTATTCCTGAAAATGTTATCACTGGCTGACCCTGAAGTTCTCTATAAGCAGGAAGCAGAGGGCTAAGATGCATGGAAACTGCTTATGCACTTAAGGGGTGCCAAAACACATATACACTGCTTCTCAGTAAAGGTTGGAACACTAAATTGTTCAAGATTCTCGAGAAGGGCTGGGGAGGAGATGGCTTTATAGTTAAAGGCACTTGCTTGAAAAGGCTGCCAACCACAGTTAGATTCTCCAGTACCCACATAAACCAGATGTAAAAAAAATGGCACATGCATCTGGAGTTTGTTTGCAGCGGCAAGAAGCCTTGGCATGCCTACACATGCTCTAGTGCTGGTTTTCTCTCCCCCGCCCCTCCCTCCCTCCTGGCAAATAAATATACTTAAAAAAAAGAAAAAAAGATACTCAGGGGCTGGAGAAATGGCTTAGTGGTTAAGGCACTTGCCAGCAAAGCCACATGACAGAGGTTCAATTCCCCATGACCCCTGTAAGCAAGATGCACAAGGGGGTGCATGCATCTGGAGTTCATATGCAGTGGCTGGAAGCCTGGTGTGCCCCCCAATAAATAAATAAAAATAAAAATACTTTTAAAAATCTTAAAAAAAAAAGATACCCAGGACATTTGTCCAATTACTAGTGGACCACTAAGCTAAGTATGCAGACTTCAGTGGTTACACAGAGAAAGAACAGACTTTACGGAATTTGTCCCAGAATGTCACAAAACAAAAAGTATCACTAAACCTTAAGAAAGAGGGTGGTAAGCCAGGCATGGTGGCCCACACCTTTAATCTCCCAGTGCTGGCTTGTAGATGTAGTGATACAGAGGTAGGAAGGCCAGCAGAGGTAGTGATGCAGAGGTAGGAGGATCACCATGTACTCAAGGTGAACCTGGGACTACAGAGTGAGTTCCAAATCAGCCTGGGCTAGAATAAGACTACCTTGGAAAAAAAATTTTAAAAGAAAAGAATAGAAAGAAAAAGGGTAGCTAATTTCCAAAGTATCCATATTCTATTGTTTTAAACACTTGTTTAACAACAACAACAAAATTTCAGTCACATAAATTGACAGATAGCCCATATATGGGGATGGGGAAATCAACAGAAACTATCCTGGAGGAAGCCTAGATGTTAGACTTACTAGACAAAGACTTCCTTGTAAATATGTTCAAAGAACTCAGTGAGCCATTGCTAAAAATTTGAAGGAAGTCATAAGAATAATCAAAAAATGAATAAATAGAGTCAGTCAAGGAGGCACACACCTGCAATCCCAGCATTGGGAAGGCAGACACAGTAAGATTGCAAGTTCAAGGCCTGCCTGGGTCACATTACAAGGCCCTGCTTTAAAAAAAAAAAATCAAGCTGGGGGTGGTGGTACACACCTTTTATCCCAGCACTTGGGAAGCAGAGGTAGGAGGATCACCATGAATTTATGAGTTTGAGGCCAGCCTGAGACTACATAGTGAATTCCACATCAGCCTGGGCTAGAGTGAGAGCCTACCTCAAAAAAAAAAAAAAAAAAAAAAATCAATCAAACAGAAAGAGAGAGAGACAGGGATGGTGGTGGACACCTTTAATCCCAGCACTCGGGAGGCAGAGGTAAGAAGATTGCTGTTTGAAGCCACCTTGGGATTACAGAATGAGTTCCAGGTCATTCTGGACTAGAAGGAGACCCTCCCTCAAACAAAACCAAGAGAGATATTTTTTTTTAAGGGGAAAAAAAAATTAGAAATCCTACAGTTGTGGGCTAGAGAGATGGCTTAGTGGTTAAGGCATTTGCCTGCAAAGCCAAAGGATCCCAGTTCAATTCCCCAGGACCCAAGTAAGCCAGATGCACAAGTGTCTGGAGTTTGTTTGCAGTGGCTGGAGCCCTTGGTGCACCCATTCTCTCTCTCTCCCTCCCTCCCTCTTTCTCTCTCTCAAATAAATAACTAAATAAAATACATTAGAAAAAAAAAGAAATCCTATAGTTGAAAAGTACAGTAACTGAAAATAAGAACACTATAGTAGCTTAATACCAATTAGAGTTGGCAGAAGAAAGAAGCAGGAAACTTACAGACAGATCAATAATTTAGTCTGCAAGGGAAAAAAAAAGAAAATTGACCATACTCTCAGACCTGTGGGACATCACATCACACATGAACATATGCATACTAGAACTCAAGATAAGCAAAACTAAGTAGATTCCACACTAGGCTAAATATCAGACTACCTGTGAAGCCCAGTGCTCGTGGCCCTCTTCCTTACCCTTTACAAGTTTCCCAGTGGTTTTCAAGCAGCCCGTGTTGAGAAATAGCCCACCTACTTCTGATGACTCTAGTTTCTTCCTGGCACAGGCCCTGTGTACATGCTGGACACCGTGATGGTACCATTTGGGCCGAGAATATACAGCTCTGTGGTAGAATATTTGCCTAGCATAATGAAACCCTGACTTTCATCTTCAGCAACACACACATACAGTGATAGTTAAACTCTGGCTGTCAACTTGACAGGATTTAGAATCACCATGGAAACAAATCTCTTGGTTTATCTATTAGAGATTTTTTAAAAAATTAAAACCAATCCTAATTCTATGCAGTGCCATTCCATGGGCTGGGATTCTAGACTGAAGAAAAAGGGGAAAGCTAGCTGAACAGGAGCATTAATCTCTCTCTACTTCCTCCCTGCTAATGTGAGACCAGCTTCCTGCCATGAGACTTCCTCTCAAAATGGTAAACGGAACAAAAGCCCTTTCCTTTCTTCAGCTGCTTTGGGTCAGGTATATTATCCCAGCAACAAGAAAGTAACTGAGCTGGGCATGGTGGTGCACGCCTTTGATCCCAACACTTGGGAGGCTTAGGTAAGAAGATGACCGTGAGTTTGAGACCAGCCTGAGACTGCATAGTGAATTCCAGGTCAGCCTGGGCTAAAGGGAGACCCTACCTCAAAAGAATAAAAATAAAAAATAAATGAACACACACACACACGCCTTCGAACCTCGAATCTACTCCCTCAGCTTCACTGACTTCATCCCTCATCATCTTTCACCTAGGTTTCTGTGATGACCTCCATGTTCCCAGTCTTTGTTTGCCTCCTCTTGCTTACCTTTCCACAATGCTTCCAGAGGATCAGAGGAATCTATTTTAAAAACATATCTATCTGTTCACAATATCCAGTCTTGTTACCTGTCACAGTAGGAGATAACAGATATGGATCAAAACTCATCTTGATTCCAAAGCCCTACCCTTAGGGCTGAGAAAGACATTGTAAGTAAGTAAGTACATGTGGCAATCACAGGTATTATGACAGCAGATATCAACAGGAAAACAATAGGGCTAGAGAGATGGCTTAGCAGTCAAGGTACTTGCCTGCAAAGCCAAAGGACCCAGGTTTGATTCCCCAGGACCCACATAAGCCAGATGCACAAGGGGCGCACACATCTGGACTTTGTTTGCAGTGGTTGGAGGCCCTGGCATGTTCATTCTCTCTCCCTCTCCCTTTCTATCTCTCTCTCTCTCCCTGCCTATTTTGGTATCTCTCTCTCTCAAATAAATAAATAAAAATAAAAATATTTTTTAAAAAAAGTTGCTGGGCGTGGTGGTGCATGCCTTTAATCCCAGTACCCAAGAGGCAGAGATAGGAGGACTGCCATGCATCTTTGGCCACCCTGAAACTACATAATGAATTCCAGGTCAGCCTGAGCTCGAGTGAGACCCTACCCTGGAAAAACAAACAAACAAACAAATAAAAAAGGGCTAGAGAGATGGCTTAGTGGTTAAGGTTAAGGTGCTTGCCTGCAAGGCCTAAGGACCCTGGTTTGACTTCCCAGAACCCACACAAGGTGACGCATGTGCTCAAGGTGGCACATGTGTCTGGAATTCGATTGCAGTGGCTAGAGGCCCTGGCATACCAATTCTTTCTCTGTCTCTCGCTCTCTTTCTCTAATGAACTCATGCACATGTTCTTGTTCTCTCTCACACACACACAAAAAAAAATTTTAGGGGCTGGAGAGATGGCTTAGCAATTAAAAGTGCTTGCCTGCAAAGCCAAAAGACCCAGGTTCAAATTCTCAGAACCCACGTAAGCCAGATGCACAAGGTGGCACATGTGTCTGAGGTTCATTTGCAGCAGCTGGAAGCCCTGCAATATATATATATTAATCCCTTTTCACAGGAGATGGCTCAGCAGTTAAAGGCACTTGCTTGCAAAGCCCAATGGCCCAGGTTGGATTCCACACAACCCACTTAAAGCCAGATGCACAAAGTGGCCCATGCATCTAAAATTCATCTGCAGTGCCAAGAGGCCCTGGTGTGCCCATTCTCATTCTCTTTTTCATTGCAAATAATAAAATATTTTTTAAATCCCTTTGAGCAGGGTGTGGTGGTGCACTAATCCCAGCACTTGGGAGGCAGAGGTAGGAGGATTGCCGCAAGTTCAAGGCCATCCTTAGACTACATAGTGAATTCCAGGTCAGCCTGAGCTGGTGAGACCCTACTTTGGAAAAAACAAAAAAAGGGGGGGGGGCTGGGGAAATGGCTTGGCAGTTAAGGCACTTGCCTGAGAAGCCTAAGGATTCCGGTTCGATTCCCCAGGACCCACATAAGCCAGATGCACAAGGGGGCACATGTGTTTGGAGTTTGTTTGCAGTGGCTACAGGCCCTGGCTTGGCGGTTAAGGCACTTAACTGAGAAGCCTAAGGATTCCGGTTCAATTCCCCAGGACCCACATAAGCCAGATGCACAAGGGGGCACATGTGTTTGGAGTTTGTTTGCACTGGCTACAGGCCCTGGCTTGGCGGTTAAGGCGCTTGCCTGAGAAGCCTAAGGATCCCAGTTCTATTCCCCAGGATCCACATAAGCCAGATGCACAAGGGGGCACATGTGTTTGGAGTTTGTTTGCAACGGCTACAGGCCCTGACGCCACCACATATAGCCCAAAATGATTTTTTACAAGTACTGGGGCTGGAGCGATGGCTTAGCGGTTAAGGCGCTTGCCTGCAAAGCCAAAGGACATTGGTTTGATTCCCCAGGACCCACGTAAGCCAGATGCACAAGGGGGCGCACGTGTCCTGGAGTTTGTTTGCAGTGGCTGGAGGCCCTGGTGTGCCCATTCTCTCTTTCTCCCTATCTGCCTCTTTCTCTCTCTCTCTGTCTCAAACAAATAAATAAAATATATTTTAAAAATAATAATAAGAAGAAAACAGACAATTACAGGGCTGGAAAAGTAAAAATGGAGTTGGCAGCATGCCCAGAGTGCTGTGGAAAGGAACACAAAAAAGAGTCACCTGTCTCAAGGTGACAAGGAGGGGAGTCAGAAAACATACCAGACCCCGAGGACAGGAGCTTTCCCTCACTCTCTCCAGGGAGGTGCTCCCCAGCACCCTGGAGTCATTTCTGTGCACAGCGCTGAGTCTACCATATCGGAACAGTCTGTCTTCCTTAACTCCTTGCTGCTCTGGTTCATCAAGGGGTCACGATGAGGGGGAAGGCCATGCCACAAGATGTCTGGTCAGCTTAGCTCATTATGCTAAGTGTTTGGGAGCTGGTGACAAATTTCAAGGAAAGCAAGTGGCATGCGCAGGTTGATATTTTAGGAAAGGAAGTAATCCCAGCAGCAGTAGGATGAACTGTTGAGTACACAGGCAGAGGTAAGGAGACCCACAAAGGCAGTTGCTGATTCTTTAGGAAAAACATAACGCCTGAGCCAGTCTTCTGTCGATGAGGAGATAAAAAGATCTGCAGTCACAAGAGGATATGTGATAGACCCAAGGTGAGGAGAAAAGGAGATAATTGGAAGATTTCTAAGGAGAAACGACTGTGTATGTGTTTAAGGGGGATGAAGGGTAGAGAGAGGCAAGGGGCAGAAACAACCATGTTTGAAGTACCAAGGTCATTACCCAGTACAGAGATGATAAATGGGACCGAAAGTTCAAGGGAAATGAAGACTGAATAAACATCTTGGAAAACCACAAATACACAGATGCTATTTGAAGCCCTGAAAGGAAGTCAATCACACATGGAAATTAGAGAGGGAACAGAAAAAAAAAAATTCTAAAGGAACGCCTAGTTAATTAGAAAGGAAAAAGAGGGAAGTATCAAGGGGAGGGGTTCTTTTTGTTTTGTTTTGGATGGTGGAAACCTGAGTGTGTATGTGTGTGCTGAGGAAAAAAAAAAACGATATTACAAAAGATATCAAAGATGACAGCCTTCTAAAGAAGGACCCTTCTTCCTCTGAGATAAAAGGAAAGAAGTTCAGAAATTAAGTACAGGCAATGGGCAAAAATGACACCTCCTTATGAGTTTAGGCCTAATAGGCACCAATTTCTTCTGTGAAGTAGGTGGCAAAAATATCTTTTTTTAAAAGCCAGGTGTGATGACACACATCTTAAATCCCAGCACTCTGGAGGCACAGGTAGGAGGATCTCTGTGAGTTCCAGGTCAGCCTGGGCTAGAGTGAGACCCTACCTCAATAAATAAATAAATGGCAGTAAAAAGAAGGCAACAGGCGGGCGTGGTGGCGCACGCCCTTAATCCCAGCACTTGGGAGGCAGAGGCAGGAGGATCTGTGAGTTCAAGGCCACCCTGAGACTACATAGTGAATTCCAGGTCAGCCTGGACTAGAGCAGATAAAAAGAAACCCTACCTCAAAAAAAAAAAAAAAAAAAAAAAAAAAAGGCAACAGTCAGAGAAAAAAGTAGTGAAGACATAATTACCAATTTAGGTTTGAGTACATAAAAGGAACTTGGAGAAAAGTCAAAGGATCTCCAAATACTACAACTGAAGGTGGAATCTGAAGTGTCATATCCCCAGAACGAGAGCAGCTCTGTTACGTGATTCTCTCTGGCCTGCTCTGAGGAGTCCAGCAGCAGGGAAAGCCGGCTGACTTGGTTAAGACCATCAAAGCAAATGCAACAAGAATAGTAAAAGGCCCAGAAAGATGCTTTTGTTTGTTGTTTGGCTGATTTGATTGAGGTTGTTTTGAGACAGAATCTCAGAATGGAACCCGGGCTAGCCCTGAACTCAAGATCCTGCCTCAGCCTTCCCAGTACTACAACTGCAGTTCTGTGTCACCTGTACCTGACCCTACCATACTGCTTAATTCAAAAAAGTCATATTCATTTTACTATTTTAAAAAAATGTGAGGGGTTGAACAGATGGCTCAGCAGTTAAGGCACTTGCCTACAAAGCCTAAGGAGCAGAGTTTGATGCCCTAGTATCCACGTAAAGCCAGATGCACAGTGGCACATGCATGTATCCAGAGTTTGTTTGCAGCATCTGGAGGCCCTGGCACGCCATGAGTTTGAGGCCACCTTGGGACTCCATAGTGAATTCCAGGTCTGCCTGAGCGAGAGAGAGACCCTACCTCAAAAAAAAAAAAAAAAAAAAAAAATTGTGAGTTGGGAATTTAGCTCTGTGGCATGGTGATAGCCTAGCATGTACAAAGCCCTGGGTTCCATCCCTAGCACCAAAGGAAAATTTAGAAAAAAACTCTGTTATTCTGACAGCCAGAAGAGTGCTGGGAAAGGGTAAGACTGGTGGGTAACTCTTCTTTAACTCCTATTAACTCCTAGGAGACTTATCAGAACTTTCACTCCTGCGCACATGTGAACCCTTCAGCTGTTGATTCAAGAAATTCAAACCTGGGCTGGAGGGATGGCTTAGCGGTTAAGGCATTTGCCTGCAAAGCCAAGGGACCCAGGTTCAATTCCCCAGGACCCACGTTAGCCAGATGCACAAGGGGGCGCACACGTCTGGAGTTCGTTTGCAGTGGCTGGAGGCCCTGGCATGCCCATTCTCTCTCTCGCCCACCCTCTTTCTCTGTCAAATAAATCAATTAATTAAATTAAATCAAAACAAAACAAAACTAGATTAAAAAAAAAGAAATTCAAACCTGACTGATTCTTTCACACTCCTAAAAGCTGAAAATTCACTGTAGCTCTCTGGATTATCTTCTAATAAGTAAACACTGCAACACTGCTTACTTACGATACTGTCAGCTTGGAGGTGGGGACTTTTTCTTACCTAAAACAAAGGTTGGTGGGGGAGATAGGGGAGAGGAGTGTCATTATATTGCAAACCTCCTCCAACAGCAGCCTAAAAATTCTTTACAAAGGAAATTAACATAAAACAGCCCATGACACAAAGACAGCAGAACTGATATCTACATATATGCCATAAGCAATTGCTGGCCAACTGCTTTCATACACACAGAGTTCACCAACTTCTGCCACCTCCCATGCCACTCTTGAGGTAGCTAGATCAAGACTCCCCCAGGATACAAGATTACTTGCTCCCTCCATCCGTTGAGCATAAAAGGCCTAGAAAGAGAGGCCAGCCTGAGACTATACACTGAATTCCAGGTCAGCCTGGGCTAGAGCGAGCCCTTACCTCAAAACAACAACAAAATAAAAATTTTAAAAAGGTCACTGCTTCAAGTTCAAGGCCAGCCTAGACTACATAGTCAGTTACAGGACTGCAGTAGGTGATCTTGCCTGAAATAAGAAGTGGGGGAGGAAGCTTGAGAGACGGCTTTTTGATTCCCCAGTTTCCATGTAAAGCTTGATGCACAAAGTGGCACATGAATCTGGCTTGCAGTAGCAAAAGCTAGAGTGCCCATATTCTCTCTGTCTCCACACACACACACACACACACACACACACACACACACACATATATATATATATACATACACACATACATATATATATCTCAAATAAATAAATTTTTTTTAAAAACTTTTTTTCTTTTGGTTTTCAAGGTAGGGTCTGTAGCCCAGGCTAACCTGGAATTCACTGTGTAGTCTCAGGGTGGCCTCTCTAACTCACAGCGATCCTCCTACCTGTGCCTCCCAAGTGTTGGGATTAAAGGCATGCACCAGCACGCCCGGCTCAAATAAAGATATTTTTTAAATGTGTTCAAAAAGGGAGGTTGGAATTAACATGAAGCAATACACGACAGGCATTGAAGAGACCGAGCAAAGTGTCTGAAGGTTCAAACCTCAAAGAAAGGAGTGTAAAGTGACAGCGGTTGATTAATAAAGAAGCCAGTGCGAAATACAGATGCCAGAGTGCAAAAGGGCATGATCCAGGAGCCCCAGGAAGGGGGCAGAGTGTGACACGGAATGTGACAAGGTACAACCGGGCTTGGTGGCTCACACCAGTCATCCCAACACTGGAGAAGCTGAGGCAAGAGGGTTACCACGAGTTCGAGGCCAGCCTGAGCTATACTGTGAGCTCCCGCCCCTGACCATCAAAAATTAAGAGGGGTGGGGAGACTCACGTTAAAATGAGGCTTAGGGATGGGGGGTGAGCATGCGCAGGTGAAGCTGGGGTGAGATTCCAGTGGGACGGGGACAAGGTAGTCAGCGCCCCGAAATGAGAAAGGCAGAGAGGGTTAGACGGGAGTGAGGTCGAGCACAACCAGGGCACGGGGGGCGGGGGAGAGAGAAGGGGCCTGGCGGGATGGACCACTGCCAGCGGAGGACGGGATGAGGGGACCCGTGGGATGCAGGAAGGAGTCGGCCCGGGTTTGGAGCCGGGTGTGAAAGCGGGCTAGCGCAGCGTCCCTGTTACCTGCGATGACAGTGGGCGCCGCCGCGCCGCCTCGCCGGCATCCTGGGCTTCCGTGGCTTTTCCCATCATCCTAGCTGGGGGCCACGGCTGTCCACTCCCGGAGCCCGCCCTCACGGCCAGGCGCCCGCCCGCCCGGCCCCGCGGAGATGCGCCGCCGCCGCGACGCGCACCCGCACCCGCGGCCGCCTCGGCAGCGACTGGCGAGGTCGCCCGCTCAGCGCCCGCCTCCAGCCTCCTCCAGGCCACCGGAATCTCACGCAGACTGCGATTGGCTGCCTCCTGTCCGGCCGCACGATGTGTAGGCCCTTCTGATTCGTCTGTTTCGGACGGAGGCGGGGTTTGCAAATACGCTAGTCCGGCGGGCGCCGAGGGGCGTGGCCTGAAGTCGTGGCGCACTCCCCCGGGGGGCTCCCGGGAGGTCGCCACCTGCGGGGGCGGGCTGTTGCCACGGCAACTGGTGTGCTGGCCTTAACTGGGGAAGGGGGGTAGAGCCGGGAGGAGTTGCCGGTACAGAAGGCCTTCATCCCTGAGACCCTGGGACAGGACTAGCAGACGAGCTTTCCTAGGACGTCTTCCATTTCTCAGGGGACATTAACAGACAAATGAACATCATACTCGCGCAATACTCAGGACGCGGAGGCAAGTGGATTGTCGGGAGTTTGAGGCCAGCTTGGCCTACAATGAGTTCTAGGTCAGCATGTGTGATGGAGTGAGACCCAGTCTCATCCCCATACCAGCTCCCCAAAATAAACCTGGCATGGTGGTTGTAGTAGACACCCTTCAGGTCGCTGAGGTGAACTTTCAGACCAGGCACAGTTACGGAGGAAGGGATTTATTAAAGCAGGGGAAGTTCTATAATGGCAGAAGTTGGCCCTCTCTTAAAGAACCAATCAGAGAGAAAGAGAAGCCACACACCAAAGCCCAAAAGCCGCACCATGCAACACACTTTAGGAACTGCAGGTGGAACTTTGTAAATCTTTAGACTGGAATTCCAAATAGACCACCACACCTGAGGGCTGAACCCCAGAATCTACCCAGTGACATCTCCTCCATCCAGGAAATGCAAGAAGGTATTTCGTGTGTGTGTTTTTCTTTTCTTTTCTTTTCTTTTTTGAGGTAGGGTCTCACTCTAGCTCGGGCTGACCTGGATTTCACCATGTAGTCTCACAAGAAGTTTTAATAAATTCCTGAATCTATTGGGGGAGGGACATCTATTCAAACAACCACAGCGGTGCACTCCTGCAATCCCAGCACTTGAGAGGTAGAAGCAGGAGGCTCAGAAGTTTAGGGCCATCCCTGCCTGTATAATGAGTTCCAAGTCAGCCTGGACCAATAAGACCCTGACTCAAAAGCTAAAACAAAACAAATACCCAGCCTGGTGTGGTGGCACACATCTTTAATGCCAGCACTTGGAAGGCACAGATAGTGTGGTCGAGGCCAGCCTTAGACTACATAGTGAATTCCAGGTCAGCCTGAGCTAGAGTGAGACCCTACCTCAAAAAATAAATAAATAAACCAACCAAACAAAAAACCCCTATCTTCCTCATCCAAACTCCTCCAAAACGAGCCAGAGGGCGTAGTGCATGCTTGTAACTCCAGCACCCAGATGGTGGAGGCCAGAGGATTAGGAATTCAAGATCATCCTACACTACATAATGACTTTGAGGCTGTCATAGGGTCAAAAAGGGGGGTATAAATGAGTGATAAGTAGGGTGACTACCTTAAAAGAAGCGATAACAGTCAGAGGAGATGGCAGATGGCACAGTGGCTAAGAATCACATGAGGACATAAATTCAGTTCCCCAGCACCCATGTAAAAAGTCAGGTGTGGCCAGGTGTGGTGGTACATGCCTTTAATCCCAGCACTTTGGGAAGCAGATGTTGGAGGATTGCCCAGAGTTCGAGGCCACCCTGAGATTACATAGTGAATTCCAGGTCAGCCTGGGCTGGAGCAAGATCTTACCTCGAAAAACCAAAAAAGAAAAAGTCAGTTGTAGACACACATGCTTGTTACCCCAACACTAAGGGGGCCAAGACAGGAGGACCACTTCTTGGGCTTAATGTTCAGCTAATCTAACCTTTAAAAATAAATAAATAAAAACCAGCAAGCTCAAGGTTCAGTGAGAGACTGTAAGGCAAAAAAGGTAGAAATAATAAATGAGAACATCTGAGGTTGACCTCTGGCTTTCACAAATCCCCATAATCCCAGCATTTAGGATGTTGAGGGATGAGGATTGACATGAGTTCTAGGCCAGCCTTGGCTATAGAGTAGGTTTCCTGGTCAGCCGGGGCTAGGGTGAGACCATGTCAAGAAAGAAAGAGAGGGGGGAGGGAGGGAAGAAGGGAGGAAAGAAGGAAGGAAGGAGGAGAAGACAGACAGAAAGAAAGAAAAGAAAGAAAGAAGGAAGGAAGGAAAGAAAGAAACAAAGAAAGAGAAAGAAAAGCAGAGCATGGTGGTACATGCACTCAGGAGGATAGATAGGAGGATAACCCTGAGTTCAAAGCCACCCTGAGACTACATAGTGAGCCTGGGCTACAGTGAAACCTTACCTCAAAAAAAAGAAGTGACAACTAGGAAACAGAAAAAAAGGCACAGAGAAGTGAGAGGTTGAAGACAGGACTGAAGTTTCACCAGTGAAAATCAGCATTCCCTTCTGCAGTTCCCAAGGGCACATTCACACCAGGTTCTGTCAAAGTCATTATTTCAACTCTGCTGTCATGGCTTGGAGACAGCACAGGCTCAGAGATCTAGCTATCATATCACAATCTCCCGTTCTTTTCTCTTGGAAGCAGATTTATTACCTAAAGAATGAAATCTGACCCTGGAGAGTGAGAAAGATCAAAAGAGTTCCACGCCTAAACTTCTATATGGTTATTCATAGGAACAGCAGTCTAAATAGCCAAAAAAGTGAAAAAAAAAATCAGGGGCTGAAGAGATGGCTCAGTGGTTAAGGCACTTGCTGACAAAGGACCCAGGTTTGATTCCCCAGAATCCATGCAAAGCCAGATGCACAAGGTGGCCCATATGTCTGGAGTTCCTTTGCAGTGGTTAGGAAGCCCTGACAAGCCCATTCTTTCTTTCTCTCTATCTGCCTCTGCTCTCTGTCTCTCCCTTCTCAAATAAGTAAAAATTTAAAAGCCAGGCATGGTGGTGCACACCTTTAATCCCAGCACTTGGGAGGCAAAGGTAGGAGGATCACTGTGAGTTCGAGGCCACCCTGAGACTACATAGTGAATTCCAGGTCAGCCTGTACTAGACTGAGACCTTACCTCAAAAAACCAAAAATTAATTAATTAATTATTTTTTTAAAAAAAAAGGTAAAAAAATAAATCAAGCCAGCTGGGGTGGTGCTTGCCTGAGATCCTAATACTTGGAAAACTGAGGCAGGAAAATCAGGAATTCTAGGCTTCATAGCTCCAAACTGGGGTATATACTGAGACCTTTTCTTAAAAACAAAATATAAATGAAGTAACAAGGCCCCAACATCCCTAGTTATAGTGCTTGTTTGATATGCAAGAATTAACACATCTGGCTTTTTAAAAAATTTTTTTTGTTTGTTTATTTATTTATTTGAGAGTGACAGAGAGAAGGAGGGAGAGAGAGAGAGAGAGAGAGAATGGGCGCGCCAGAGCTTCCAGCCTCTCTAAACGAACTCCAGATGCGTGCGCCCCCTTGTGCATCTGGCTAATGTGGGTCCTGGGGAATTGAGCCTTGAACCAGGGTCCTTAGGCTTCACAGGCAAGTGCTTAACCGCTAAGCCATCTCTCCAGCCCACATCTGGCTTTTTTTATGAGAGAGAGAGAGAGAGAGAGAGAGAGAGAGAGAATTGGCATGCCAAGGCCTTCAGCCATTGTAATTGAACCCCAGACACGTGTGCCTCCTTGTGTGCAGTGCGACCTTGCATGCTTGTGTCACCTTGTGCATCTGGCTTATGTGGGACCTGGAGAGTTGAATATAGGTGCTAAGGCTTCACAGGCAAGCACCTTAACCACTAAGCCATCTCTCCAGTCTCTGGCTTTTTTCCCTTGCCACAGGGGTCTCATTATGTAATTCAGGCTGACCTTGAATTTGAGATCCTTTTTTTGTTTATCCCCCAGGTTCTGGGATTACAGGTGTACACCACCATGCCTGCCTAACTTGTTCTTTTTCTTTATTCAATTGGCAAAACCTCATAAGCAATTTGACCTGAAGAAATTTAAGAAAATCCACACCATAAGATTCTTTGGAAACTTTAAATCAAATGAAAAAGACAATCTCATTAGACCCGTTGCTTTGGAGCAATGGAAGTGGACCATTGATTGAGGTGGAAAGTTTGTCCAGACGAAATGACCAAGGTCAGAAGACAGAGGGGACAGGGAAAAGAAAAAGAAGGTGAGATCAGTCTAGAAGGTGACCATAGACCAAACCCCCAAAATAATTTAAACATTCTTTTATAACTCCAAGTGTGGTGGTTCATGCCTATAACCCCAGCAATGGTGAGGTGAAGGCCGGAGGGTCAGGAGTAAAATGACAGCCTCTACTACACAGCAAGTTTGAGGCCAGCTTGGACTACATGAGATGTCAAAAAAAATAGGGAGCTAGGCTACAGAGATGGCTTAGCAGTGAAGGTGTTTGCCTGCAAAGCCAAAGGACCTCAGTTCGGTTCTCCAGGACCCACATAAGCCAATTGCACAAGGTGGCACATAAATCTGGAGTTTGTTTATAATGGCTGGAAGCCCTGGCGTGCCCATTCTCTCTGTCTCTCTGTCTCTGTCACTCTGTCTCTTTTCCTCTCTCAAATAAATAAATAAAAATAAAATATTTTTCAAAGTAGGGAGCTACCAGGCATGGTTGCGCACACCTTTAATCCCAGCACTTGGGAGGCAGAAGTAGAAGGGTTGCTGTGAGTTCAAGGCCAGCCTGAGAGTACATAGTAAATTCCGCGTCAGCCTGGGCAGGACCCTACCTCGAAAATAAGTGGGGTGCTTGAGAGATGGCTCAGCATTTAAGGCACTTTGCTTGCAAAGCCTGACTGCCTGGGTTCGACTCCATGTCTAGAGTTCATTTGCAGCAGCAAGAGGCCCTGGCACACCCATATTTATTCTCTCTCTCTCTCTCTGTCTCTCTCTCTCTCTCTTTCTCTTTGCAAATAAATAATTTTAAATTTATATTTACTTATTTATTTATTTATTTATTGGGTTTTTGAGATAGGGTTTCACTCTAGCTCAGGCTGACCTGGAATTTACTATGTAGTCTCAGGGTGGCCTCAAACTCATGGTGATCCTCCTACCTCTGCTTCCTGAGTGCTGGGATTAAAGGTGTGCGCCACCACACCCAGCTCAAATAAATAATTTTTTTTTAAATGGGAGGAGGGGGTTGAGGAGATGGCTCAGTGTGTTAGAGTGCTTGCCAGACAGACATGAGGACCTGAGTTCAATCCCCAGCACCTACATAAGAAGCCAGGCATGACTTCATATGCCTGTAACTTCAGGACTAAGTCGGGCAGAGACAGAGGGATCACTCATGCTCACTGGTCAGCCAGTCTAACCGGAAAATATCCAGGTTCAGTGAAAGACTATCAGGGAAATAAGACAGAAGGGTGACTGAGGAGGACACCAAAATCTTCCTCTTGCCTCTACTACACACATGTGCACAGGGCTTATACATCCGAACACACACATGCATATATCCACCACATACACACCATATACTAAACACACAATAAATAATAAATAAAGTTGAAAAACAAATTTCCATTTCAGAACCTTTCCATGAAACAACTCACCATGACCAAATATCACTGAAATCACCTCCGGCAGCAGCCCCTTCCAGCCTCTCTCCACAGAGCAGAGGTGCAGACCTCTGAGATGAAGATTCCAGAGTGCCTAGGAGGTCCTTTATCTACCTACAAGACTTGAAAAAAAAAAAAAAAAAAACTGCATAGCCAGGTCAGGCGGGGACAGAGAGGCACTTACTAATTAAACCATGAGAGCAGATTCCAGATGCAGAAAGTCAGTGGGAACAGAGGACATGATCGCTCCAGTGAAATTTGGCCTGTGACAAGATGTCTCATGAGCAGAACAATTTGAGGTGACCCTGAGGCCACATTGTCCACTGTCTAGCCTTTGAGCTTTTCAAAAGCAGGGAACAGCCAGGTCTGAAGCAGAGCTCACAGTCATTTGGGAATGAGCCAAGCTTTTCCTGCTTTTCTTCTTTTTTTAAAAAAAATTATTTATTTATTTGTTTGTTTGAGAAAGAGAAACAGGCGGAGAGAGAGAGACAGAGAATGGGCATGCCAGGGCCTCCAGCCACTGCAAACAAACTCCAGATGCATGTGCCCCCTTGTGCATCTGGCTTACAAGGGTCCTGGAAAACCAAACAGGGATCCTTTGGCTTTTCAGGCAAACAACTTAACTGCTAAGCCATTTCTCCAGCCCCTTTTCCTGCTTTTCAAATTGGTATTCAACTCACATACCTCATGTATTTATAAGACAAGACTCCAATGTACACTCAAGTGAAAAGAACAAAGTTCAAAACATTGTATGCAATGTACTCATTTGTAGGTTTTTTTTTTTCGAGGTAGGGTCTCACTCTAGCTCAGGCTGACCTGGAATTCACTATGTAGTCTCAGGGTGGCCTTGAACGCATAGCGATCCTCCTACTTCTGCCTCCAAAGTGCTGGGATTAAAGGCATGCGCCACCACGCCTGGCTGTCCCATTTATAGTTTTTTTTTAATTTTTTTTTTTGTTTATTTTTATCTATTTGAGAGTGACAGACAGAGAGAGAAAGAGACAGAAAGAGAGAGAGAGAGAGAGAGAGAGAATGGGCACGCCAGGGCCTCCAGCCACTGCAAATGAACTCCAGATGCGTGCGCCCCCTTGTGCATCTGGTTTATGTGGATCCTGGGGAATTGAGCCTCAAACCGAGGTCCTTAGGCTTCACAGGCAAGCGCTTAACCACTAAGCCATCTCTCCAGCCCCCATTTGTAGTTTTTATTTGATTCATTTATATTTTTTGAGATTTTGAGGGTCTCTCTATGTAACCCAGGTTGTTCTCAAATGCACATGCTCCTGCCTCAGCCTCCACAGTGATGGGATTACAGTTGGATGCCACTATACCGTACACCTGGCTAAATTGTATTTTTCAAAAGTTTTATTTGTTTATTTATGAGAGAGAGAGATAGGTAGGTAGAGAAAATGGGCATACCAGGGCCTCCAGCCACTGCCAATGAACTCCAGACATGCTGCCATGTGCATCTGGCTTAAGTGGGTTCTGGGGAATTGAACCTGGGTACTTAGGCTTCACAGGTAAGTGCCTTAACCAGGAAGCCATCTCTCCATCCCCTTAATTATATTTTTTAATATTTATTTATTTGCAAACAGAGAGAGAGAGAGAGAGAGAGAGAGAGAGAGCATGCAAATGGGGACTAGAGAGGTGGCTCAGTGATTAAGGTGCTTGTCTGCAAAACCTAATGACCTGAGTCCTATTCCCCAGTACCCACATAAAGCTGGATGCACAAAGTGGCACATGCATCTGGAGTTCATTTGCAGTGGCTAGATATCTTGGCACGTCCATTTTCTCTCTCTCAGTCTTTCTTCTCTCTGTCTCTCTCAGCTGGAAAATAAATAAAATATCTTGAAAAGAGAGAGTAAATGGGAGCACCAGGGCCTCTTGTCACTGCAAACAAACTACAGACACATGTGCCATTTTGTGCATCCGACTTTATGTGGGTACTGGGGAATCGAACCCTGGTTGTTAGGCTTTGCAGGCAAGTGCCTTAACTACGGAGCCATCTCTCCAGCCTTGTTTTTTGTTTGTTTGGTTTTTCAAGGTAGGGTCTTGCTCCAGCCCAGGCTAACCTGGAATTCACTATGAAGTCTCAGACTGGCCTTGAACTCATATCAGTCCTCCTACCTCTGCCTCCCAAGTGCTGGGATTAAAGGCGTGAGCCACCACGCCCAGCTCTTCTGGTATCTTTCCTTGAGACATAATCTCTCACTGAACCTGGAGCTGCTGTGTTTGGTCAGACTGGCTGACCAGTGAACCCCAGCAATGCTCCAGTCTCCACACCTCCCCTCAGGACTGGTGGTACAAACGTACATGGCCACAGCCAACTTTCGTAGTTTTATTTAAAGAAGAAAAACTCATGGTTTTAGCATACATGAACATCTGATGGTCCCATGACATATTTCTCTGTGAACTTTTTTTATTTTTTATTTTTTATTTTTTTTGGATCCTAGAGCCTTGATCTTGCTAAGCAAGTGCTCTACCACTGAGCTATATCCCACAGATCCTTCTTTTATTTTTATTTTTTTCAACGTTTCGAGACAGGGTCTTGGTCTAGGGATATAGTTCAGTGGTAGAGCACTTTCATAACATATGCAGAGCCCTGGGTTCAGTCCCAATATTGGGGAGAGGGGGGCAGCCTGAGCTATGAGATCCTGTCTAAAAAACGTACATTACAAAAGAGCCCCATATAGTGGCTATAATCCCAGTACCTGGGAGGCTGAAACTATACTGGCCCCACCTCAAACTCACCATGTAGCTGAGGATGGCCTTGAACTCCTGATCTTTATGCCCGAGACTTGGAAGCACTGAGATTTTTGTCATGTGCCACTATACCCGCTATCCCTGGTTGGTTATGAACTTGTGATCCTCCTTCCTCAGCTTCCCTAGTAGCTGGTATAACAGACCTGGGCAAGTGAGCCTGGCGTCTGTAATTTACTAGGCCTGATGCTCAGTGTAAGTTCTTTCATTATTCTTCCTGTGTATCTATTCAATCTTCCAGGTGATGGGCTCAGGCTCAGAAACCTCATCTGAAGGCATAGAGAGCTTTAAATTACAAGAGGCTTAGAGCCTGTTTCCTCTGCTGTCCCCAAAGAAAGGGAAGAAACAGACAAATATTAGCTGGTCCCCAGCAAGAAACCTGGAAACTTGTCCCACCAAGGCCAGCCTCTGTAAACCTACTGCCCCAAGAATTCATCCCTAAAGAAGGTCTAGCTGAGTGTAAGAGAGGACTCTCCTTGCTACAGTAACGTCACTTTTGAAAGGAAAGTCTCTGTGGGCCACACTGATGAATATGGAAGCTTTGAAGCAAACTAAATAGCAGCACTGCTGGGCATGGTGGTGCACACATCTTTACTCCCAGCACTCGGGAGGCAGAGGTATGAGGATCGCTTCGAGGCCACCTGAGACTACATAATGAATTCCAGGTCAGCCTGGGCCAGAGCAAAACCCTACCTTGAGAAACAAACAAACAAACACAAATAAAAAGCAGCACTTTGGGCCTGGGGGAAGGAGGGGTTGTTGGAATTGTTTTGCTTTTGAGAAGAAGAAAAATGTAGAGTTTGGGGTCTGGGGTGGTGGCTTATCAGTTAAAAGTGCTTGCTTGCAAAGCCTGCCATACTGGGTTCAATTCCCCAGTACCCATATGAAGCCAGATACCCAGTGGCACATGTGTCTGGAGTTTGTTTGCAGAAGCAAGAGGCCCTGCCATGCCCATTCTCTCTCTCTCTCTCTCTCCCTCCTTGCAAATAAATAAATAATTATTTTAATGTACAGCCTGGTGGTAAAGACCTGTCATCCCAACTACTCAGGAGGCTGAGGCAGGAGAATTGAAAGTTCAAAACCCTGTTTATGCTAGAGTGAATTCTAGGTCAGCGTGTGAAACTTAGAGACCTGTGTCAAAATAGTAAAAAGGCTGGGGAGGCGGCTGAGCAGTTAAGAGCACTTCCTGTGTAAGCATGAATGAGGGCCTGAAAAGGCATGAGAGACTGCCCAAGTTCCTTTTTCTTTTCTTTTCTTTTCTTTTCTTTTCTTTTTTTTTTTTTTTCTTTTGGTTTTCAAGGTAGGGTTTTGCTGTGGCCCAGGCTGACCTGGAATTCACTGTGTAGTTTCAGGCTGGCCTCAAATTCATGGCAATCCTATCTCTGCCTCCCGAAAGGCATGTGCCACTACACCCAGCAAGACTGCTCAAATTCTCTCCCCAGGACCCACATAAACAGCTGGGTGTGGCCACATGCATCTGTAACCCCAGTCCCATAGAAAAGCAGAAACCCAAGAATCACCAGAGTTTGTGGAAAAAGAAAAAAAGGCAAGCCCCAGGATCAGTAAGAGACTTGAGCTCAAATAAGAACAGGCAGAGCAGCAATGGAGCATTACATCCAACATTCTGCTTAGGGCACCACAGGTGAGGGAACCCTACTGCAGGACAGTGGGGTGCCACAAAGGCACATACACATGCGTGTGCACGCATACACAATACTGAACACACAAGCAAGAGTAAAAATGAAAGTACAGGGGATGGAGAGATAGCTCAATAGTGATTGAAAAACCAAAGGGGAAAAAGAGGTGATTGCTTGCAAAACGTGATGGCCTGAGTTCAGTTCCCCAGTACCCACATGAAGCCAAGTATACAAGGTGGCACATGCATCTGAAGTACATTTGCAGAAGCAAGAGGCCTTGACACGCCCATTCTCTCTCTCTCTCTCTCTCTCTCTCTCTCTCTCTCTCCTTGCAAATAAATAATTTTTAACAATTTAATTCTTTTTTTTTTTTAACCTGAGCCAAGTGTGGAGGTATACAGCTTTAATTGCAGAATTTGGGAGGCAGAGGTAGGAGGATCACCGCAAGTTTGAGGCCACCCTGAGACTACATAGTGAATTTCAGGTCAGCTAGGGCTAGGGCTTAATGGTAGAGAACCTGCCTAGAATCCCCCAGTGAGGGGCTAAGGGTATAGCTCAGTGAGAGAGTATCTGCCAAGAACCCACCAAGGAGGGGCTGAAAGTGTGGCTCAGTGGTACAGCTTCTGTTTAGAATCATCCAATAAAGGGCTGAGGGTATGGCTCAGTGGTCGAGTCCTCCAGTGAGGGCTGGAGGTGTGGTTCAGCAATAGAACACTTGTCTAGAATTTCCAGTGAGGAATTGGGGGACATGCTGAGTGACAGAGCACCTGCCTAGAATCCCCCAGTGAGGGGCTGGAGACGTGGCTCAAAGAAAGAGTACTTGCCTAGAATTGGCAGGGCCTAGGTTCAGTCCCCAGTACTGAAAACAAAGCAGCAACAACATCAGTCCCCATCATGACATTTTCATTTCAGGATCGGGCTTGGCAAGAGGATGGTGGCAGAGTCAGGAGGTAGGGGGGCCCAGAAATGGAAAACCTAGGTTCCAAGATTTGCCATCCCTTGGAGGTGGGACAGAGAAGGGAGTTGCAAAGCACTTTCAAGGAGAAAGTAGAGAGAACAGGTTTGGTTTGTGAGATAAGGAAAGGCGCAGAGGTGCAGATATAAATGTGGGCCCAAAACGTTTTTTTTTTTTTTTTTTTTGGTTTTTCGAGGTAGGGTCTCACTGTAGCCCAGGCTGACCTGGAATTCACTATGGAGTCTCAGGGTGGCCTCGAACTCACAGCAATCCTCCTACCTCTGCCTCCCGAGTGCTGGGATTAAAGGCGTGCGCCACCACGCCCGGCTACGTTTTTATTTTTTAAGGTAGGGGTTTCACTCTGGCCCAGGGTGACCTTGAATTCACTGTGTAGTCTCAGAGTGGCCTCAAACTCACAGCAATCCTCCTACCTCTGCCTCCCGGGTGCTGGGATTAAAGGCGTGTGCCACCATGCCCAGCTCACCAAAGGGGGTTCTTAAAAGTGTACAGAAATGATGATGGCAGGAGATGGTTGTCTGTCCAACTCTCCACCCTGTCCTAGCACATGCAATGGGATGAGGGATTGATGGATAGATGGGTGATGAGTAGGTAGATAAATAAGAAAATCTTCAGCTGTTCATGGAGGACAAGGCAAAGCAAAGAACAGGATGGCACTGGGGTCGTTCAGGGTCCTGCCAGGAAAGGAAGTGAGGGTACCAGAGCCAAGACCCAAGATGGGAGGGAAGCGAGGGTTAAGCTTTCCCTCAGCTTAAAGAAAACCAAAAGCCCTCACTTACCTGCAAATAATATGAGAAGGCCGTGAACGGTAGGAGTCACTTCACTGCTCTCTTGGGGCTTGTGGCATAGACAGGTTGGAGGCAAAACTTTGTAACACAATTTGAAAGGAAAAGAGAAAAGTGAGCATGCTTCTTTACTTTCCCCACCCCTAGATCCTAGAAAAGCGGCCAGGTCAGTCCCCTCAGCCACATCATCATTTTAAAATGAAAATCCAGCCCAACCTCTGAGCAGGCATTTTCCAAGTGGCTCCAGAATTTCTGCACCTTCCAAAAATACCTCTTCGTGTAACTCCTGCCAGGCAGGGAGGGCTGCATGCCCAGGCTGCAACCAGCCAATAGAATGTCCTGAGCTGGGGACTGGAGAGATGGCTTAGTGGTTAAGGTGTTTGCCTGCAAAGCCAAAGGACCTCAGTTTGACTCTCCAGGACCCATGTAAGCCAGATGCACAAGGGGCACATGCATCTGGAGTTCGTTTGCAGTGGCTGGAGGCCCTGGCATGCCCATTCTCTCTCTCTCTCTCTCTCTCTCTCTCTCTCTCTCTTTCTCTCTGTCAAATAAATAAATAATATATATATATATATAATTTATTTATTTATTATATTTAATATATATATAGATGTCCTGAGCCTAGGGAGATGCTACCAGAGATCCCAGAGAAAGGAAATGTCCAGTGCTCCAGAGGTAAGCCTAGCCAATCAGATCCCTGGAGTGAAGTCTCAGGCTGAAAGCAAAGCATCCTCTAGTTTTATCTATTTATTTATTTTGGTTCTTCAAGGTAGGGTCTCACTCTAGCCCAGGCCGACCTGGAATTTTTTTACTATGTAGTCTCAAACTTGCGGTGATCCTTCTACCTCGGCCTCCCAAGAGTGCTGGAATTAAAGACGCAAGCCACCATGCCCAGCTTTTTAGTTTTATATATTTTTTATTTTAATTTTTTGAGACAGGGTCTTATTCATACTGGCCATAAGCTTACTATATAATCCAGCCTGACCTCAAACTCTTGGCAATCTTTCTCTCTCAACCTCCCAAATCCTGAGATTACAGGTGTAAATCACAACACCTGACTTCTCTAGGTGTGTGTGTGTGTGTTCCAGAGGACAACCTCAGGTGTCATCCTCTGGCACACCACACCATCCACCTGCTTTGAGACAGAGTCTTTCGTAGACCTGGAGCTCACCAATTAGCCTAAACTAAACCAGCTAATGAGCTCAGAGATCCGCCTGTCTCTGCCTCCCCAACACTGGGATTACAGGGATGAACCTCTGTGCCCCGCTTTTACACAGGGTCTGGTGATCCTCATGCTTGCAAGGCAAACACTCTACTGAGTCATCTTCCCAGCCCTCTGGTTCTACTTCTAACAAAGGAGATCATAAGACTTCAGGGACTGATGTCCAAGTCTAGCTGCTGCGCCTGTGAACAGCTTGGCAGGTTCTGGTCAGTTCTAAGAAGCTGAAGCTTGGTGAAGGAAAGCTCCCCTGTTTGATGGAGTGGACGCAGTGCCTGGGACAAGGGGACCTTTACAGGGGCTGGTGGATGATACTGCTTTCTGCTGGTGGTGATGGAGACGGTGATGGTGGTGGTGGTTTTGATATGATTTTGCTATATAGCACAAGGTGGCCACAAACTCCCGATCCTCCTGCCCAGGCCTGCAGTGTGCTGGAATAGGTGTGAGCCACCATGCCAGGCAGTGATATTGTTCCTTCACTCTGCTAAAGGCACTTGCTTGTAAACATTCAATAAGCTTCACATATGTGCTTTTCTGTGCTGGTTACACATCATTAAAAAGTAAAACAAGGAGCCGGGCATGGTGGCGCACGCCTTTAATTCCAGCACTCAGGAAGCAGAGGTAGGTGGGTCTCCATGAGTTTGAGGCTACCCTTAGACTACATTGTTAATTCCAGGTCAGCCTGGACCAGAGAGAGACCCTACCTCAAAAAAACAATAAATAAATAAATAAATAAATAAATAAATAAACAAGGACCAGCTGTGGTGGCACATACCTTTAATCTCAGCACTTGGGAGGCAGGGGTAGGAGGATCGCTATGAGTTCAGGGTCAACCTGAGACTACATAGTGAATTTCAGGTCAGCCTAAGCTAGAGTGAGACCCTACCTTGAAAAACCAAAAATAAACAAATAAAATAAATAAATAAAGCAAGGGCCAGGTATAGTAGCATATGCCTTTAATCTCAGCACTTGAGAGACAGAAGTAGGATTGCCATGAATTTGAGGCCACCTTGAGACTACATAGTGAATTCCAGGTCAGCCTGGACCAGAGTGAGACCCTACCTCGGAAAACCAAACTAAATAAATAATAAATAAAGCAAGGGATGGAGAGATGGCTTAGAGATTAAGGTGCTTTTCTGCAAAGCCAAAGGACCCAGGTTCGATTTCCCAGGACCCACATAAGCCAGATGCACAAGGTGGAGCATGCATCTGGAGTTCGTTTGCAGCAGCTAGAGGCCTTGGCATGCCTATTCTGTCTATATCTGCCTCTGTCTCTGTCTCTCTCTCAAATAAATAAATAAAAATTAAAAATAGAACAAAGGCTGGGTTTGATGGGACACATCTATTATCTCGTACCCAAGAGGTGGATGGTGGCAGGAGGATCATAAGCTTGAGGCTAGCATAGTCTGCTTAGTGAGACTGCCTCAAAAAACTGAAAGAAGGGCTGGAGAGATGGCTTAGTGGTTAAGCACTTGCCTGTGAAGCCTAAGGACCCCGGTTCGAGGCTCGATTCCCCAGGACCCACATTAGCCAGATACACAAGGGGGCACACATGTCTGGAGTTCCTTTGCAGTGGCTGGAGGCCCTGGCACACCCATTCTCTCTCTCTCTCTCTCTCTCTGCCTCTTTCTTTGTCTGTTGCTCTCAAATAAATAAATAAAAATAAACAAAATTTTTTTAAAAACTGAAAGAAAAAAACACAATTTTTTAATTTGGAAAAATTTTAAATATTAGAAAAGGAGGGCTGGAGAAATGGCTTAGTGGTTAAGGCACTTGCCTGTGAAGCCTAAGGACCTAGGTTTGATTCCCCAGTATTCATGTAAGCCAGATGCACAAGGTGGCACATGCATCTGGAGTTCATTTGCAGTGACTGTAGGCCCTGGCACACCATTGTCTCTCCATCTACCTCTTCCTTTCTCTCTCTCCCTCCCTCTTTCTCTCAAATAAATAACTTAAATTAAAAAAAAACAACAGAGCATGAGGGCTTTGAGATGGCTTAACAGTTAAGGCACTTGCCTACAAAGTCTATGGACCCAGGTTTGATTCCTTAGGACCCATGTAAGCCGGATGCACAAGGTGGTGCATGCATCTGGAGCTCATTTGCAGTGGCTGGAGGCCCTGGCATGTCCATTATCTCTCTATCTCTCTCTCAAATAAATAAATAAAAATAAAAAAAGGAACCTGTGAAGCTAGGTGTGGTGGCACATGCCTTTAATCCTAGCACTCAGGAGGTAGAAGTAGGAGGATCGCTGTTTGAATTTGAGGCCAGCATGAGACAACTACATAGTGAATTCCAGCTCAGCCTGGGATAGATAGAGGAAGACCCCACCTTTAAAAAACAAACAACAGGGCTGGAGAGATGGCTTAGTGGTTAAGCACTTGCCTGTGAAGCCTAAGGACTCTGGTTCGAGGCTCAATTCTCCAGGACCCACGTTAGCCAGATGCACAAGGGGGCGCACGCATCTGGAGTTTTTTTGCAGTGGCTGGGAGCCCTGGTGCACCCATTCTCTCTCTCTCTCTCTCCCTCTTTCTCTCTCTGTAACTCTCAAATAAATAAATAAAAATGAACAAAAAATTTAAAAAAAAACACCAACAACAAAAAAGCCAGAAACAGAGACTGAAATTAGTTTTAATACACGTTACTCTTTACCAAGGATCCAGCTCCTGGCTCACCAATTGTTAATATTTCTCATATCTGTTCAATACAGATGATTGGTAGCTGATATAGATAGATTGTGTGGTGGCTTTAATAAGATGTCCCCTATAAACTCATGTGTTCTGGGTGCTTTGCTGGAGGAGATGTGTTTCTGGGGGCAGGCGTAGGGGTATTATATCCCTTCCCCTTTACCAGAGTCCAGTTCACTCTCTCTCTGTTGCTTTTTTCCACCTGCTGTGGCAGAAGTGATGTTCAGGCTCTGCTCATGCCATGCTTTCCCCTGTGATCATGAAGGAAATGATAGAAACTTCAGCTGGGTACAGTCACACATGCCTGTAATCTCAGTATTTAGGAAGCCAAGGCAGGATTGTGAGTTTTGGATTAGCCTAGGCGACATTGTGAGATTGTGTCTGAAAAAAAATATTTTTTTTTCAGAAAAGGAATCTAGAGCCAGGCATAGTGGTGCACACCTTTAATCCCAGCACTCAGGAGGCAGAGGTAGGAGGATTGCCGTGAGTTCGAGGCCACCCTGAGACTACATAGTTAATTCCAGGTCAGGCTGGACTAGAGTGAGACCCTACCTCTAAGAAAAAAAAAAAAAAAAGGAATCTATCATCAACTTGATTCTATTTTCTAACAAATGATACTGTTTGTTTCCTAATACACCTTTTATAGCCATTTCTTCCCTGCAGTCTATACATTATATTTAGTCTTATTTACTATGGACCATTTTCCCCCTTTCTTTGTGGAGGTCCCTCTTGTGATACTCCTCAGTCCATCATAGCAGGAGGCACATGAAGTCAGTTGTTTTTTTGTTTTGTTTTTTCACTGTGATATATTCATCCTTTGGTGATGGCGGAATCTAAGTTTCTCCACTGTAAAGTTGCCCCTTTGTTCCCGTTAGGATGAATAAGTGATCCGTTGGGAGATCCTTGAAGTCTGTGGAAATATTCTGTCCCTGTCTGCTGAGCATGACTGCCGGGACCTGTGAGGCTTGCCAGTCATTCAAGGAAAGCGGGGCTGGCCAGGGCCCAGGCCGAGAGCGCTGGTGATCACATTGCCAGGCTGGGCAAGGAAGAAAAGTAACCAGAGCGGAAATCTGTGTCAAGAACCACCAGGCAGTTTGTATACTGAGCCGCAGGTGGCTGAGGCAGGGGGCATCAGGCACCCCACTTCCCTCCAGTACCCAACATGCACATTCAGACACCCCAATGAGGCTGACCTGCCAGGATCATGCCCTGGAGAGGGGCCAGTTTTCAGGAAGCAAAGTGATTGATGTTTCTCTCCTCACTCCCTAGTGGTCCCTGATGAATCCTGGAGGTAAATAACCCTACAGAAGCACAGCATTATTTCCAGAATATTCTGAGGCTCAGCAATGTGCAGAGCTGGAAGCTTTGAGTTTGGCCTGGTTTCCCCAACCAGTCTCCTTCACGGTTCCCTTGCCTGTTCTCTGTGCTCCCTGAAAATATTTGCAATCCTGTTGTACACAGTCCTGGACTGACCGTCAAAGTGGAATATGGAGCTGGGCATGGTGGCACATACCTATAAACCCAGCACTCAAGACGCGGAAGCTAGTGTGGGCTACAGAGCAAGTTGCAGGTCAGCCTGGGCTGCAGTGAGACCCTGCTTCAAAACAAACAAACATGGGGCTGGAGAGATGGCTCAGCAGTTAAGGGTGCTTGCTTACAAGACCTGAAGGCCTGAGTTCAATTTCTCAGTGCCCATGAGAAGCCAGATGCACACAGTGGCACATGCATCTGGAGTTTGGTTACAGTAGCAGGAGGCCCTGGTGTGCCTATTTCTCTTTCTCCTTTCAAATAAACAATAAATAACAATATTTTTAAATATTTTATTTATTTATTTGAAAGAGAGAGAAGCACAGAGAGAGAGAGAGAGAGAAAGAGAGAGAGGGAGAGGGAGAGAATGGGTGCACCAGGGCCTCCAGCCACTGCAAAGGAACTCCAAATGCGCGTGGCCCCTTGTGCTTCTGGCTTGTATGGGTCATGGGGAATTGAACCTGGGTCCTATGGCTTTGCAGACAAGTGCCTTAATCACTAAGCCATCTCTCCAACCCAACAATATTTTTTAAAAAGAAAAAAAAAAAAAAACACAGGCTGGGGAGATGGCTCCTGGGAAAGAGCACTTGCTTAGGGTGCATGAGAACTCAAGTTTGATTTCCACCCACATAAAAAGTCATGCATGGGCCTGGAGAGATGGCTTAGCGGTTAAAGTGCTTACCTGCAAAGCCAAAAGACCCAGGTTTGACTCCCCAGGACTCATGTAAGCCAGATGCACAGGTGGCACATGTGTCTGGACTTTGTTTACAGTGACTGGAGGCCGCTTGCCCATTCTCTCTCTATATCTGCCTCTTTCTCTTTCTCTCTCAAGTAAATAAAAATGTTTTGGGAAAAAAAAAAAAAAAAAAGCCAGGCATGGCCAAGCACGCTGTGCTTAGTGGGGTAGAGACGGGAGAATCACTAGAGATCACTGATCAGCCCGTCTAATTGAAAAACAGCGAGCTCCAGATTCAGTGAGAGACTATAGCAGATGAAACAGGTGGAAGAGAGATGCAGGGAAACACTTGAGGGCCTCCTCTGGCCTCTGCACACATGTTACGCACGCACAAACACAAAGTGGTATGTGGGATGGAAGTGCAGGATATACCCAGAGCCCTGGACAAATTGGGCCATGAGTGACTGCTTGATAAAACAGCTCATATTTTCCTGGGGTGCCATAACAAATGACTTAAAACAGAAGTTTATTCTCTGACAGTTCCATAGGTCCGAATTCTGAAGGCAAGGTGTCTACAGGGCCATGCTCACCTGGAAGGTTCTGGGTGGGGTGGGGCTGGGCAGGGGCTCTTCTTCACCTCTTCCAAGTTGTGAAGGCCCTGCTGCTTTTCCTCACTGAGTCTTATTTTGTCCCTTCCTTCCTTCCCTTCTTCTTCTTTTCTTCTTTTTTGAGGTAGGGTCTCACTCTAGCCCAGGCTGACCTGGAATTCACTGTGGAGTCTCAGGATGGCCTCGAGCTCACGGCAATCCTCCTACCTCTGCCTCCCGAGTGCTGGGATTAAAGGCGTGCGCCACCACGCCCGGCTGCATGACAGATTCTTATGGAGCCTGCAGAGTGTTCTAGACAATGGTATTGTATTCCCTGAGACCAAAAGAATCCATATTTCGAGGACTAAAGACAAGGACTCTAGAATTTCTGAACAGAAGAGTTAGCACAGCTTCAGAATGTGCTCTCTGCTGGGGAATAACCTCACCAAGACACATTTTCATCATTAATGGTCATGCGGGCCAGAGTGCTTTCCAAGAAACCCTGCCCTCGCACTTTTTCCAGCCCTGCTTGGTGGAGGACACAGAGGAGTTGGGCAAGCCTGGAGGGAAAGCTGTGCTTGGGTTTGAAGGCCAAGTTTTCAGCACAAGTGTGTACAAAACGGGGTGTGATGACAGAAACAGTCACTTCCTGGGTCCTCTAAGCAAGAGAGGGGACTGCAGCCACCGGCATCTTTCAGAGAGACCACACTCCTAGGTTTGGAGGCCACAAAGATCTGTTTCCGTATTCCAGCTGTGACCCCATTTCCCCTGCGCTTCTGAAATATGGCCAGAGCTCACTTCCTATCCAAAACTGTATCACAAAAGACGTGGCAATTTAAAAATTGATTTCGTATGTGGCAGCTAAGTACACAGTACCGTTTGATTAAGGGACTCTAATGGGAACTCAAGCTCTAGTCCTACCATTATGAGTGTGTTTTTAAAATTAATTTGCATATGTGGGGTGTGTGCCAGGATTGCTGTAAAGAAATGCTCATCTGGCATTACATGGGTGGCTGGGAAATTGAACCCAGGCCAGCAGGCTTTGAAAACAAGCACCTTTAAGCCCTTTTGAGACATCTCCCCAGCCCTCATTATTATTATTATTATTATTATTATTATTATATTTATTTATTTTGGTTTTTCGAGGTAGGGTCTCACTCTAGCCCAAGCTGACCTGGAATTCGCTATGGAGTCTCAGGGTGGCCTCAAACTCACGGCAATCCTCCTACCTCTGCCTCCCGAGTGCTGGGATAAAGGCGTGCACCACCACACCCGGCTATTATTTTTTTTTTTTAAGGTAGGGTCTCACTCTAACCCAGGCTGACCTAAAACTCACTCTGTAGTCCCAGGCTGGCTTCAAACTCACAGCAATCCTTCTACGTCTGCCCCCCAACTGCTGGGATTAAAGCTGTGTGCCACCACACCTGGCTGCCAGAATTCTTTGATTCTTTGTTGTTTTTAAATTTTCTTTCTTTCTTTATTTATTTTAGAGAGTGAAAGGCAGACACAGAGAGAGAGACAGAAAGAGGCAGACAGTGAGTATGGTCGCTCCAAGGCTTCTTGTCACAGCAAATGAACTCTAGATGTACGTACCACTTTGTATATCTGGCTTTACATGGATACTGGGGAATCAAACTCTGGCCATCAGGCATTGTAAGAAAGCACCTTTAACCATTGAGCAATCTTTCCAGTCCTCTTTTTTTTTTTTTTTGTTATGTTAAAATAAAGTCAGTTTGGCCAGGCATGGTGGCACCTATCTGTAATCTTAGCATTTAGGAGGAAGAGGCATGAGAATTGTCACAACTCTGAGGCTAGCCTGGTCTACATAGTGAGTTTCAAGCCAGCCAGGGAAACATAGTGAGACCATCTCAAATACAAACATAAACAAATCAATTCCTTTAACTTAATATAATTCAATTTGGCATGGTGCAATCCCAGCACTTAGGATGCAGAGGTAGTAGTGTCATTTCATGTTCAAGGATAGCCTAGTCTACATAGCAAGCTTCAGGCAGCTATGCCACACAGTGAAACCCTGTCTTGAAAAAAACTGTTAGTTTGTCCAGACACGGACAAACTGTAACATGGCCCACCTGTTTTCTTGCACTCAGGAGGCTAGGACGAAAGGATCTTGGGTTTGAGGCCAGCCTGTACTACATGGGAAGTTCCAGTCCAGCCTGGGTTACATCATGAGATCCTATCTCAAGCAAAATAATGTCAGTTCACTCGGGGCACCAAATACATTAGGGACCACAGGGTATGCTAGACTAGTGACTCTCTCTCACTTTAATAGTCATATTCGCCACATCTTGTTAAAATGCTAGAGCTACAGCAGTTAAGACGCTTTCCTGAAAAGCCTCAGGACCCAAGTTCAATCCCCTAGTACCGATGTTTAATGCCAGATGAACAAGGTGGTTCATGCGCCTAGAGTTCGTTTGCAGTGGAGGCCCTGTTGTGCCCATTCATCTCTCTTTCCTTCCTTTTTTAAAAAAATATATTATTTATTTATTTATTTGAGAGAAAAAAAGTGGAAGGGAGGGAGGGAGGAAGGGAAGGAGAGAGAGAGAGAGAGAAAGAGAGAGAGAGAGAATGGGTGCTCCAGGGCCTTCAGCCACTGCAAATGAACTCCAGACACATGTGCCCCCTTGTTCATCTGTTTACGTGGGTCCTGGAGAATCGAACCGGGATCCTTTGACTTTGCAGGCAAATGCCTTAACTGCTGAGCCATCTCTCTAGCCACTCCCCCCTCACCTTTTTTTTTTTTTTTTTTTCCAGGTAGAGTCTCACTTTAGCTCAGGCTGACCTGGAATTCTATATGTAGTCGCAGGGTGGCTTTGAACTCATGGCGATCCTCCTACCTCTGCCTCCCAAGTGCTGGGATTAAAGGCGTGCGCCACCACACCTGACCCTTTTTTCTTTTTTTTGAGGCAAACCCAACAGACTGCCTTTTGCAATTTTTTTTCTGATTTATTTTTTAAAGATTTTATTTATTTATTTATTAGGGACAGAGAGGGAGAGAGAAAGTGGGAATGGGCACGCCAGGGCCTTTAGCCACTGCAAATGAACTCCAGACACATGTGCCACCATGTGCATCTGTCTTATGTGGGACCTAGAGAATTGAACCTGGGTCCTTAGGCTTCGCATACAAGCTTCTTAACCACTATACCATTTCCCTAGCCCCCAGACTATCTTTTTTTCTTTTTCTTTTTCTTTTTTTTTTCTTTTTTTCTTTTTTTTTTTTTTGAGGTAGGGTTTCATTCTAGCCCAGGTTGACCTGGAATTCACTATGTAGTCTCAGAGTAGCCTTGAATTCATGGCAATCCTCCCACCTTTGCCTCCCAAGTGCTAGAATTAAAGGTGTACAGTGTGCCACCACACCTGGCTCAGACTGCCTTTTTTTTTTTCTTCAAGGTAGGGTCTCACTCTAGCTCAGGCTGAGCTGGAATTCACTATGTAGTCTCAGCATGGCCTAGAACTCATGGTGATCCTCCTACCTCTGCCTCCCAAATGCTGGGATTAAAGGCATGCACCACCACACCCAGCTTCAGACTGCCTTTTTTTAATGTGTGTGAGAGAGAATTGGTGCGCCAGGGCCTCCAGCCACTACAATCAAACTCCAGACGCATATGCCCCCTTGTGCGCATGTGCGACCTTTCGCACTTGCACCACTGTGCGTCTGATTTATGTGGAACCTAGGGAGTTGAACATGAGTCCTTAGGCTTTGCAGGCAAGTGCCTTAACTGCTAAGCCATTTCCCCAGCCCCATTCTCTCTCTTTCTATCTGCTTCTCTCTCTCTCTCTCTCTCTGTTTCTCTCTCAAATAAATGAATAAAATATTAAAATATGCTAGAGCTAGGCAAGCTTAAATACAGGCCTAGGATGAGGCTTAATGATTTACACACCTAACAAATTCCCAGATGATATCTATACTATGGGTCTGTGGTCTGCACTCTGAGTAGCCAGAGGGTTAGGATAGTGATTCTTAGCCTGGGGATGCTCAGTTAACCATTCCCTCCAGATGTTTGGCAATGGAAAATATCTGGACCTTTTTTTTTTTTTTTTTTTTTTTTTTGATTTTTCGAGGTAGGGTCTTGCTCTAGCCCTGGAATTCACTATGAAGTCTCAGGGTGGCCTTTGAACTAATGGCAATCCTCCTACCTCTGCCTCCCAAGTGCTGAAATTAAAGGTGTGTACCACTACATCTGGCCCGTTTTTATTATTATTATTATTGACAACTTCCATAATTATGGACAATAAACCATAATTCCCTCCCCGCTCACTTTCCCCTTCACAACTGCACTCTCCATCTCAATCAGTCTTGGACCCATTTTTAGTTGTCAACTGGGAAGGGGCAGGGTGTTAAGTATTAGTGAATAAAAAGCAAGGGAGGCTGGTGAACATCCTTCAAGGCATAGAAGAACCCTACAACCAAGATCCATCTCAAAGGATCTGTGGTCTGGGCTGAAGAGATGGCTCAACAGTTAAATGTGCTTGCTTGCAAAGCCTGACAACCTGGATTTGCTTCGTCAGTACCCACGTAAGGCCAGATGCACAAAGTGATGCATGGATCTAGAGTACAATTGCAGAAGCAGGAGGCCCTGGTGTGCCCATTCTCGTTCTCTCTCTCAAATAATATATTTTTTAAAATATCTGTGTGGCCATGCACCTTTAATCCCAACACTCAGGAGACTGAGGTAGGAGGATCTCTATGAGTTCAAGGCCAGCCTGGACTACAGAGTGAGTTCCAGATCAGCTTGGGCTGGAGTGAGACCCTGCCTTGGAAATACATTTATGTCCTAACACTAAAAGAGCCCCTCTCCCTCTTCCCTCCTTTTTTTTACTTTATTTATTTATTAACAACTTCCATGATTGTAGACAATAACCCACAGTAATTCCCTTCCTCCCCCCACTTTCCCCTTTGCAACTCTACTCTCCATTATATCCCTTCCCCCTCTCAATCAGTCTCTCTTTTATCTTAATGTCATCTTTTCCTCCTATTATGATGGTCTTGTGTAGGTAGGTAGCATCAGGCACTGCGAGGTCATGGATATCCAGGCCATTTCGTGTCTGGGGAGCACGTTGTAAGGAGTCCTACCCTTCCTTTGGCTCTTACATTCTTTCCACCACCTCTTCCACAATGGACCCTGAGCCTTGGAAGGTGTGATAGAGATATTGCAGTGCTGAGTACTCATCTGTCACTTCGCAGCACCATGGTGCTTTCTGAGTCATCCAGAGGCCACTGCCATCTGAAAAGAAAAGCTTCTCTAACCAAAAGTGAGAGTAACATTAATACATGGGCATGAACATTAAGAGAAGTGCTTACCAGGCAGTTTGGTGAGCATAGTATATACATTTAGCTAGATACCAACAGACATTACACCCCTAGGGTTCATGACTACCCCTGTTGTAGGTTTTCAGTATCAGGGATGTATTCCTTCCAATGGAGCAGGCCTCCAGTCCAATCAAGGAGTGGTTGGTTTTCCCCATAACAGACATGCCACTATTGCACCCATTGGCTCATTTGGCCTGGCTGGCTCGCAGTGTCCACTGTTGAGTATCTCCACTGGTGATTTCTCTCTCTCCTATTGAACTGCTTGAAGTGTGGCTTTTTCCGGATTTCTGTCAGATGGTGTACATGGAGGAGGTTTTCAGCTCAGCTCCAGCAGGATTTCTCAGTGCCCTTGCAGCTCAAGTATGTGGAGTCTTCAGCAATAGTGTCTTACCATCTATTCCTGGTAGGAAACCAAAGGCCTTGGCAATGGCCTGTAATGTTTTGGGGACATCAGTGACCTCGTTGGCCAACAACTCACTGCAAGGTATCCCATCCCTGGCACTGAAAATTTTCTAGTAACAATATATGGCTTCTGAGTGTTCCATTGTCCAAAAAAGTAGGTTTCCTAGCTGGGCATGGTGGCGCACGCCTTTAATCCCAGCACTTGGGAGGCAGAGGTAGGAGGATCGCCGTGAGTTCGAGGCCACCCTGAGACTCCATAGTGAATTCCAGGTCAGCGTGGGCTAGAGTGAGACCCTACCTCGAAAAACAAAACAAACAAAAAAAAAAAAGTAGGTTTCCATATGACTTATTTATATCCTCTTAGATTTTGATTAGCCCTCCCTCCACCTTTTCTTTACTCAATCTCTTCCCCTGACCTCACTTAGGTCTTTTCACCTCCATTAATCTGTTCTTCTACTTACATATATACAATACCATCCTACTAAGTCCCCCTTCCCTCCCTTTCTATTTCCTTTATATCCCCTTTCTAGCTTACTGGCCTCTGTTACTGGGTTTTATTCCTACTCACATAGAAGTCCCATCATTTCTAGCTAAGAGCCACATATGAGATGTTTTTGCTTTTCTTAAAGCAGGGTCTCTCACTAAACCTGGAGCTCACTGACTGTACTAGAACTAGCCAGCAAGCCCCAGAGATTCTCCTGTCTCCACCTCCCAAGTGCTGGGAAAAGAGGTATATACCAACACACTCAGCTTTTACTTGGCTGCTTGGGATCTGAGCTCATGTCCTTTACTTTCAAGCACTTTATCACTGAGCCATCTCCCAGGACCCTCTTTTTAATATTTAAAATGGGGTCTTATGTAACCCAAGCTAGCTTGGAAGTTGACATGTAGCCCAGGCTGGACTTGAACTCCTAATCCTTCAACTTCAGCCTCCCAAGTGCTTGGATTACAGGTATACACCAGTGTTACCATTGCCTTCTTTTTAAAAATATATATATTTTATTTATTTATTTGAAAGAGAGAGAGAGAGAGAGAAGGAGAGGGGAGAATGGGCATGCCATGGCCTCTAGCCACTGCAAACGTACTCCAGATGCATGTGCCCCCTTGTGCATCTGGTTTACGTGGGTCCTGGAGAATTGAACCGGGATCCTTTGACTTTGCAGGCAAATGCCTTAACCACTAAGCCATCTCTTCAGGCTTTTTAAAAAATATTTTATTTATTTATTTGACCAAGAAAAAGGGAGAGAGAGAGAAAAAAAATGGGCATGCCAGGGCCTCCAGCCACTGCAAATGAACTCCAGATGTGTGTGACCACTTGTGCATCTGGCTAATGTGGGTCCTGGGGAATCGAACCTGGGTCCTTTGGCTTTGCAGGCAAACACCTTAAACACTAAGTCATCCCTCCAGCCCCCATTACCTTCTTTTTTAAATTTTATTTTTATTTATTGAGAGAGAGTGTGAAAGAGAGAGAGAATGGGTGTGCAAGGGCTTCTAGCCACTGCAAACGAACTCCAGATGCATGTGCCACCATGTGCATCTGGCTTATGTGGGTTCTGGGGAGTCAAACCTGGGTCCTTAGGCTTTACAGGCAAGTGCCTTAACCACCGAGCCATCTTTCCAGCCCTCAGTTACCTTCTTAATACTGGGACAAAACACCTAACCAGAAGCAGCTTATGGGAGGAAAGAGTTTATAACTTAAAGTTTCAAGGAGAAGTTTCATCATGGTGAGGAAGGCATGACAGGTAGCTAGATCCACTCACTTCTTGTCAAAGCTGCTGTGAGGAAGCAGCAAGTGTGAGCTGTCTATGAACACCCAGTGGGCTGGCTAATAAACCTCAAGGTCTGCCTCCAGTGACACACCTCCCCCAGCAAGGCTCCACCTCCCAAAGGTTCCACAGCTTTCACAAATTGTCACCAGCTGGGGACCTAGTATTCAAAACACATGAGGCTATGGGGGACATTTTATATTTAGACTACCACAATCATGATGTCCCACTGTATTTACAAGATTTCTGAAAAGCAGTTATTTTAGTCTTTATTCTTTGCCCCATGAAAAGTAGAAAAGTTTGGTGAGGGTTGGAGAGAAGGTTCAGCAGTTAAGGTACTTGCCCATAAATCCTAACAACACAAGTTCAACTCCCTGGTACCCATTTAAAGCCAGATGCACAAAGTGGCACATACGTTTGGAGTTCGTTTGCAGCAGCTAGAGGCCCTATTCTTTTCCTATTCCATTCTCTCTCTCTCTCTCTCTCTCTCTCTGCTTGCAAATAAATAAATAAATAAAATAAAAGAATTCTGGTAGCTGGGTGTGGTAGCACACGCCTTTAATCCCAGCACTTGGGAGGCAGAGGTAGGATTGCCATGAGTTTGAGGCCAGCCTGAGACTACATAGTGAATTCCAAGTCAACCTGAGCTAGAGTAAGACCCTACCTCAAAAAACTAAAAAAAGAAAAAAGAAATGAGAGTCTAGGCTTAGGAACCTTTGTTAATCAGCCTTTCATTGCTATGACAAAATACCTGAGAAAAACAATTAAAGGAAGAAAAATGTATTTTTGTCATGGTTACAGAGGTTCCATTGTATGACTGGCTGGCTCTACCTGACAACCTTCTGAATTCACAGTGACCTTCCGAAGGTTGCACATCTAAACACTAGTCATCCTCTAAATATCTCACAGTGAGATTAAACTCCAGTGTTAATGTGGTAGGGGTATTGTAGTTTGCTCACTGGTATGGCAAATACCCAAGAAACAATTTAAGGAAGGGAGGGTTATTTTGGCTCACAGTTTGAGGGTACCCATCATGGTGGGTGTTGGAGTCCAGGTTCACATTGCTGGCAGAAATCACCCGACCAAGAGCAGCTTGTGGGAAAAAAACCTTGCTCAGAGGCTGGGGATATGGCTCAGTGGGTAGATAGCTTGTCTATCATGCATCAAGTCCTGGATCCCATTCCTAGCACTGCATAAACCAGGCATGATGGTGGTGCTGTAATCCTACCATTTCTGAGGTGGAAAAAGGAGGATTGGTGGTTCAAGATTATCTTTAGGTACATAGTGACTTTGAAGCCAGAGTGGGATACATGAGACTTGGTCTCAAAAATATTAATAAAATATAAATAAAAAATAAATTTATTTACACCATACTTACCTCATAAAGAGTAATTGATACAGAATTGTTCTTTTTTGGATGGGCAGGTTTTGAGATAGGGTCTCACCCTAGCCCAAGTTGACCTGGATTTCACTGTGTAGTCTCAGGCTGGTCTTGAACTCATAGCAATCCTCATACCTCAGCCTCCCAAGCACTGGAATCAAAGGCATGCACCACCATGATCATCATAATTGTTATTTTTTAAATTTATTTTTGTTTATTTTTATTTATTTATTTGAAAGTGACAGACAGAGAAAGGGGCAGATAGAGAAAGAGAGAATGGGCATGTCAGGGCCTCCGGTCACTGCAAACGAACTCCAGATGCGTGCACCCCCTTGTACATCTGGCTAACGTGGGTTCTGGGGAATTGAGCCTCGAACCGGGGTCCTTAGGCTTCACAGGCAAGCGCTGAACCCCTAAGCCATCTCTCCAGCCCTGTTCTTTTTTTTAAAAAAAAAATTTTATCTATTTTTTATTTATTTGACAGAGAGAGAGACAGAAACAGAAATAGGCACACAGAGAAAGAGAATGAGCACCTCCAGCCACTGCAAATGAACACATGCTCCACCTTGTACATCTGGCTTATGTGGGTCCTGGGTAATTGAATTGAGGTCCTTTGGCTTTGCAGGCAAACACCTTAACCACTAAGCCATCTCTCCAGCCCCCTAATTGTTCTTTTATTTATTTATGTGGGGTTTTTTTGGGGGGTGGTTACGGTAGGGTCTCGCTCTAGCTCAGGTTGATCTGTCACTATGTAGTCTCAGGATGGCCTCGAACTCATGGTGATCCTCCTGCTTCTGACTCCCAAGTCCTGGAATTAAAGGTGTGAGATACTATGTCTGGCTTTATTAGTATTTTTTATGAAACAATATCACTGCATAGCCCAGGCTGGCCTCAAGCTCATGGGAATTCTGTCAGATGCTAGGATTATAGGCACGAGCCACCACACCCAGCTGTAATTGTTTTTTCACTTACAAATGTAATACAGTTTATTGTGCCAAGAACTGGAGTTTCAGTACTAATATTCTGCCCTCATGGAGCTTAAACTCTAGTGCAAGAATAGAAAGATGTACAATTTATAATTCATTAAGTGCCACAAGGGAAAAGGTAAGAGCCTAAAAGAGCATTTAAGGACTTGGGGGAATCTGATGTGGGGGACCAGGCTTAAGCCAGTTGGAATGACCAGCTCCAAGTTCTACTCTGGAAGGAGTTCAGGGCTCCAGCTGGAACATTGAGAGCTGCTGGCTGCCCTTTCTCTCACCCCATCCTGCTCCAAACTAAAGAGACCTCCCATCCACACAGCTCTGCTCCAGCCTTGGTGCTTATACTGCAAAATCTATCCAACACATATGATATGGGTAAGGCCATGATGGTACACATCTGTAATTTCAACACTTGGGGATCTGAGGCGAGAGGATCACAAGTTTGAGGCAAGCCTTGGCACGTAACAAATTCTAGGACAGTCTAGGCTACACAGTGGACTATGTGTCCCAAGAAATGAACAGAATGCCAAATATGTAATGAAGATGGCAAGAAGCAGCCCTGGGAGGGGGGAGAAGTCAGTGTAAATTAACTACACATGTATCTGTTTGTGTCAGTTTTGACTATACATCTGTATAGTCATGTGTATGTTCATGTGTGTAGATGTGCATGTGTACATTCACATGTGAGTTCATGTGTATAGATGTATTTGAATTCATGTATGTTCGTGTGTGTAGATGTGCATGTGTGTTCATGGGTGCAGAAGTGCATGTGGGTAGATGTGTGTATTCATGTGCATAGATGTGCATGTGTATTAATGAGTATGTTCATGTGTGTAGATGTGCATGTGTGTATTCATGTGTATGTTCGTGCATATAGACGTGCATGTTTCTTAGCTTGGTCAGTTGGAAGAATGAAGGGAAGACCCTCCAGTAGCGATGATATCAATATTCTCCTATCTTGACCTCATTAACTACTAGTAGAAATTAGGACTCCTCAAGAAGTGGTTGACTGAAGCCAGCGTGGTGGCGCACACCTTTAATCCCAGCACTTGGGAGGCAGAGGTAGGAGGATCACTGAGAGTTCGAGGCTATCCTGAGACTACATAATGAATTCCAGGTCTCCAGACCCTACCTCAGAAAAACAAAACAAAAGAAGAAGAAGGAGGAGGAGGAGGAGGAGAAGAAGAAGGAAGAAGAAGAAGGCGGCGACAAAGAAGAAGGAGAAGTGGTTGTCTGAACCAGGACTGGCAAATGATATGGTTAGAATATCCTGGTATATAAGTAGCCAGGAGTGGTGGTGCATAACTTTAATCCCAGCACTTGGGAGGCCGAGGTGGGAGGATCTTGTGAGTTAGAGGCTAGCCTGGGACAGAGTGAGTTCTCAAAAAATTAAGGAAGTGGGGGCTGGGGAAGATAGTTCAGTTAAAGTGTTTGCCTTGCAAGTGTGAGGACCAGAGTTCAATCCCCAGAGCCCACGTAAAAATGCCAGACTTGGCCAGGTATAGAGGCGCAAGCCTTGAATCCCAGCACTCAGGAGGCAGAGGTAGGAAGATCTCTGAGTTTGAGGCCAGTCTGATACTACATAGCGAATTCCAGGTCAGCCTGGGTTAGAGTGAGACCCTGCCTCTAAAACTCAAAACCAAACAAAAGAAAAAAGCAAAAAAAAAAAAAAAAAAAAAAGCCAGTCTTTGGCATGCGCCAGAACTGAGGAGGTGAAGGAAGAAAGACCCCTGGGGCTTACTGGCAAGCTTCTCTAGACTGCTTAGTAAATTCCAGACCACTGGCACACCCTGTCTCAAAGGAGGTGGGCTGCACTACTGAGGATGACATTTTAGGTAGTCTTCTGGCTTTCACACACATGTGTACTTATACACATATGTTGTTTTTTTTTTTCAAGGTAAAGTCTTGCTCTAACCCAGGCTAACCTGGAGTTAGTATCAGGCTGGCCTCGAACTCACAGCAATCCTCCTACCTCAGTCTCCCGAGTGCTGGGATTAAAAGTGTGCGCCACCACACCCAGCCATATGCATTTTTTAAAAGTAGGAAAGTGGGCTGGAGAGATGGCTTAGTGGTTAAAAGTGCTTGCTTGTACTTGGGCATGTCAATTGCCAGAGAGAAAGAAACCACCACATACATCTTCAGTAGCAGCACTTGGGAGGCTAAGGAGGAGGATGGCTATGAGTGCAAGGCCAGCCTACGGCTACAGAGTAAGTTCCAGGTCAGCCTGAGCTAGAGAGAGACACTGCCTCTAAAATATATATATATAATAATAAAAAGATAGGCATGGTGGCATACGTCAGTAATGCCAGCACTCAGGTGACTAAGGCAAGAGGGTCCCAAGTTTGAGGACTGGGCTACATAGCAAGACCTTATCTCAAAATAAATAAATAAAGCTTGGGATGTACATCTTTTATTTTGTGGTTTTTCTGAGGTAGGGTCTCGCTCTAGCCCAGGATGACCTGGAATTCACTATGTAGTCTCAGGGTGGCGTCAAACTCATGATGATCCTCCTACTTCTGCCTCCCGAGTGCTGGGATTCAAGATGTGCACCACCACGCCCAGTTTACATTTATTTTTATGTTGTCTAATTTCATTTTGTGACTTTTTGTATGATTAAAATAGTTTCTAGGGTTGGAGACGTAGCTCAGTTGGTAGAGTACTAGCTAGCATGCATGAAGCCCTGGTTTCAATCCCCAGCACTACATAAACCAGTGCCAGAAACCCTACATAAGCCAGGTATGGTAGCAAATGATGGAAACCCTACATAAACCAGGTATGGTAGCAAATGATGGAAACCCTACATAAACCAGGTATGGTAGCAAATGATGGAAACCTTACATAAACCAGGTATGGTAGCACACGATGGAAACCTTAAATAAACCAGGTGTGGTGGCACACTGTAATCCTAGCGTTTGGAAGATGGAGCCAGGAGAATCAGGAATTCAGTGTCATCCTTGGCTATATAGTGAGATTGATGCATGAGACCCTGTCTAAAAAATAAAAAAAGCTGAGCTGGAGAGATGGCTTAGCGATTAAGGCACTTGTCTGTGAAGCCTAAGGACAAACCCATATTCAACTCTCCAGATCCCATGTAAGCCAGATGCACAAAGATGAGGCAAGCACAAGGTCACACATCGCATTGGGTGGTGCAAGCTTCTGGAGTTTAATTGCAGTGGTTGAGGCCCTGGCATGACAATTCTAGGTCTCTCTCTCAAATTAAAAAATAATAATAATAATAAGCCAGGCGTGATGGCACATGCCTTTAGTTCCAGCATTTGGGAGGCAGAGGTAAGAGGACTGCCATGAGTTTGAAGCTGGCTATGGTAAATTCCAGCTTAGCCTGGGCTAGAGCAAGACCCAACCTTGAAACCTCCCCCCCCAAAAAAAAATAGTAAGTAAATACATAAAAGCAAACAAAACATAATTTTAAAAAGCTAAAATATATTTTAAAAAACTGAGTGTAGTGGCACATGTCTTTAATCCTAGCATTTGAGATTAAATAATAAGGGGATCCTGTGAGTTCAAGGCCCACCTGGGGCTACAGGCTGAGTTCCAGATCAGCCTGAGCTAGAGTGAGACTCTGCCTCAAAAAAGCAGGGAAAGGGCCTTGTGTGGTTGCACACACCTTTAATGCTAGCACTCCAGAGGCAGAGGTAGAAGGATTGTTATGAGTTTGAGGTCAGCCTGAGACTACAGAGTGAATTATAGGCCAGAATATGGGCTGGAGTGAGCCCTTACCTCAAAAAACAACAACAAAAAAAAAAAAAAAAAAAAGGGGAGGGAAAAAAGTTTTCAAATAGTTTATAAAGAGCAGGACATGGTGGCACATGCCTTTAAGCCTGGCACTCCACATGCTTGGGCTGCAGGTCACTGAGAAATCAAGCTGGAGCTGGGCTGAAAACCTGGAAAAAGTTGCACTGCATGCAGCCCTATGGGAGAGAGATGTCATCGGTGGTGATAAACAGCAGTGGACATTGAAAGCCTTAAGATTGGCCAGCCTGGCCAGGCGTGGTGGCACACACCTTTTATCCCAGCAGTCGGGAGGCAGAGGTGGGAGAATTGCCATGAGTTTGAGGCCACCCTGAGACTACATAGTCAATTCCAGGTCAACCTGGGCCAGAGGAAGACTCTACCTCGAAAAACCAACACAACAACAACAACAACAAAAACAAACAAAAAGGTTGGCCAGCCTGGCCAAATGTGACAACTGGTGCAATAGGGGTATGTTTGTTAGGGGGAACCAACAGCTATATAATTGGATTGGAGGCCCACTCCATGGGAGGGAACACATTGCTTGGTACTGAAAACCTAGTCAAAAGCCTATGATGGGGGAGGTCATGAGCCCTAGGGAAATGAGGCATGCTGTAGTCTGGCTAAAAGCATATATTATGCTCACCAAACTGCCCTGTAAACACATTTCTTAATGTTCTTTATGTTACTCTCATTTTGGTTAGAGAAGCTTTTGTTTTCAGATGATGATGACCACTAGGAAGACTCAGAAGGCACCATAGTGCTGAGAAGTGACAGAGGAGTACTCAGCACTGAAACATCTCTATCACACTTTCCAAGGCTCAGGGCCCATTGCAGAAGAGGTGGTGGAAAGAAGAGCCAAAGGAAGGGTAGGACTCCTTACAATGCACTCTTCCAGACACAAAATGGCCTCGATATTCATGATTTCACAGTGCCTGACACTACCTACCCAAGACCCTAATAATAGGAGGAAAAGATAATGACATCATTAATAAAAGAGAGACTAAATGAGAGGGGGAGGGGATATGATGGAGGTTGGAATTATGAAGAGGAGAGTGGGAGAGGGGAGGGAATTATCATGGTTTATTGTCTATAATTATGGTAGTTGTCAATAAAAAAGTTAAAAATGAGCCAAGCATGGTGACACACGCCTTTAATCCCAGCCCTTGGGAGGCAGAGGTAGGAGGATGGCCGTGAGTTTGAGGCCACCCTGAGATTACATAGTGAATTCCAGGAGAGCCTGAGCTAGAGTAAAACCCTCAAAAAATAAAAAAAAAAAAAAAAAAAAAGTTGGGGGCTGGAAGCCAGGCTTAGTGGTGCATGCCTTTAGTCTCAGCACTCAGGAGGCAGAGGCAGGAGGATCACTGTGAGTTCGAGGCCACCCTGAGACTACATAGTGAATTCCAGGTTAGCCTGCACCAGAGTGAGACCCTACCTCGAAAAACCAAAAAAGAAAAAAAGGTGGTGGGGGGCTGGATAGAGATGGCTTAGCAGTTAAGGAACTTGCCTGTAAAGCCAAAGGACTCACGTTCAATTCCCCAAGACTCATGTAAGCCAGATGCACAAGGTGGCATATGCGTCTGGAATTTGATTGCAGTGGCTGGAGGCCCTGGCACATCAATTCTGTCTCTCTCTCTCCCTTTTTCTCTATCTCTCAATAATAAATAAATTAAATAAAAATAAATAAAAAATATAATAATCTGGTGTGGTGGCACGCGCCTTTAATCCCAGCACTTGGGAGGCAGAGGTAGGAGGATCGCCATGAGTTTAAGGCTACCCTGAGACTACATAGTGAATTCCAGGTCAGCCTAGGCTAGAGTGAGACCTTACCTTGAAAAAAAAAAAGAACAACAATAACAAAAAATATATATAAGTTTTTTAAAGTTCTAGAGAAATGCCTTAGCAGTTAAGGTGCTTACCTGCAAAACCTAAGGACCCAGGTTTGATTCCCCAGGACCTACATGAGTCAGGTACACAAAGTGACACATGCTTCTCAAGTTCATTTGCAGTGGCTGGAGGCTCTTGAGTGCCCATTCTTCTCTCTGCCTCTTTCTCTATCTCTCTCAAAAAAACTCAAATAAGTTAAAAAGTAAAAAACAAAAGAAAACCAAGCCAGGGCATGAAAAGTGTCCGTTAGGGTCTTAAAGATTGCAGTTTTCATTTAAAGAGGGTTAGAGGCTTATCCTCAGCAGATGAAGATCTGGGCCAGGGGACCTTAGGTGACCTAGAAGATAGGTGCTCAGGAAGTGGGGGCTGGGGCCACTGTCCATCCTGTGCGCGCGCGCACACACACACACACAGCCCAGCCTCTCTTACCCCAGTCCCATGAGATCCTGCCTTGCTGGGGTTTCTTCTTGGCTCCAAGCCTGACTGCAGTTCCCTCCTGTGACCTTGCCTGCATGTGGCGACTTCCTCAGATGCTAGCTAGCACTCAGCCAGTGGCTTTCCTCCAGTTGTTCTGGCACAGTGTACCCTGCCCTGGCCTTGACTCCTCCGTCCCTCTATGACTCAGGGCTCTGGCTCTTCGCCCCGGGGACCCCACCTAGCCTATGTTCTGGTCCTCCCAGCTACGGCCCTCGTTGGGAAAGAAGTACTATTTAACCCAGAACCTACCAGAGGCCCAGGTCCTTCTGCACTACCTGCAAAGGGACAGCTTAGGCTTCTGGGTCAGTGTGCCCAGCTATGCTACAGGACATGAGATACATGCAAATTATCATCTACTGCCTCAGTCCTCCTGCTGTACCTCCCCCTTTGGCCAGGGGTGTTCAGGAACCCCAAGGAAGGACCATCAGAAAGGCTTATCCAGATGTGGGTGGCGCAGGCCTGTCACCGCAGCTACTCAGGAGGTAGAGACAGGAGGATCAGATGTTCAAGGCCAGCCTGGGCTATACAGTGAGTTCAATTGCAGCCTGTCTCAAAATAAAAAGTGAAAAAGAGGTCTGGGGATGCAGCTCAGTGGTAGATCATGTGCCTAGCATGATGCATGAGGACCTAGGTTCAATCTCCAGTTTAACAAAATGACGTCATCAACAACAACAAAAACGAGGCTGGGGAGGTGGCTTAGTCAGTAAAGCATGTTCTGCCCAAGCACGGGGAACTGAATTCAGATCCCTAAAATCCACATAAATGCTAAGTGTGGTGGTACACCCGTGTAAACCCAACATTACGGACAGGAGGATCCCTAGAGTGAGTTGACTAGCTAATCTAGCTGAATTGGTGAGATCTAGGTTCAGTGAGAGACACTGTCTAAAAATAAAAATCAAAATAACACAAAAAACACAACAGGGGCTGGCGAGGTGGCTTAGTGGTTAAGGCGCTTTTCAGCAAAGCCAAAGGACCCAGGTTCAATTCCCCAGTACCCATGTAAGCCAGATGCATGGGATGGTGCATGAGTCTAGAGTTCATTTGCACTGGCTAGAGGCCCTGGCGCACCCATTCTGTCGCTTAAATAAACAAATAAATAAATAATATTTTAAAAACCCAACAGGTGGGCTGGAGAGATGGCTTAGTGGTTAAGCGCTTGCCTGTGAAGCCTAAGGACCCTGGTTCGAGGCTCGATTCTCCAGGACCCACATTAGCCAAATGCACAGGGGGCACACGTGTCTGGAGTTCATTTGCAGTGGCTAGAGGCCCTGGCGTGCCCATTCTTTCTCTCTCTCTCTCTCTCTCTCTCTGTCGATCTCAAATAACGAAAATAACAGCAACAACAAAACAAAACAAAACAAAACAAAACAAAACAAAACAAAACAAAACAAAACAGGCTTAAGCAATAGATCTGATACTGTAATGTATCCTGTGAGCTCTCACTGCAGCAGACAGTATCATGGGTCTATATTCATATTTCTGCTGCTTACTATGACTGCTCAGCGTTGATGGATATTACTGTCTCACTAGTTTCAGCTTGAGATGATGAGAAAGTTCCGGAAATACATAGGACTGATGGTGGCAAAATATTGTGAGGGGCCTGGAGAAATGGTTTACTGGTTGTTTGCCTGCAAAGCCAAAGAACCCCGGTTCAATTCTCCAGGACCCATATAAGCACAAGGGGGCGCATGCATCTGGAGTTTGTTTGCAGTGGCTGGAGGCCCTGGCGTGCCCATTCTCTCACTTTCAAATAAATGAACAAATAAAAATTTTAAAAAAATATATTGTGAGTGTACTTTATGTTACTGAACTGTAAGATGGTTAAAATAGAAAGTTTTATGTTATATGTATTTTGTCATAATAAAAAAAATGCTGGTGAGGGCAAAGTCTGTGCTAATGTTGGAAGTGGTCTACAGCACTGTGGCAAGCTCTCAAAACTAACTGATGAGGGCACAACAGGTTCTCAACACTGAGATGAAACTACTGGGAGTTAATACCAGCGAACTCCAGGTTCAAAAAATAAGATGCTGCTGGGTGTGGTGGCACACGCCTTTAATCCCAGCACTCGGGTGGCAGAGGTAGGAAGATCACCGAGAGTTCAAGGCTGCCCTGAGACTACAAGGTGAATTCCAGGTCAGCCTGGGCTAGAGCGAGACCCTACCCTAAAAAACAAAACAAACAAACAAAAAAATTCTTATCAAAAAATAGGATGGAGGGGGGAGGGAGGGTATCACCATGGGGCATTTTTTTTATAATCATGGAAGTTGTTAATAAAAAAATTAAAAAAATTTTTAAAAAGTAAAAAAAAAAAATAGGATGGAGAGCTGGAGAGATGGCTCAGCAGTTAATGCACTTGCCAGCAAAGCCAAAGGACCGGGTTCTTCTATTCCCCAGTACCCTCATAAAGCCAAATGCACAAAGTGGCACATACATGTGGAGTTTGTTTGCAGTGGCTGGAGGCCCTGGCATGCCCATTCTCTCTACCTGTTTCTATCTCTGCCTGCAAATAAATATTTTTTAAAAAATAAGGTGGAGGGCTAGAGAGATGGCTTAGCAGTTAAGGTGCTTACAAAACCAAAGGACCCAGCTTTAACTGCCCAGAACCCACATAAGCCAGATGCACAAGGTGGCCCATGCATCTGGAGTTTGTTTGCAGTAGCTAGAGGTCCTGGTGCATCCATTCTCTATCTGCCTCTTTCTCTCTCAAATAAATAATAAAAATAGCCAGGTGTGGTGGCACATGTCTTTAATCCCAGCATTCAGGAGGCAGAGGTAAGAGGATTGCCATGAATTCAAGGCTACCCTGAGACTACATAGTAAATTCCAGGTCAGCCTTGGCTAGAGTGAAACCCTACCTAAAAATTAAATAAATAAATATAGGGCTGTGGCTGGAGAAATGGCTTAGTGGTTAAGGTGCTTACCTGCAAAGCCAAAGGACCCAAGTTCAATTCCCCAGGACACACATAGGGCCAGATGCACATGGTGACTCAGGCATCTGGAGTTCGTTTGCAGCAGATGGAGGCCCTGGAGCACCCATTCTCTTTTTATCTGCCTCTCTCATAAAATGTTTTTAAAATAGGGTTGGAGTCGGGTGTGGTGGCGCATGCCTTTAATCCCAGCACTCGGGAGGCAGAGGTAGGAGGATTGCTATGAGTTCGAGGCCACCCTGAGACTCCATAGTGAATTCCAGGTCAGCCTGGGCTAGAGTGAGACCCTACCTCGAAAAACAAACAAAAAAAAAAAAAAATAGGGTTGGAGAGATGGCTTAGCAGTTGAGGCAATTGCCTGCAAAGCCAGGGGACCCAGGTTCAATTCCCCAGGACCCATGTAAGCCAGATACACAGGGTGGCATATGCATCTGGAATTCACTTGCAATGGCAGGAGGCCCTGGTGTGCCCATTCTCATTCTCTCTGTCTCTGTGCCTCTTTCTCTCTCACATAAAGAAATAAAAATAAATATTTAAAAAATAATAAATAAAAGTAAAAAAAAAAAAAAAAGGTGGACGGGCCAGGCGTGATGGTGCACGCCTTTAAACACAGCACTTGGGAGGCAAAGGTCGGAGGATTGCCATGAGTTCAAGGCCACCCTGAAACTACATAGTGAATTCCAGGTCAGCCTGAGCTACAGTGAAACCCCTACTTCAAAAAAACAAAAATAAATAAGTAAATAAATAAAAATAAGATGGAGAGCACCTAAGAAAGACACCTGACACCAACTACTGGTCTCCACATACACACAGAAAAAATAGTAACATTTTAGCTTTTTTTTTTTTTTTTTCAAGGTAGGGTCTCACTCTAGCCCAGAATGACCTGGAATTCACTATGCAGTCTCAGACAGGCCTCAAACTCCTACCTCTGCTTCCCAAGTGCTGGGACTAAAGGCATGTGCCACCATGTTTTTTAAATAATTTAAAATAAATAAATACACACACACACACACATTGTGTGTGAGAGAGAGGCAGAGAGAGAGAGAGAGAATGGGCACATCAGGGCCTCTGGCCACTGCAAACGAACTCCAGATGCAAGTGTCCCCTTGTGCATCTGCCTTACATGGGTCCTGGGGAATCAAACTGGGGTCCTTTGGCTTTGCAGGCAAATGCCTTAACTGCTAAGCCATCTCTCCAGCCCCTAACTGATTTTACTTTCTTTTTTTTTTTTTTTTTTTTTTTTTTTTTGGTTTTTTGAGGTAGGGTCTCACTCTAGCCCAGGCTGACCTGGAATTCACTATGGAGTCTCAGGGTGGCCTCGAACTCATGGCGATCCTCCTACCTCTGCCTCCCGAGTGCTGGGATTAAAGGCGTGCGCCACCACGCCCGGCCTGATTTTACTTTCAATCTATGAGAAACTCTTCAGAGATTTATAAATGTGACAAGTTGGCAGTGGCCTGGAAACAAATTACTATTGGCTAGCTTGACCTCTAACTCCATCAGGAAAAACTAACACACTCAAGGTTAGAGACAAAGACATAGGTAAAGGCCTCAACAGATGCAGTGACAGCTTCTGACCAACTCTCAAGATGTAAAAACCAAATCTCAGGCTGGGGAAGATAGCTGTCAGAAAAGATAGCTTAGTCAGTAAAGCACATCCTGTGTAAGCATGAGGAACTGAGTTCAGATCCCCAAAGCCCATATAAATGCCAAGTGTGGTGGCACACAGCTGTAATCCCAGCACTACGGAGTCAGAGACAGGAGGATCTCTAGAGCAAGCTGGCTAACTAGCATAAACAGCGAGCTCTAGGAAAGTGCTTGCCTAGCAACCATGAAGACCTGAGTTTGAGTCCCCAGGACCCACATAAAAATGTTCGGCATAGGGTTAGATAGATGGCTTAGCAGTTAAGGCATGTGCCTTCAAAGCCAAAAGGACCCAGGTTCAATTCTCCAAGACCCACGTAAGCTATATGCACAAGAGGTCACATGCATCTGGAGTTCATTTGCAGTAGCCAAAGGCCTTGGTGTGCCTATTCTCTGGCTCTCTCTCAAATAAATAAAAATTTTAAAAAATGTTGGGTATAGTAAGGAACACCTGTAATCCAAGCCCTGGGGAGGGAGAGGCAGGAGGATCCCTGGGGCTCACTGACTAGCCAGACAAGTCTAATTGGTGAGCTCCAGGCCAATGAGACCCTGTCTCAAAGAAGGTGGGTGGTGTTCCTGAGAATGACACACGTGTGCACCCACATAAAGAAAATAAACAGTGAAAATAAAATCTGCCACCTCCAATGTTACCTATGAGCATGTTTCAGTTGAGCCTCAGATACTAAGGTTAAGATGGACAGGGCTGCGAGCAGTTGCATGAGGGATGAGGTAGGTAGGTATGAAATACACCGAGAACTGCAAGAACATCAGAAGTAATCCAAGTAATGGTAGAAACAGGAGTATGTAATCTTACAATAAGCACTCATTTGGAAAAGTGATATTGGGCTGGAGAGATGGCTTAGCACTTAAGGCACTTGCTTGAAAAACCTAAGGACCCAGGTTTGATTCCCCAGTACTCACATAAAGCCATATGCACAAGGTTGGCATATATCTGGAATTCATTTGCAGTGGCTAGAGGCCCTGGTGCACCCATTTTCTCTCTGCCTCTCTCTCTCAAATAAGTAAATAAATAAATAAAAACTTTAAAAAAGTTTACAGACACTTTCTTCCTCAAACAGGGATTGTAAGAAATCATATTTTTAGCTGTATTCTAGCATGCCCTAAGCAGCCACATGCCAGGCACTACTAAATTTTCTGAAGCCTAGATTATCACAAAGGTCTTCACAGGTAATTATTGCAATATTTTGTTATTTATTTTTGAGGTAGGGTTTCACTCTAGCCCAGGCTGACCTGGAATTCACTATGTCATCTCAGGGTGGCTTCAAATTCATGGTGATCCTCCTACCTCTGCCTCCTGAGTGCTGGGATTAAAGGCGTGCACCACCATGCCTAGCTCTTTTAAATATTTATTTATTTGCAAGCAGAGAGAGAGGGAGGGAAGGAAAGAATGGGTGCACTAGGGCCTCTAGCCACTGCAAATGAACTCCAGATGCATGCACCACTTTGTGCATCTGGCTTTATGCGGGTCCTGAATCAAACCTAGGTCATTAGGCTGTGTAGGCAAGAGCTCTAACTGCTGACCCATCTCTCCAGCCCTCCTGTAATATTTTAAATCAAAAAAGATACAACACAAGAATCTGTAGATTCAAATTTTTATTAATCAATATACAGTTTTTATATGTTCTGCTCATGAAAGAGCTCTGTCATTTGTACTCCCTTTAAAGGGCCTGTTAAAACATTGGAAGCTCATCTGGTCTCACAGGCACTACAGTCCTGTCTTGGGACAGGACGTCGAGTGTGGTCTGAAAGCAACCCTGCATGCCATGGCCACTGTCATTAAGTCTAGGCCTCTTTTGAACTGGAAGGCACAGGCCTCTAGCACTTAAGAGGAATTAGAAAGCTAGCAAGCACAGCCAGCCAAGTAAAGGAGCCCTGGCACATCCAGGCCAACTGGCCAGACCCATGCTTGTCTTATCTCCATTTCTCATCTGGGCTGTTGCTGTTGAGGAAATTCCTGTAATGTGAGCCAAGTTCAGGGGCTCAGTTAACCCAGAGCACTGCTGCTCTGGGAGTTTAAGGATCTAAGTCGTTTCTCACCATTCAGCTCTGAGCTCCTTCCAGCTTGGGAAGCAGATGAAATGAATTACAATCCAGCCCATCAAAGCGGTAGGAGTACTTCACCGTCTGTGAACACACATCTCCCACAAGTGTGGCAAAGGCCACAGAAGCATTTCTACCAGGGGTGCAGTCAGCGTCCTCAGCTCTGCCCTCACCACCTCAGCTTACCTCCACCAGTTTCTCCCTGAAACACAAACATTTCTTTTCAGTTTATTTTTATGATTTTCCCCAACCAACCATGAAATCAGGCCTATTGGGAGAGAGAGTGAATTAAAAAAAAAAATATCCTCTGAACATCCAGGAAATAAATGGTCTCTGGGCCTTTCAACATCTTGAAACACCAAGGCCAGCTGCACTCTTCTATGCTGGGTCCTCCTCATCCATCACCACGTCGTCATTGGCACTTTGCTTCTGCTCAGCCTCTGGCCCTTCGGGCAGGATGCTCATGACAGTATGCAGAAGGGCTTCGATCTGCTCCTCAGTGAGCCGTTCTTCACTCTCTTCCACCATCTGCACAAGGAAGGAAAACTCTCCAGGGTTACAAGTGAGCCTCCCACCCTGACCCACCCCAGCCATGCCTCGTGACACATACATAGTACCTGGGTGTTGAGCCTCCCTCAGTCCTCAGGTCTTTTATTATTATTTATTTGAGGGGTGGGGGGACAACAGGCACACCAGGGCCTCTAGCCACTGCAAATGAACTCCAGACACATGTGCCACTTTGTGCATCTGGCTATGTGGGTACTGGGGAGTCAAACCTGGGTCTGTAGGCTTAGCAGGCAAGTGCCTTAATCGCTAAGCCATCTCTCCAGCCCTTTAAAAAATATTTTGATTTGGGCTGGAGAGATGGCTTAGCGGTTAAGGCGCTTGCCTACGAAGCCTAAGGATTCAAGTTCAATTCCCCAGGACCCACATAACCCAGATGCACAAGGTGGTACATGTGTCTGGAGTTTGTTTGCAGAGGCTGGAAGCCCTGATGTGTCCATTCTTTCTCCCTCTCTTTCTATCTGCCTTTCTCTCTCTCTCAAATAAATAAAATAAAATATTGAAAACAATATTTTGATTTATTTATTTGCAAGCAGAGAGAAGAGAAAAACAGAGAAGGGGGATAGGGAGAGAATGGGTGCACCAGGGCCTCTAGCCGCTGCAAACAAACTCCACATGAGTCCACCACTTTGTGCATCTGGCTCCATGTAGGTACTGGGGAATCAAACCCAGGTCATTTGGCTTTGCAGGCAAGTGCCTTAACTCCTGAGCCTTTTTTTTTGGGGGGGGGGGATAGGTTTCTGAGGTAGGGTCCCACTATAGCTCAGGCGGACCTGTAATTCACTATGTAGACTCAGAGCGGCTTCAAACTCATGATGATTCTCCTACCTCTGCCTCCTCAATGCAGGGATTAAAGGCATACACCACCATGCCTGGCCTTTTTTATGGCTTTTTGATACAGGGTCTTACTCTAGCCTGGGCTAGAGTCAGACTGTAGCTCAAACTCCCAGTTATTCTCCTACTTTAGCCTTCTGAGTGCTGGGATTAAAGGCACTGAAGTTCCCCAGGTCTTGTTTTTTGTTTTTATCTTTTTCTTTTCTTGTGTCTATGTGTTATATGCACATGTATGTGCCCTTCTGGCACTCCATGCACTTGCCTGTGTCAGAGTGAGCCTGACTTCAGTGGCCAGAGCAGAGTCAGGTGTCACACTCCATCACTCTTCTGCTTGTTCTTATTTGACCCAAAGTCTTTTACCAATCCTAGAGCTTGCTGATCTTTTTTTGAAAAAAAATTATTTTTGCCAGGCGTGGTGGCGCACGCCTTTAATCCCAGCACTCGGGAGGCAGAGGTAGGAGGATTGCCGTGAGTTCGAGGCCACCCTGAGACTCCATAGTGAATTCCAGGTCAGCCTGGGCTAGAGTGAAACCCTACCTCGAAAAACCAAAAAAAAAAAAAAAAAAAAAAAAAAATTATTTTTATTTACTTATTTGAGAGACAGAGAGAAAGAGAATGGGCACACCAGGGCTTCCTGTCACTGCAAATGAACTCCAGATGCATGTGCCACCTTGTGCATCCGGCTTATGTGGATCCTGGGGAATCAAACCAAAGTCCTTTGGCTTTACAGTCAAGTGCCTTAACCGCTAAGCCATTTCTCCAGCCCCTGATCTGTCTTGTCTATCTTTCTTTCTTTCTCTTATTCTTTTTTAATTTTTTTAAAAAATATTTTATTTATTTATTTGCAAGCAGAGAGAGATAAAGAGAGACAGACAGAACGGGTGCACCAGGGCCTCTAGCTGCTGTAAATGAGCTCCAGATGCATGCACCTCTTTGTGCATCTGGCTTTACATGAGTACTGGGGAATTGAACCTAGGTGGTTAGACTTTGCAGGCAAGTGCCTTAACCACTAAGCCATCTCTCCAGTCCCCTCCCCCTTTTTTGGCAAGGTTTCAGTGATTCCTGGTTCTCTTCTCCCCTGGGACTGAGGTTACAGGAGCACATGACCATGCCCAGATGTTTATTTATTTATTTGCAAAGTGTATGTGTGTGTGAAAGAGAGAGAATGAATGAGTATGGGTGTACCAGGGCCTGTAGTCACTGCAAACTAACTCCAGATACATGCATCACTTTGTGCATTTGGCTTTACGTGGGTACTGGGGAATCGAACCCGGGTCGTTAGGCATTGCAGGCAAGTGCCCTAACAGCTAAGCCATCTCTCTAACTCCTAGATGTTTAACATGGGTCCTGGATATTTAAACGCAGGTGGGTGGTCTCAGACCCCCTCAGGTCAGGTCCTCATGCTTGAGCAGGAAGCACACTTAACCATCTCTCCAACCCTTGCCAGATTTCCCTCATCTAAGCTCTGCAGCAGGGAGAAGCCAGATCAAATTCCAGGCTAAGCCAATGCAGACACTCAAAATGGGTCAACGAAAAAAACTGCGTTGTAGGAAATGACTTTTCCTAACTTCCCTTGTGAATGTTCACATAGGCAGAGACTTGAGATGGCCTTTTATAACTTCTGTACTTCATACACATGTCTGTCACCTGCTGAGCCATTTGGACAACTCCTTTGATGGCCACCTGTACCACTTGGTTTTACTCTTCTAATTTTGTCACTGTCATTCAGTAAGCTTTTTAAGGGCCTCTCCTGTGCATGTAGCCACACCTTTACTTTTCATCCACAATTCTTTCAACCCTTACAACAACCCTAGCATGGAGCAGAAGTGGGATCCCAACCAGGTCAAAAGTACATCTCTCATCTCATTCCATGCTGTGGTTTGGATCCTGTATGTTCCCTAAAGGTTGGTGTAGAAGGCTTGGTCCCCAGCCTGTGGCACTGCTAAGAGGTGGGGACACCTTTAGGAGGTGGAGCCTAGCTGAAGGAAGTTAGGTCACTGGGGCATGCCCTTGGATGTTGGCCTCATTCTTTGTATTCAGTTTCCATTAGGAAAGCAGTTTCTGCCATGATGCCTTACCATAGGCCTAAAGCGGAAGGGCCAGGTGTCCATGGACTGAACCTCAAACCCAAGGTAAAATCAATCTTTCCTCCATGTAAATTGATTATCGCAGGTATTCTGTCACAGCAATGGAAAACTGACTGACACATTTCATGTGGCCTCAGTCAACTCCTGAGAATACAGGAGTCTGACAAGTGAGAATAGAAAAGCAATACTACACTGCCCCAGCTAAGGTCCATAAAGTCTGTTTCCTGATGTGGGCCTAGAAATCTAAATACAGAGATGACAACTGCGATCACAAGTCAATTTTCTTTTCTTTTCGTTTTTTTTTTTTTTTTTTTTTTTTTTTTTTTTTTGAGGTAGGGTCTCACTTTAGTATAGGCTGACTTGGAATTCACTATGTAGTCTCAGGGTGGTCTCAAACTCATAGTAATCCTCCTACCTCTGCCTCCTGAATTCTGGGATTAAAGGCATGCACCACCATACCCAGCTGCAAGTCAGTTTTCTTAGCAAAACCTCTAATTCTAAACATCATGTTGTTACCACCACATAAAGTGATATGCAGACAGTCAAGTTCCTTAACTGTTTACTTGGAGACATGAACCTCCCTTATTTTATTTATTTTTATTATTTTGTTTTTTGTTTTTTGAGGTAGGGTATCACTCTAGCTCAGGCTGACCTGGAATTCACTATGTTGTCTCAGGGTGGTCTCAAACACAGTGATTCTCCTACCTCTGCCTCCCCACCTTTCTTTTTTTAATATTTTATTTTTATTTATTTGAGAGAGACAGAGAATGGGTGCACCGGGGCCTCCAGTCACTGCAAATGAACTCCAGACACATGCACCATCTTATGCACATGGCTTACGTGAGTCCTAAGAAATTGAATATGGATCCTTCAGCTTTGTCAGCAAGTGCCTTAAGCACTAAGCTCTCTCTCCAGCCCATGAACCATCTTTCTTATCAGAGGTGTCTCTGGAGGCCAGGCTATGACATTTCACACAGATATGTGACAACCAGTATCAAAGGAGTTCCAAAAAGCCAGGTGTGGTGCCACACACCTTTAATCCCAGCACTTGGGAGGCAGAGGTAGGAGGATTGCAGTGAGTTTGAAGCCAGTCTGAGACTACATAGTGATTTTCAGGTCAACCTGGGCTAGAGTAAAGACCCTATCTTAAGAAACAAAACCAAACTAAACAAAACAACAACAAAAAACAACAAAAACAAACAAACAAAAAAACCAGGAGCTCCCAAAAGAGCCCTAGTAGATTTAAGTAAAACATGGCAAGAGACAAGATTCACCTGAAAAGAATATCAGGCTGACTGGCTCCTCATAGACACCTATACTGAGTCAAAAGATGTCATATAAGAGAGCTAGAGAGATGGTTTAGTGGTTAAGGCGTTTGCCTGCAAAGCTTAGAGACTCAGGTTTTATTCCCCAGGACCCATGTTAGCCAGATGCACAAGGTGGGTTCTTCTGCCTTTGACCTCATGTGACAAACTGGTCAAAATATGCAGGCACTTTACCAAGACTATTGTATAAAATTGCCTTCTGTCTGTTAAGATGCATATAAGGGGCTGGAGAGATGGCTTAGCGGTTAAGCGCTTGCCTGTGAAGCCTAAGGACCCTGGTTCGAGGCTCGATTCCCCAGGACCCATGTTAGCCAGATGCACAAGGGGGCGCACGCGTCTGGAGTTCGTTTGCAGTGGCTGGAAGCCCTGGCGTGCCCATTCTCTCTCTCTCTGTCTCTCTCTCTGCCTCTTCCTCTCTCTGTCTGTCACTCTCAAATAAATAATTAAAAAAAAGATGCATATAAACATAAATGAGTTTTTTATTGAGACTTGGGCCCATCTTCAAGATATCTTATTACCGATACTGTAAATATTCCAAAGTGATTTGAAATCCAAAGCACTTCTGGCTGAAATGTCTTGGATAAGGGAGATTCATCCTATAGCATCAGCAACCACTTCCAGCTATTTGATCCAGAACAGTCAGGCAACTGATGTAAATGAGTCATGGCTCCAGTGAGTACTCTATGTGAGCATGGAGTGGTGTTTGGTAGGCCATGGGATGTAACAGGCACAGATTGTGGTATTCTGAACAATGGTGGCCAGTTAGGTCACAGGGTTAACTGACCTGTCCTCAGGCCAGGGGGCTTAGGCTGCTCTGAGTAAATCCACAACAGAAAAAAAAGAAAAAAGAAAAAGAAAAGCACACACACCATGGGTGACCACAGAGAGCTTCTCAAGATTTTTGAATATTCTACCCTCTGCAAAAACCATCATTTCCTGTCCTGGCTGTTGAGACAGGATGCTGCTCCAAGCTTGGTAACTGATTTCCTAATTGTGTAGCCTCAACTTGGCTGAGAAAAATCTGGCCACAGAATGGTCCAGCTGAGGGAAATAAGTCTGTAAAAAGAGCATCATCTGAGGGACTCACCGTTGATTTCAGAAGAAAACCTGACTGAATTAAAGAATACTTAGGGCTGGAGAGATGGCTTAGCAGTTAAGGCGCTTGCCTGCAAAGCCTAAGGACCCAGGTTCCATTCCCCAGGACTCACTTAAGCCAGATGCACAAGGTGGCACATGCATCTGGAGTTCGTTTGCAGCAGCTAAAAGCCCTGGCACATCCATATTCATTCATTCATATTCTCTCTCTCTCTAAATAAAAAATAAAATAAAAGAATACCTAGTTAATTGGCATGGTTTTGGGTATGTCTGCAAAAGTGATGCTGTAAGACTGGTATATAAAAAATCTGCCCTCAATGGTTGGGAACCTGGAGAACCCCACTCCCACCTGTGCTCTCTCTGTTGGAGACAGGACATTTCTCTCTGGTCGTTGGACATGAGAGCTCCAGGCTCTCTGGCCTGTGGGCTATGTGATTTACATACACAGCCTTCTGGGTTCTCAGCCTGACTTACTCCATCAGTTTCTCTACTTCTGAGGATTTGGCACTCAGGCTGAGCCATGCTATTCACATCCCAGGGATTGCAGATGGCTTGCTGGGGACATCTCCGCCTCCATAATTCCATGTGCCACTCCAAAGAAATCCTCTCTCATTTTTCTCTCTGTCTCTCTGGAGGCATGGCTTGGAGGAACAGTGTCAAGGTTCCCAATCAAACCCCAGTCATAATCACTGGCTCTTTTGGCTAAAAAATGGAAGAATATCTGTCCAACATTGAAAGTGACATAGACAAGGCCCCTGGGACATGTCTGGCATATACTAGGTACTCTTAAAACCGGCTGTCTCCAAGTAACATTGGAGGTTTCCACATGCTAATCCCCCCCATATCTTCTCTCCATCTGTCACTCAGCTATGCACAACATATGCTGCTGATTACAGCTGGAGGAAAATCAACATATGTGACCTTTAACCTGAGGGATGTGGATTGGTTTCCTGTTAGTGCTTTTCCTCTCCTGTAAGCTGAACTCTAATAGCCTACAGCACTAGGATAATGAGGACACAGAAGAAAGGATCTCTGTAGCTGAAAGGCCAATACCCCACAGAGTCACCCAGAATGGAAAGAATTTTTCTAATTTATTATTGGGTACATTTTGAAGGACAGAAAGACAAAGAAGATTTTAGTCAAAAATTAACTACTCCAGGCTGGAGAGATTGTCTAGTGGTTAAGGTGCTTGCCTGTGAAACCTAAGGACCCATGTTTGACACTCCAGGCCCAACGTAAGGCAGACACACAAAGTGACACAAGTGTGCAAGGTCGCACTTGAGTACAAGGTGTCACATGCTGCATCTGGAGGCCCTCTCTCTCACATTAAAAAAAAAAAAAAAGGCCAATTTGTTGGATTTGCCACACACACACACAAAAAAAGAACTCCGTAATGCTTGAAAAAAAATTGAATAAGAAACTCTGAGCTGGGCAGTGGCTCATGCCTATTAATATCAGCACTCTAGAGGTAGTGGCACATGGCTTTCTGTGAGTTCAAGGCCAGCCTGGTGTGGATATTCCAGGTTAGCTAGTTACATAACCAGAAAAGAAACTTGAAAGAACACAGGTATTTTGACAATTTTCTTCCATATTTTATTATATTTTTAAGTTTGTATTACAGACAGAGGGGGGGATGAGAGGGGGAGAGGGAGGGAGGGAGGGAGAGAGGAAGAGAATGGGAACACCAGGGCCTCTAGCCACAGCAAATGAACTCCAGATGCATGCACCACCATGTGCATCTGGCTTATGTAGGACCTGGAGAATAGAACCTGGGTTCTAAGGCTTCACAGGCATTTGCCTTAACCACTAAGCCATCTCCCCAGCCCTTCCATACTTTTCTGATGGAAATTTGACAGAGTTCAGTATTTTCATTTTTATTATTTTTACTTTTTATTTTTTAATATTTACATATTTTTATTTGTTAGCACAGAGAGAGAAAAAGAGAAAGGTTCCAGGTGTGGTGGTGCACTCCTTTAACCCCCACACTTGGGGGGCAGAGGTAGAAGGATCACCACTAGTTTGAAGCCACCCTGAGACTACATAGTGAATTCCAGATCAGCCTGGGCTGCAGTGAGACCCTACCACAAAAAAAACCAAGGTTTTTTTTTTTTAAAAAAAAAAAAAAAGGGAGAGAGAGTGTGTATGTGTGTGTTTGGGCACACCAGGGCCTCCTGCTACTGCAAATGAACTTTAGACATATGAACCACTCTGGGGATCTAGCTTTACAAGAGGACTGGGGAATCAAACCTGGGTAGGAGGCTTTGCAAACTAGAGCCTTTAACCACTGAGCCATTTCTTTTACTTTTCAAAGTAGGATCTTGTGGGCTGGAGAGAGGGCTTAGTAGTTAAGGCATTTGCCTGCGAAGCTTAAGGACCCAGGTTTGATTCTCCAGGTTCCAAGTAAGCCAGAGGCCCTGGCATACCCATTCTCTCTATCTCAAAAAAAAAAAAAAAAAAAAAAAACAGCACTAGGATCCTGCTATGTAGCCCAGGCTGGCCTTAAACTCATCCTTCTGCCTCTGCCTCCTGAGTGGTGGGATTACAGGCATTCCCAGGTTAAGAGCTGAGTATTTCTAAAATTGACTCTGGAAACTGCTTAATTCTCATTTTATTACTTATCAAAAATCAAAGTGGCCAGGGGTAGTGTTGCACACCTTTAATCCCAGCACTCAAAGAGGCAGAGATGGGAGGATCACTGTGAATTCAAGGCCAGCCTGAGACTACAGAGTGAGTTCCAGGTCAGCCTGGGCTAGAGTGAGACCCTACCTTGAAAAACCAAAAAATAAAGAAAAAAAAAAAGTGGAGCTGGAGAGATTGGAGAGATGGCTTAGCAGTTAAGACACTTCCCTGCAAAGCGTAAGGACCAAGGTTTGGCTTCCCAGAACTCACATAAGCCAGATGCACATGTGCACAAGATGGCACATGCATCTGTGCATCTGGAGTTCAACTGTAGTAGTTAGACGCCCTGGCCCACCAATTCTCTCTCTCTCTCTCTCTTTCTGTCTCATAAAATCAATCAATCAATCAATCAATCAGGGCTGGGCATGGTAGCACACACCTTTAATCCCAGCAGTGGGGAGGCAGAGGTAGGAGGACGGCCATGAGTTCAAGGCCACCCTAAGACTACATAGTGAATTCCAGGTCAGCCTGGGCTACAGTAAAACCCTACCTCTAAAAAAAAGATCAAGGTGTTTTTCTTTTCTCCTTTCCTTTTCCTTTCCTTTCCTTTTCTTTTCTTGAGGCAGTGTCTCACTCTGTAGCCCAGGCTGGCCTTCAATTCACATTGATCCTCCTGCATTAGCCTTCCAAGGCCTGGGATGGGGGTCATAGGTATGAGTCCCCATAAATTCATGTGTTCTGAATGCCCGGTCCCAAACTGGTGGCAATTTGGGAGGTGGAGGTCTAGAGATGTGTTGTTGAGGGCGGGCTTATCGGTGTTATAACCAGCTCTCCCTTGCCAGTGTTTGGCACACTCTCCTGCTGCTGTTGTCCACCTGATGCTGTCTGGGAGGTAATGTATACCCGCCATTCATGCCACATTTTCCCCTACCATTGTGGAGCTTCAGCACAAGACTGTAAGCCAAAACAAACCCTTTCCTCCCACAAGCTGCTTTTGCTTGGGTGCTTTGTGCCAGGTAACTGCAATGCCTGGCTTCAAAAACCAAGTTTGACTGGCGTTTAAATGACCTGCTTAACAATCACAGCTCATGATGCTCTCTGTTCTGTCCATAAGATGGAGGGAGAGAGAAATACATGATAACAGTGTAGAGCAGAGAGTATGATGAAACAACCATGAGAGGTGTGCTATGAGGGGATGACAGAATGTCATGTCATGCGATTGGGAGAGAAGAATAGCAGGGGGCTGGAGGGATGGCTTAGCAGTTAAGGCGTTTGCCTGCAAAACCAAAGGACCCAAGTTCGATTCCCCAGGACCCACATTAGCCAGATGCACAAGGGGGCGCATGCGTCTGGAGTTTGTTTGCAGTGGCTGGAGGCCCTGGCATGCCCATTCTCTCTTTCTCTCTCTTTTTCTCTGTCGAATAAAGAAAGAAAGAAAGAGTGAAAGAGAGAGGAAAGAAGGAAGGAAGGATGGATGGATAGCAGGGATGAAAGCAACAGAAGTTGAGGATGAACTAAATATGAGCTAAAACAAAAAGAATGGCTTCTAGATTTCTGGCTTGGGAGATGAGGGCTTGAGGGCAAAGAGTAAGATAGCTGTGGGACAGGAACTAAGAAAGGAAGCATAGGACTGAAGGGTGGGAGTGGGGAGATAAATTCTACCAGAAACATGTTCAGTTTAATGTTTTTATGGCCAGAATGGGCTACAACAGTAGAGGAGACAAAGAGCTGGAAAACTCCAAGAAAAAATTAAATTTCCTCCTGTGTTCTACATCCCCTAATTGGTGAGGTCTCTTTCACTTATGAAATGGGGTGGCTCGCTGTTTCTGTCTTGGTCATCCTCAGCCTTTCTACACCTCAGACCTAGGAAACAAACCTCCCAAGTCGAGGACCCTTCACTCACCAGCTGGATCTCCACAGCAGTCATAGGCCTGTGATTCAGCAGCTGAAGTTTTTCAGCTCTGTCGAGAGAAAAGCATAAAACATTTAAAACTCACGCCCCGAAGGACCTTGGGTCTTGACCAAATCATCAGAGAATGAATGTCAGGGGAAAAAAGTGGGAGAATGGCTACAACATGGCCCTGAATTAAACTGTAAAATGAAAGAATCAGAGTAGAAAGGACACATCAGACTCATGCTCAATGGCACTCACGTATCAAACTCCTCAGGGTAGATAGTAACAAAGGGAACAACAGTTGAGGTACCATTTTTTTTTTGTTTGTTTCTTTGTTTGTTTTGAGGTTGGGTTTCACTCTAGTCCAGGCTGACCTGGAATTCACTATGCAGTCTCAGGGTGGCCTTGAACACATGGTGATCCTCCTACCAATGCCTCCCAAGGGCTAGAATTAAAGGTGTATGCTACCATGCCTGACCCTTATTTTTTTAATTTTTGTTTTGTTTTGGTTTTGAAGTAGGGTCTCACTCTAGCTCAGGCTGACCTGGAATTCACTATGTAGTCGCAGGGTGGCCTCGAACTCATAGCAATCCTCCTACCTCTGCCTCCTGAGTATTGGGATTAAAGGGATGCACCATCATTCCCAGCTTTACTTTTATAAAATATTTATTTATTTATATATTTGAGAGAGGGAGAGAGAAACAAAGAGGCAGAGAGAGAGAGAGAGAGAGAGAGAGAGAGAGAGAGAATATGAATGAATGGGTATGCCAGGGCCTCCAGCCACTGCAAACGAACTCCAGATGCATGTGCCACCTGTACATCTGGCTTATATGGGTCCTGGAGAATCAAAATGAGGTTCTTTGGCTTCACAGGCAAGTGTCTTAACCACTAAGCCATCTCTCCAGCCCTGATTTTTAAATTTTTATTACTTTATTTGAAAAAGAGAAAGAGGTGGACAGAAAGAGTATGGGCACTACACAGCCTCCTGCCACTGCAAACAAACTCCAGAAACATGTGCCATTTTGTATATTTGGTTTTACATGGGTACTAGGGATTGAACCTGGCTTAAGATAATTAAAATTATCTTGGTTGATCATTACTTAGAAATGGTTAAGACTTCAGTTTTGAGATTCAGATTGCATATGTTACTCATTTTAAGATTGTGTCTCATGTAGCCCATGCTGGACTTAAAACTCCTGATCCTCCTGCCTCCACTTCCCAAGTGCTGGGTTAGAGGCCTCTACTACCACACCTACTCAACTATCATCTGTCAACAGGGAATATGCAGCTCACTGTTGAACGGTTGTTGGAAAGATGACAGGACTTTAAAAGGAAGAATGACTCCAATTTTACCATCTCTGTGTAGGTGATAAAGTCCAAATTTCTTTCTCAGTTTGACTCTGAAGTACCACCTCCATCTATTAATTCAGCTCAATGAATACTATGTTTAAAGATATGAGGGAGAGTTGGGTGTAGTGGCACATGCCTTTAATCCTAGCATTCAGGAGCCTGAGGTAGGAGGATCGCTATGAGCTCGAGGCCAGCCTGGGGTTACAGAGTGAGTTCCAGGTCAGCCTGGGATAGAGTGAGATCCTGCCTGGGTGGAGGGGAAGGGGGAGAGAAAAAAAAGAAAGAAAACAATCATGCTGGAGTAAAGATGAATTAGCCTCAGTTCCCATGGCTCAGCGGTTAAGGCATTTGCCTGCAAAGCCTAACAATCAGGTTTCAATTCCCCAGTACCCACATAAAGCCAGATGCACAAAGTGGCACATACATCTAGAGTTTGTTTGCAGTGGCTAGAGGCCTTGGCACACCCATTCTCTGTATGTTTCACTTCTGTCTCTACCTACTTGCAAATAATTAAGAATATATATATATAATTTTTTTTAAAGGAGTAAGAGCAGCAAAAATACATGGTGAACTAAATGAGCAACTCAGCTCCAGAAAACAAAACAGGACTTGTTCTACCCAATGTCAGTATCCTGCAGGCTCTGGATTCCTTTGGGTATTCCTACACTCATGGAAAGGTTAAGTCCCTAGCAGCATAAACATGCACACGCACTTGTGAAAACCCAACAAGCAAGCTGCCTGTGCTGCACCTGAAGGCTGAGGCACACCGGACTAAATCACAGAACAGCGTGCTGTGTGCTTCACCCCTGGAGGTGAGGAAGGGGGCACAACCAATTCCTTTGTCATGACAACCCAGCTTACTTTTTTATTTTGTTTATTTATTTTTTTTAATTATTAGTATTATCTTGATGTAGGGTCTCTCTCTAGCTCAAGCTGACCTGGAATTCACTATGCAGTCTCAGGGTAGCCTTGAACTCATGGTGATCCTCCTATCTCTGCCTCCTGAGTGCTGGGATTAAAGGCGCATAACACCTCGCCTGGCCCAACCAGCTTATTAGTCTGTCTCCAATTTTTCTCTTGGCTTCTCAATCCTTACATTTTAGCTCCCACCCAAGGGATCACCAAAACTGTCTAAGCACCAGCTGACCCATGTCTTATTTGGCAAGCAGCCCTTTGGGTCGCCAGAAGGTTAGAGCCAAGAGTGAAAGAGGCTTGCTGGCTCCCTCTACTGGCTGTTGTACCATACTGCTCAAAGCTTTGGCTCTGGCCAAAGTCACAGAACACACTATTTTAAAAGGCAGAATGTTTTTTGTTTTTTTTAACCAGTACTGGAGGGAAAGCATGTCAGGTAAGTGCTCCACCAACTGAGCTCTACCTCTAGTCCTGTAGGTTTTTGAACAGTAGGCATATCTGTACTGTAGTGAAAAACAACAACAACAAAATAAAAAGCCAGGCATAGTGGCACACACCTTTAATCTCAGCACTCCGGAGGCAAAGGCAGGAGGATCATCATGAGTTCGAGGCCACCCTGAGACTACATGGTGAATTCCAGGTCAGCCTGGGCTAGAGTAAGACCCTACCTCAACCCCCCACCCCGCAAAAAAAAGAAAAAAAAAAACAAAAAACAAAAAGTACTGTAATCATTATGAGGTCAAGTACCACTAGTGCAGTTAGTTGCTAAGGATAGCTCCTCTAAGCCCTCACTTTCACTCTGTGTCTAGATATGTTACCTACTTGAGGTGACCTTTACTTACTTGGTCAGCTTGTGGCTTTTCATCGCTGTGAGGAATTCTCTCACAATCTCGGGACTCTGGTGTCTGCATGGTGTTTGTGATATGTATTTTAATGTCTACCAAAAAAAAAAAAAAATAGGAAAGGCAAGCATAAGTTGTTGAAATCTGAATAAGAAAAAAGGAAAACAATACCTAAAATTTAATATTCGAAAGTTAAGACTTAATTCTTTTTTTTTTTTTTGAGGTAGGGTTTCACTCTTAGTCGAGGCTGACCTGGAATTCACTAGGTAGTCTCAGGGTGGCCTTGAACTCATGGCGATCCTCCTACCTCTGCCTCCCAAGTGCTGGGATTAAAGGCATGCGCCACCACACCCGATTATTATTATTTTTTTTTTTTTACAGAGAGCAAGATGGGGGTGAGGGGGGGGATTGATACCGAGAGAACTGGCGCACCAGGGCCTCAGCCACTGAAATTAAACTCCAAACACTTGTGCCAAATAGTGGGCATGTGCGTTGTTGCACTTGCCTCATGTTTGTGCGTCTGGCTTACATAAGATCTGCAGAGTTGAACATGGGTCCTTAGGCTTCGCAGGCAAGTGCCTAACTGCTAAGCCATCTCTCCAGCCCCAAATATTTTAATTTATTTATTTTAGAGAGAGAGAGAGACAACGGGTGCACCAGGGCCTCTAGCCACTGCAAACAAACTCCAGATGCATGTGCTACTCTGTGCACCTGGCTTATGTGAGTTCTAGGGAATCAAACCTAGGTCCATAGGCTTCACAGGCAAGTGCCTTAACTGCTAAGCCATCTCTCCAGTCCCCCCCCCCCCCACTGCCTTTTTTTGTTTGTTTTTAAGCAATAGCTTTATTAGGAAAATAAAGATGACTACTGTATCTTAGATAGTAGGATCTCAAAATTCCTATCTTCATTTTCTGGAAAATTTGACTCCTTTCTGTTCCTCTTGGTTATTTATCAAGTTCTAAGTTTAAGATACACAACTACTGATATGCATATTGTTCTTGCCTAAGATCTTGCTTCATTCAAGCTGGAATTGAGCAAACACAGTGGGTTAATTTTCCTCAAGTAATCCCTTCCCTTTAGGCTAGACATTGGATCTTTGAGCCGACATGTCACTAACAGAAGCACTCTAAACTCTTTCCATTAAGCTTTACTCTGGGCATCTTAAGGAACAGTGATTCACCATCATCAGGACAACCTTATCCTGGGTCAATTCCCAGAGGTGAGTAGCTCAGCATGCACTGATTTTACACTAGTCTTCTAACTAGCTGATGACTGGCCCTTGCACTCAGCAAAGCTCCTTTCACTTTAAATATAAATATAAATATATATGTGTGTGTGTGGTGTGTGTGTGTGTGTGTGTGTGTGTATATATATGTATATATACATACATACATATATATATATATATATAATTTATTATTATGGGAGAGAAAGAATCAGACAGAGAGAGAATGGATGCGCCAGGGCCTCTAGCCATTGCAAACTAACTCCAGACACAGGTACAACCTTGTGCATCTGGCTTACACTGGTACTAGAAAATCAAACCTGGGTCCTTAGGCTTCACAGGCAAGTATCTTAACTGCCAAGCCATCTCTCCAACCCTCCTTCTGCTTTTATAAACAGAACAAAAATTGGGTCACAGAAAAACTATTCACACTAGGGAAGAAGCAATCCAGACTTGGTGGCCAGTCATGGGCAGAAGAAATCAGCCTCCTTCCCCGCAACAGCCCAGCTTACTTCATAGGTGATAGTGTTCAGGTTGTGTTGGCCGGAACTGTGTTTGTTCTTTCCACTTTCTTTACTCTGCTCCTTCAGATCAGTCAGTAACTGGTACACCTAGGAAAAGACACAAAACATCAATATCAATGGCTTTAAAAGATGGCCAGGTAGGCCTGGAGAGATGGCTTAGCGGTTAAGCGCTTGCCTGTGAAGCCTAAGGACCCCAGTTTGAGGCTCGAGTCCCTAGGACCCACATTAGCCAGATGCACAAGGGGGCACACACGTCTGGAATTCATTTGCAGTGGCTAGAGGCCCTGGAGCACCCATTCTCACTCTCTATCTGCCTCTTTCTCTCTCAGTCTGATACTTTCAAATAAATAAATAAAAATAAACAAAAAAATTTTTTTAAAAAGATGGTCAGGTAATAACATTTTTTTTCTTTCCATAAACCCTCCTCCCAACTCTTGATTTAGATAAAATATGAGCCTCAGAACCATGTTACTTTTTAGATGCTGCTTCTCAACCAAGTAATCCAAATTCATTAGTTTACTTAAATATTGGTAATTAATTTTATTTTATTTTTATGGTTTTTTGAGGTAGGGTCTCACTCTAGCCCAGGCTGACCTGGAATTCACTATGGAGTCTCAGGGTGGCCTCGAACTCACAGCAGTCCTCTTACTTCTGCTTCCCTAGTGCTGGGATTAAAGGTGTGCGCCACCACGCCCGGCTTTTTTTTTTTTTTTTTTTTTTAAGGTAAGGTCTCAGTCTAGTTCAGGCTGACCTGGAATTCACTACGTAATCTCAGAGTGGCCTCAAACTCTCAGTGATTCTCCTACCTCTACCTCCTGAGTGCTGGGATTAAAGGCGTGCACCACCACGTCCAGCTCTAAAATAAATACTTTTAAAAGGATTCTGGGGCTGGAGAGATAGCCTAATGGTTAAGGCACTTGCCTGCAAAGCTAACCAGGTTTAATTCCTCAGGACCCATGTAGGCCAGATGCACAATGTGGCACATGTGTCTGGGGTTCGTTTGTAGCAGTTGGAGGCTCCAGAGCTCCCATTTTTTTCTCTCTCTCTCTTTCAAACAAGTAAATAAAAATATTTTTTAAAAAGGATTCTGCCTAATCTATAAACCTAATATAATAATTTCTTGCGATTAAAGAAGCATGGGGATAGAGAGAAGGCTCAGTGGTTGAGACACTTGCCTGCAAAGCCTAAGTACCAAGACTCAATTTCCTAATGCCCATGTAAATCAAGATGCACAAGGTGGCACATGCATTTGGAGTTCATTTGCAGCATCTAGAAGCCCTGGTGTGCCCATTCTCTCTGTCTCTCTCTCTTCTCTATTTCTCTTTGCTTGAAAGTAAATTTAAAAAAAAATTGGAGAAAAGGCAGCCTCTTCAGAAAATGGTGCTGGGAAAACTGGATATGAATCTGTAAGACGAAAATAGATCCTTCTCTCTCTCCATGCACAAGAATTAAGTCAAAATGGATCAAAGACCTTAATATCAGATCTGAAACTGCTAAAGGAAAAAGTAGGGGAAACCCTTCAACATACTGGTCTTGGCAGAGACTTTCTGAATATAACCCCAATTGCTCAGGCAATAAAACCACAGATTAGCTACTGGAACCTCATGAAATTACAAAGCTTTTGTACAGCAAAGGACACTGTGAATAAAGCAAAGAGGCAACCTACAGAATGGGAGATCTTTGCAAGCTATACATCTGACAGAGGATTAATATTCAGGATATACAAAGAACTCAAAAAACTAAATAATAAGAAATCAAACAACCCAATTAAAAATGGGCTATGGAACTAAATAGAGAGTTCTCAAAAGAAATACAGATGGTACATAAACATCTAAAAAAATGTTCTACAACCCTAGCCATCAGGGAAATGCAGATTAAAACTTCACTGAGATTCCATCTCATTCCTGTCAGATTGGCTACCATCATGAAAACAAATGACCATAAATGCTGGCGAGGATGTGGAAAAAGAGGAACCCTTCTACACTGTTGGTGGGAATGCAATCTGGTCCAGCCATTGTGGAAATCAGTGTGGAGGTTCCTGAGACAGGTAAAAATAGATCTACCATATGACCCAGCTGGGCACTTCAAGGCATATATCCTAAGAACTCGTCTCACTACCATAGAGATACTTGCTCAACCATGTTTATTGCCACTCTATTTACAATAGCTAGGAAATGGAACCAGCCTAGATGTCCCTCAACTGATGAGTGGATAATGAAGATATGGTATATTTACACAATGGAGTTCTACTCTGCAGTAAAGAAAAATGAAGTTATGAAATTTGCAGGAAAATGGACGGATCTGGAAAAGATTTTACTAAGTGAGGTAACCCAGGCCCAGAAAGCCAAATGTCACATGTTCTCTCTCATATGTGGATCCTAGCTACAAATTATTGGACTTCTGTGTGAGTAGGAAGAAAACTCAGTAGCAGAGGCCAGTAAGTGAGAAAGGAGACATAAAGGGAATAGAAAGGAAGGGAGGGGAGACTTAAGAGGATGGTATTGTATATATGTAAGTAGAAGAACAGATTAGTGGGGGTGAAAAGGCCTAAGTGAGGTCAGGGGAAGACATTAAGTAAAGGAAAGATGGAGGGACGGGCTAATCAAAATCTAAGAGGATATAAAAAAAATCATATGGAAACCTACTTTTTTGGATAATGGAATACTCAGGAGCCATAGATTGTTACTAAAAAATTTTCAGTGCCAGGGATGGGATACCTTCCAGTGAGTTGTTGGCCAACGAGGTCACTGAAGCCCCCAAAACATTACAAGCCATTGCCAAGGCCCTTGGATTCCCACCAGGAATAAATGGTAAGACCCTATTGCTGAATTTCACATACTTGGCGTGAGAAATCCTGCTGGGACTGAGCTGAAAACCTCTTCCATGTAGACCAGCTGACAGAAAGCCGGAAAAAGCCACACTGCATGAAGCTCAATGGGAGAGAGAGAAATCACCAGTGAAGATACTCAACAGTGGACACTGCAAGCCTTATAATTGGCCAACCAGGCCAAAGAGCCAACGGGTGCAATAGTGGCATGTCTGTTACGGAGGAAACTGACTGCCCTCTAATTTGACTGGAGGCCCTCTCCATGGGAGGGAATACATCCCTGATACTAAAAACCTACAACAGGGGTAGTCATGAGCCCTAGGGGTGTAACGTCTGCTGCTGTCTGGCTAAAAGTATATACTATGCTTATCAAACTGCCCAGTAAGCACTTCTCTTAATGTCCATGCCCATATATTAATGCTACTCTCACTTTTTCGTTAGAGAACTTTTTTCTTTTCAGATGGCAGTGACCTTGGGATGACTCAGAAGGCATCTTGGTGCTGAGAAGAAGTGACAGAGGAGTGCTCAGCACCGCAATATCTCTATCACACCTTCCAAGGCTCAAGGTCCATTGTGGAAAAGGTGGCGGAAAGAATGTAAGAGCCGAAGGAAGGGTAGGACTCCTTACAACGTGCTCCTCCAGACACACAATGGCCTGGATATCCATGACCCCAGTGCCTGACACTACCTACACAAGACCATCATAATAGGAGGAAAAGATAATGACATCAAAATAAAAGAGAGACTGATTGAGAGGGGGAGGGGATATGATGGATAGTGGAGTTTCAAAGGGAAAAGTGGGGGGGGGGGTAGGGAGGAAATTTAACATGGGATACCGTTTACAATCATGTAAGTTATTAATTATAAAAAATAAAAATAAAAAAATAAAAAATAAAAAAAGAAGAAACTGAGCATGATGGCACACACCTTTAGTCCCAGCACTCAGGAGGCAGAAGTAGGAGGATCACTGTTAGTTGAAGGCCAGCCTGAGACTACAGCATGAGTACCAGGTCAGCCTGGGTTAGAGTGAGATGCTATCCTGAAAAAAAAAATTTTTTTAATTATGAGACAAATGATAAAATACAATGTACAAAAAATAAAGGAAGAGCTGGAGACATGCCTTAGTGGTAAAGGCGCTTGCCTGTGAAGCCTAAGGAACCAAGTTGGATTCCCTAGTATCCATATAAGCCAGATATACAAGGTAGTATGTCCATCTGGAGTTCATTTGCAGTGGCTAGAGGCTGTGGCGTACCCACCATTCTCTCTCTATCTCTGCCTCTTTCTTTCTCCCTCTCAAAATAAAATAAATAAATAAATAATATTAAAAAAAATAAAGGGACTTCTGGTTAAGATGGCAGCATAGGAACCACGCCAAAGCAGCCTAGGGAAGAAAAAAAAAAAAAACCAGCAAAATACACTCTTCTATTAAAAGGGAAGTGTATAAGAAATTACCAATGGCAGCAGAGAAGTAGGAGAGACCCAGAGCCCACATCGGCAGGCAGAGCGGCTCCAGAAGCAGTGACACCAGGTCCACAGGGCCACAGCTGCCAGGCTTGGCTTGAGCCACAGGAAAAGCTAGGTGAGGGGATTTTCCACTCACACCGGAGCTCTTCTTCGCAAACTCAAGAAATGTGAAGGGAGAATGGCAGTAAACAATGGAGGAGCAGATCACGAGGTAGAGGATCACATGGACCAGGTGGAGAACTGGAGCCACCATCCACAGCCTCCCTTCCCCCACCACAAGCACAAGCACCAGAGACCAGGGGAAGGGAGCTCATAGCACCCAGCACTGGCGACCAGAGCAGCAATCCAACAACCCAGCCAGCTTACTTAAACCCACAGTGCACCAAAGAGGGACCCAAACAGGAGCGCAGCATAACTGAGACCAAAATCATCCCAAAAGGTAACTGGGATTACACCAGGTCTCAGTACCCGCCAAATAAACCTGGTATACAGGCCTTGACGGGAAGTGCTAATTGCACCTTCTGTATCAGGATAAATTATATGTTAAATCTGATGGATGGTAGGATTTGTCATTCTTAAATAAGCTATATTTTGGGCTTGTTATTTGTTGCTTCCTGATTTATAATGGCTTTGTTTCCTCTTCTGTTGTACATTAGGGAAGGGTCTCACTTGCTCACAAGCTGACTTAGAACCCTCAACAGACCAGAAATCTTAACCTCAAAATTGACAGGATTAAGGGTGTGAGGCACCACACACCCTAAGGGACAGTGACTTTGTTAGAGCATCTGGTTGTCATAATACCTACTCTTGCATAAATACTCTGTGCTGTTTTTCATTGAATGTGCACATTGTTTAGTTAAATTTTAGAATCTGCCTGTATTTTCTTCCACTCAGCCTTCTTGAATACTCTCAGAGCAGGCAAACCCAACACCTAGGGTCACTTTTGTAGATACTCTGAGAGTCTTGAGAGCCACACCTAGCACCTTAAGCTCCTACCCTAAAGATATATAACATCAGATTAATTGACACATCTAATAATACTGCAACTAACTAGAAAATCCAAGCATTAAATTAATCCAATATACAAAAATATATACATTATAACATAAGAAACATGAAAAATCAAACAATATAAATCCACCAAAAAGTATTAATGCATCAGAAATGACCTCCAGTGAGAATGAGTTAGAGGAAATGCCTGAGAAAGATTTCAAAAGAATGATTATAAACATGCTCAAAGAAGTCCAAGAGGAAATCAAAGGAATCAAAGAAGACACAGGAAACCAACTTAATGAAATAAAGAGGTCAATACGAGACATAAATAAAGAAACAAATAATAAAGAAAAACCAGTCAGAATTACTAGCAATGAAGAACACAGTCAATGAAATAAAAAACTCTGTAGAAAATCACACCAGTAGAATGAATGAAGGAGAAGACAGAATATCTAAACTAGAAGACCAGGTGGCAGATCTAATACAGTCCAACAAAGAGAAAGACAAACTAATAGGAAAGTATGAATGGGAATTTCAAGATATTCAGGACACTATGAAAAGTTCAAACATAAGAATTCAGGGTATAGTAGAAGAAGAATTTCACTACAAAGGCATACTAGGCTTTTTCAACAAAATCACAGAAGAAACCTTCCCCCAAATTGGGAAAGAGGTGCCAATGCAGATACAGGAATCCTTTAGAACACCAACCAGACAAAACGTGGAAAGAATCTCTCCTTGCCATATTATAATTAAACTACCAAACATACAAACCAAAGAAAAAATATTGAAAGCAATTAGAGAGAAAAATCAAGTTACCTACAAAGGCAACCCCATCAGGATCACAGCACATTACTCAACACAAACTTTAAAAGCCAGAAGAGCTTGGAGTGATGTATTCCAAGTTCTCAAAGATAACGACTGTCAACCAAGGTTACTTTATCCTGCAAAGCTATCCATTCAAATAGATAGAGAAATAAGGACATTCCACAACAAAAGCAGGCTAAAGGAATATTTGAAGACAAAAGCAGCTCTACAGAAAATTCTTGAAAGAATTCTCCATGCTGAAGAGAAAGAAAAACACACATATAAGGAACCTGGAAAACCACCACAGGTACTATCATAAACCAGTCTTTCCAGCTTCCAAGGCCCGGCAGATGGTGCCATCAGTCCTGTGTTAAAGTGGGAAATCCAAAAGAGTCTAGTCAGCTCTAACCAAACAGATGGAATAAGGGCCACTCATAAAGGCAGATCAAGCAGAAGACCCAACAGAGCACTTAAGGCCACTCACCTCATAGTTACTGAGCAGTGCAGAGTTTGCATCCTTCCTGCAAAAGGAAAACACCTGTCATTACTCTGGGTATTAAATGTTGACAATGGGGGCTGGGGAGATTGCTCAGTGGTTAAAGGTACTTGTTTGCAAAGCCTGCCAGCCCAGGTTCAATTCCCTAGCTCCCACATAAAGCCAGATGCAAAAAGTGATACAAGCATCTGGTATTTTCAGCAACAGGAGACTATGGTGTGCACACGCGCGTGCGCACACACACATATATTTTTCTTGTCAGGTGTGGTGGCGCATACCTTTAATCCCAGCACTCAGGAGGCAGAGGTAGGAGGATCAGTGAGAGTTTGAGGCCACCCTGAGTCTACATAGTGAATTCCAGGTCAGCCTGAGCTAGAGTGAGACCGTATCTCAAAAAAAAAAAAAAAAAAAATTAAAAAATCACCAAAGAAAAAAAACAACATTAGTCTGGAGGGGATGAATGCAAGCCAGTAACAGAATTCCAACACCTCAGGTAGGGCAGTTTGGGGTGAACACAATGTGCCAGAGGGATACTATGTGTTCTTACACCAGGAGTGGACCTAGATGGTTGAAATGATAACACAAAATTTCAAAACCATGGGCCAAATAGTTAGTTGTTCCTGGGTCAACAAATAAAGCAAAACTCACATGTTCCTAGGCAGGGGTTGACCTAGGCCTCAGCTCACCAGCACAGTGATGTCAGCAAGGCAATCAAAAAAGCACGCAGAGCCTAGTCAAATGCTACCAGCAATTTAGCAAATGGCTATGATTTCACAAATGCACTGCTTTGTCCAAATACTCACACTACACTTGGGTCACAAAGAATATTATATGAGAAAGAGCCTAACACAGGAAAGAGAAAACATAATTACTGTTCTATGATGTGGTTCATTTAAAATTAAAAATGACAAATTAAATTATGTGTCTACTTGACCAGGAAATCAGCCCACAAGAGTTCCTCTTATTCCTGCTTGAGACTGAGTTACAATTCCCTGGGCTCTCAAAGGGGTAGTCTGTCAAGGTACTCAGGCACCCTGTCTGAAGGACAGGCATGACATGGGAATGTGACATAAGTGTTAACTCTTTCAGGGCTAATGCTGTATATCATTTCTAAATCATGCCCAACCCTGCTGCCACAAATGTCCTTAAGTAAATATTGTCAACACAAAGGCAGACTATGGTGGTGCATGTTTATAATCCTAGCACTCTATGGGCTGAAACAGGAAGACTGCCTGGGTCATATACTGAGACTCTGTCTAAACACACACACATACACACACACACACACACAGAGAGAGAGAGAAGGGGCTGGAGGGATGGCTTAGTGGTTAAGGCATTTGCCTGCAAAGCCAAAGGACCCAGGTTCGATTCCTCAGGACCCACGTTAGCTAGATGCACAAGGGGGCACATGTGTTTGGAGTTTGTTTGCAGTGGCTGGAGGCCCTGGCGTGCCCATTCTCTCTCTCTCTCTCTCTCTCTCTTCCTCTGTCAAATAAATAAATAATAAAATATATTTTTAAAAAATATTAAAAAAAAAGAAAGAACACATAAAAGTGAGCAAGCTGGGGATGTAGGTCAGGGGTAGAGTGCTTGCCTAGCTGGACTGAGTCCCCAGTACTATATATATATATATATATATATATTTGCACATATACATATATATATGCAAGAATCAAACAGTACATCAGTAACCAAAAGGACACACAGACTTCATTAACTTGGTCTAGGTGATCTTTCCAGAATGGATTATTTAAGGCCATCTACCCAGTGAAGGAGATCATGCTAGTTATTTGCACATAAAATTAAAAAAAAATTTAAGCCATCAAAAAAAGTCTGAATCTATGCCACAGGCAGGCATTTGCATAAGTTTCTGTAATTAGTTGACTGAAATTGACTTACTATTTGAAATTTAACCTGTAAAATCTGCTAACTTGCTGAGTCAGTTTAATGGGTGTAAACAACTGCTCTAGAAAACTGAATTCTGAATAAACAGAAAAAGGTGATCTGTTGAGACTTTCCTTAAAAGTGGCACACAAACAGTGTCTATTAGGTACCACACACTTAATTTACGAATGCGATGACGAACAGAATTGCCCAATTGCTTTTATGTCCAAAATGTGCTATCAATTCATGTTCTAAAAAACTAAACTTTGGTACAAGAAAACCTCAGGCTTCAAAGTCAACAAACACTTTAACCTGTGGTATCCTTCTGAGCCAGTAAATAAGTACACTCTGCTCAGTTCTACTGCTGGTGTTATATACCTTACCTATCTTGTCTAAACCTTGGAATTAAAAAATATATATTTTATTTACTTATTTGAGAAATGGAGCAAGTTAGGCTGGAGAGATGGCTAAACAGTTAAGGGTCTTGCCTGTAAAGCCTAGGGACCAAGATTAAATTCTCCAATACCCATATAAAACTGGATGGACATGGTAGCTTATGCATATGGAGCTCATTTACAATGGCTAGAGGCCCTGGCTCACCATTCTCTGTCTCCCTATCTGCCTCTTTCTCTTTCTCAAATAAATAATATTTTTAAAAAATACTGGGGTTGGGCAAGATCAGTAAGGTATACCAACACCAGCAACAGAACTGACTAGGGCTTAATTCCCTAGTACCCACATAAAACCAGATGCAAAAGATGGCACATAGGTCTGAAATTTGTTTGCAATGGCTAGAGACCCTGGCCCACCCACTCTCTCTCATAAATAAATAAGTTGATAGACCAAGACAACCTGATCTATATATTGAGAGACTGTTATAAAAAGCAAGGGCTGGAAAAACAAAACAAAAAAAAAACAACAAAAAAGCTGGGCATGGTGGCGCATGCCTTTAATTCCAGCACTCGGGAGGCAGAGGTAGGAGGATCACTGAGAGTTGGAGGCCACCCTTAGACTACATAGTGAATTCCAGGTCAGCCTGAACCAAAGTGAGACCCTACCTCGGGAAAAAAAAAAACAAGGGCCAGGCTGGAGAGAGAGCTTAGTGGTTAAGGCACTTGCCTGCAAAGCCAAAGGACCCAGGTTCGATTCCCCCCAGGATCCACAAAAGCCAGATGCACAAGGTCGCACATGCATCTGGAGTTCATTTGCAGTGGCTGGAGGCCCTGGCGTGCCCATTCTCTCTGTGTCTGCCTCTTTCTCTCTCTTTCTGTTGCTCTCAAATAAATAAATAAATGAATAAACAAACAAAAAATTAAAAAAATAAATTAAAAAAGAAAAACCACAAGGGCCATGGGCTGGGGAGATGGCTAAGCAGTTAAAGGTGCTTGCTTGCAAAGTCTGCCAACCTAAAGCCAGACACAAAGTGGTGAATGCATCTGGCATTCATTTGCTGCAGCAGCAGACCCTGGAGGGCATTCATGCACATGACTCACACAAGTAATGACTTAATTAAAGAACAAGCCAAAACTCCAAGGACCAGCCAGGGACATGCCAATCTGTGCTATGGTGAGACCTTACCTTGAAAAAAAAAAAAAAAAATATATATATATATATATATATATATAGAGAGAGAGAGAGAGAGAGAGAGAGAGAGAGTGTGTGTGTGTGTGTGTGTGTGTGTGTGTTAGTCAGGCATGATGGCACACACATGCAATCCCAACACTTGGGAGGTAGAGGCAGGATTCAACCTCTTCAACCAGCCTCAAGCCCAGCCTCAGCTACAATAATAATTTTTAGCCAGGTGTGGTTACACACACCTTTATTCCCAGCACTCAGGAGGCAGAAATAGGAGGATTACTGCGAGTTCAAGGCCAGCCTGAGACTACATAGTGAATTCCAGGTCAGCCTGGGCTAGAGTGAGATGCTGCCTCAAAAAAAATAAAATAAAATAAAAATAAGAGCTGGAAGCTGGGCGTGGTGGCGCACACCTTTAATCCCAGCACTTGGGAGGCAGAGGTAGGAGGATCACTGTGAGTTCATGGCCACCCTGAGACTACATAGTGAATCCCAGATCAGCCTGAGCTAGAGTGAGACTCTACCTAAAATAATAACAATAATAAAAAATTTAAAAATAAATAAATAATAAAAAAGATGTTATGGCTTGAAACTATAATCCCAGCACTGGAGAAGCTGATGTAGGAGGATTGGCATGAATTAGAGGCCAGCCTGGGCTACAGAGACCCTGCTTCAAAGAAAATGAGGCTGGGAGTTGGCTCAGCAGTTAAGTTTCTTACAAAACTTGTCAGCTAGGGTCCAGCCCCCAGACCACCCACATAAAAATCCAACGCAAAAAGTGGTGTAAGTGCCTGGCATTCCATTTGCAGTAGCAAGAGATCCTGCCACACACACATAACTTTTTAAAAGTGTTTTATTTGAGATAAAGAGGGGGCCAGATAGAGAGAATGGATGCACCAGGGTCTCCAGACACATGCGCCACTTTGTGCATCTCGCTTATGTGGGTCCTGGGGGTTCAAACCTGGGTTCTTTGCCTTTGCAGGCAACCCGCTAAGCCATCTCTCCAGCCCAATAACAGTTTTTTTTGTTTTTTCTTTTTAATTTAAGGATTGAGGGAATAGCTGAGTGGCAGAGTGCATGCCTAGGATGTGCAAGGTACTGGGATCCATCTCTGGCACCACAAAATAATACTGATAATGCTAGTAGTGGCTGGAAGTAGAGCTCAGTGGTAGAGTTGCTGCCTAACATGTGCAGGGCTCTATACTGGCATCACAAAATACTTGATGATGGTTGATAACATAGCTCAATGGTAGAGCTCCTGCCTAGAATCCCCAGTGAGGGGCTGGGGGTGTGGCTCAGTGGTAGAGCTCCTGCCTAGAATCCCCCAGTGAGGGGTTGGGGGCGTGGCTCAGTGGTAGAGCTCCTGCCTAGAATCCCCCAGTGAGGGGCTGGGTGTGTGGCTCAGTGGTAGAGCTCCTGCCTAGAATCCCCCAGTGAGGGGCTGGGGGTGTGGCTCAGTGGTAGTGAGGGGCTGGGTGTGTGGCTCAGTGGTTAGAGCTCCTGCTAGAATCCCCCAGTGAGGGGCTGGGGGTGTGGCTCAGTGGTAGAGCTCCTGCCCAGAATCCCCCAGTGAGGGGCTGGGTGTGTGGCTCAGTGGTAGAGCTCCTGCCCAGAATCCCCCAGTGAGGGGCTGGGTGTGTGGCTCAGTGGTAGAGCTCCTGCCTAGAATCCCCAGTGAGGGGCTGGGGGTGTGGCTCAGTGGTAGAGCTCCTGCCTAGAATCCCCCAGTGAGGGGGTGGCTCAGAGGTAGAGCTCTTGCCTAGCATGGTCCTGGGTTCCATTCCCCCAGCACCGATATAAATAAATCCGTCTGTGCCTCTTGAACAGGGTTCAAGAGTATCAACTAGGGTGTCTCCGTATCCCCCGCACTTCCGGCCTAGGCCGCTGCCCCGCCCACTCGCGATGCCTGTCCAACCGCGGCCGGAGCTTTTGGAGGCCTCGCGGCCCCCAACTGCATCCCGTGGCCTCAGACCGAACACATGCCCAGAGCTGCTTACACTTCCATGATGGCTCCGCCTAGATGCGCACGGCCGCTGGAAAACGAGGAGCCTCCCTCGGCGCCGAGACGTTCTGCGCGCCGCAGGGCACGCCGGGATCGACGTTCGGCGGGCCGCAGGGCACGCCGGGACCTGCGCGATGCACGCTGGGAGGTTGGTCGTAACGGCGCCTGAGCGCCGCTGTCCGCCTAAGTGAAGCCTGTTAAGGGTTTGCTTTTCGTGGTCTAGGTTTTGTCAACGCAGAGCGAAAGTTCAGACCTTTGCATTAAAATCCCTCTCCTAAGCCGGGCGTGGTGGCGCACGCCCTTAATCCCAGCATTTGGAAGGCAGAGGTAAGAGGATTGCCTTGAGTGCGAGGCCACTCGGAGACTACATAGTGAATGAATTCCAGGTCAGCCTGGGATAGAGCGAGACCTACCTCTAAAAATCCAAAAATAATCAGTCAGTCCCTCTCCTAAAGCGGGCATGTTGGATCACACCTGAAATCCCAGTACTATGGATGCTGAGGCAGGAGGATTGCCTGGAATAAAGTGAGACCGTCTTAAAAAAAAAAATGTGATGGAGCAAGGTCAGGGATCCTTGTCTCAAAAGAAAAAAAAAACACAACATGAGGGAGCTGGTTCAGTGGTTAAAGGTGCTTGCTTTCAAAGCCTGACAGCCTGGGTTCGATTTCCCAGTACCCATCTAAAGCCAGACGCGCAAAATGGCACATGCATCTGGAGTTTGCAGTGGTAGGAGAAGGCCCTGGTGTGTTCGTTCATACGCTGTCTCTTTCTCTTTCTGTCTCTCTCATAATGCATCATATTATTCCTTTTATGAAATGCCCAACCCCAGGCAAATCTATAGTGATAGAAAGTAGAATATTGGTTGCTTAAAGCCAAGAGTGTCCGGGCACAGGTGGGGAGTGACTTAAAAGGTGATGAGTTTCAAGGGATTCAGTGAAGGGGGAAAAGGGAGGGTGATGAGAGGGTATATATGATCATGGTATACTGTATGTACAGAAGTTGTCATGAAAGGTTTGGTTTTTTTTTTTTTTTTAAGCCCGTAGTACATGCCCTTAATCTCAGGCAGAGGTAAGAAGATCACTGTGAGCTCGATGCCAGCCTGGGACTACAGAGTGAGTTTCAGGACAGCCTGGGCCAGAGTGAGACCCTACCTAGAAAAGAAAAGAGGGGGGACCAGAAGCTCCACGGGGACCGTGTGTGGGACGGACCGGCGGACCTACAGCTCTCCTGGGTCCGGAAGGTGATGTCGCGAAACACCGAATTTGGAATTAGAAAGCCTGGGTTCTATTGCCCATTGCCTCTCTATATAGCATCTCTGCCTTCTGGAGAAAAGATAACATTCCTTGATACTCCAGGACATGCTGCCTTCTCAGCAACGCTAGCCAGAGGAGCTCAGGTCACTGCCATTGTCGTGCTGGTTGTAGCTGCAGATGACGGGGTGATGAAGCAAACTGTAGAATCTATCCAGCATGCCAAAGATGCTAAAGTTCCTGTTGTCCTTGCGGTAAACAAATGTGACAAAGCTGATGCTGATCCAGAAAGGGTGAAAAAAAGAGCTTTTGGCTGATGATGTGGTGTGTGAAGACTGTGGAGGTGAAGCTCAAGCAGTGCATGTCTCTGCAGTCACAGGTGATAATCCGATGGCTTTGGCAGAAGCAACAATTGCTCTTGCAGAAATGTTGGAGCTGAAAGCAGATGCCACCGGTCCAGTGGAAGGAACAGTGATAGAGTCTTTCATAAAGGAAGAGGTCCTGTTACTACAGCTATAATTCAAAGAGGAACATTGAGAAAAGGCTCAATTCTGGTTGCTGGAAAGAGTTGGGCAAAAGTACACTTACCATTTGATGAAAATGGAAAAACAATTAATGAGGCCTGTCCCAGCATGCCAGGGAGAATTATAGGCTACAGAGACTTACCTTCTGCAGGAGATGAAATTCTTTTTTTTTTTTTTTTGTCTTTTTAACTTTTTAAATTTATTTTTCCAAATTTTTATTAACAACTTCCATGATTATAAAAAATACCCCATGGTAATGCCCTTCTCCCCCCCACTTTCCCCTTTGAAACTCCATTCTCCATCATATCTCCTCCCCATCTCAATCAGTCTCTCTTTTAATTTTTGATGTCATGATCTTTTCCTCCTCTTATGATGGTCTTGTGCAGGTAGTGTCAGGCACTGTGAGGCCATGGATATCCAGGCCATTTTGTGTTTGGAAGGAGCACGTTGTATGGAGTCCTACCCTTTGACTCTTACATTCTTTCCGCCAAGGAGATGAAGTTCTTGAAGTAGAATCTGAGTCAAGGGCGCGTGATGTCATTGACTGGAGGAAATTTGAGCAAGAACAGGAGAAAAATAAAGATAATCTGAAAATAAAAGAGGAAAAGCAAAAGGTGCATCAAGAAGAACATCGGAGAGCTCGTGAGAAGTATAGCACTTTACAGTGGAAGGAGAGATCGTACATAGTACCTAGAAAGAAAAGAGCAAAAACCCTAAAGCCAAAAGAAAAAAGTAGAAAGAGATTCTAATGTGCTTCCTATAATTATTAAAGGTTATGTCGTCGATGGTTCCATTGAAGCCATTTCGAACATTATGGATACTCGTGATGATTCACATGAATGTGAATTAGAATTAGTACATTTTGGAGTAGGTGCTATTAGTGAAAATGACATCAAGTTTGCTAAAACATTTGGTGTTATAATATATGGCTTTAACGTGGATGCAAGCAATGTTATCCAACATTCAGCTGCCAAGAAAGGAGTTAAAATTAAACTTCACAAAATCATTTACCATCTTGTTGGAGATTTGCAAGAGGAACTAAGCAGCAGATTGCCTCACCTTGTGGAAGAATGAATACCCAATAGGTGAAGCTTCTATACTAGCTACCTTCTCTGTAACAGAAGGGGGAAAAAAAGTTCCTGTGGCCGGGCCTGGTGGCGCACCAGGAGGCAGAGGTAGGGGGTTCACCAAGAGTTCGAGGCCACCCTGAGACTACATGGGGAATTCCAGGTCAGCCTGAGCTAGTGTGAGACCCTACCTCGGAAAACTGAAAAAAAAAAAAGTTCCTGTGACTGGTTGCAGAGCCCAAAAGGGACAGTTAGAAAAACAAAAGAAGTTTAAACTAATCTGCAACAGGCATGTTATTTGGAAGGGCTCATTAATCTCACTGAAGCACCATAAAGATGATGTTTCAGTTACCAAAACCGGAATGGATTGTGATCTCAGTTTAGACAAAGAAAATGTAGAATTTAAAGTGGGAGATGACCAGACATAAAATGGCCTGGATATCCATGACCTCATCATAGTGCCTGACACTACCTACACAAGACCATCATAAGAGGAGGGAAAGATCATGACATCAAAATAAAAGAGAGACTGATTGAGATGGGGAGGGGATATGATGGAGAATGGAATTTCAAAGGGGAAAAGGGGGGGAGGGTATTACCATGGGATATTTTTTATAATCATGGAAAATGTTTTTTAAAAAATTGAGAAAAAAATTAAAAAAGAGAGAGAGAAAAAAGAATTCAAGTGGGGGCAGGAGAGATGGCTTAGCAGTTAAGGTGCTTGCCTGGAAAGTCTAAGGACCCAAAGTGGGAGATGAAGTAGTTTGTTATGAAGAAAAGAAAGTTCCAGCAGCTGAGACTTTTTGGGACCCAGGATTTTAAGCTATATTAAAACCAAAAATAAATGTCCTTTCTGTGGTGCAAAATATATATACATATACACACAGAGAGAGAGACAGTTTGTTTTCAGGGAGATAAAAATGCCTTAAGCAACTGTGAGAATCCTCCAATGGTGTGGTGGTTTGATAGAGGTGTCCCCCATAAACAGGTGTTCTGAATGCTAGGTTCCCAGCTGATGGAGATTTGGGAATTAAAGCCTCCTGGAGGTAGTGTATTGTTGGGGGCAGGCTTATGGGTGGTATAGCCAGTGCCCTCTTGCGAGTGTTGGGCACACTCTCCTGTTCCTGTTGTCCACCTGATGTTGGCCAGGAAGTGATGTCCACCCTCTGCTCATGCCATCGTTTTCCCTGCTATCCTGGAGTGTCCCCTCAAGTCTGTAAGCCAAAATAAACTTTTTTTATTTTCTTCCTCAAAAGCTGCTCTTGGTCGGGTGATTTCTGCCAGCAGTTAGAACCTGACTGCAACAAATTGTATCCACGTCAGGATCCTGAGGCCACTTAGGCTTTACTGGCAGCCTGGGCAACAGAGCAAGTTCCAGGTCAGTTTGGGTTAGTAGGGAGAACTTGTCTCAACAACAACAAAAATAGGATGATTGCATAAATCTATGAATATACTAAAAAGCATTAAAAATTAACTTGCCAGGCTGGAGAGATGGCTTAGTGGTCAAGGCATTTGCCTGCAAAGCCAAAGGACTTAGGTTCAATTCCCCAGGACTCACATAAGCCAGATGCACAAGGAGGCACATGCATCTGGAGTTCGTTTGCAGTGACTGGAGGCCCAGGCATGCCCATTCTCTCTCTCTCTCTCTCAAATAAACAAATAAAAATAAAATTTTTAAACTTTTGTGTGATGTTTGGATTATGGTCTATGAAGCTGTTGTTTTTTTCTTCCAACAGTTGTGGCTGAGGAGTTGGTTAGAAGTGAGGGGAGCTTTGCATGGTGGTACAAGCCTGTAATCCCAGCAATTGGGAGATGGTGGCAGGAGTATCAGGTCATCCTTGGCTACATAGTGACTTAAGGGCCAGCCAGGGATATATGAGATTGTGTCTCAAAACAAAAACTAGCTGGAATGATTGGACTTCTGTGTGAGTAGGAATAAAATGCAGTAGCAGAGGCCAGTAAGCTAGAAAGGAGATATAAAGGGGATAGATAGGGAGGGAGGGGGGACTTAATAGGGTGGTATTGTATACATGTAAGTAGAAGAACAGATTAATGGGGGTGAAAAGGCCTAAATGAGGTCAGGGGAAGAGATTGAGTAAAGGAAAGGTGGCGGGAGGGCTAATCAAAATCTAAGAGGATATAAATAAGTCATGGAAACCTACTTTTCTGGACAATAGAACACTCAGAAGCCATAGATTGTTACTAGAAAAATTTCAGTGCCAGGGATGGGATACCTTCCAGTGAGTTGTTGGCCAATGAGGTCACTGATGCCCCCAAAACATCACAAGCCATTGCCAAGGCCCTTGGTTTCCCACCAGGAATAGATGGTAAGACCCTCTTGCTGAAGACTCCACATATTTGGGCTGCATGGTCACTGAGAAATCCTGCTGGAGTTGAAAACCACCTCCATGTAGACCAGCTGACAGAAAGCTGGAAAAAGGCTACACTGCATCCAGTTCAATGGGGAAGAGAGAAATCACCAGTGAAGATACTCAACAGTGGACACTGCAAGCCTTATATTTGGCCAGCCAGGCCAAGTGAGCTAGCAGGTGCAATAGTGGCACGTCTGTTATGGGGGAAGCCAACCATTCTCTAATTTGTAGGCCCACTCCATGGGAGGGAATATATTCATGATACTGAAAACCTACAATAGGGGTAGTCATGAACCATAGGGGTGTAATGTCTGCTGCTGTCTTGCTAAATGTACATATTATGTTCACCAAACTTCCCAGTAAACACTTAATGTTCATACCCATATATTAATGCTACTCTCACTTTTGCTTAGAGAACCTTCTCGTTTCATATAGCAGTGACTTTGGGATGATTCAGAAGACACCATAGTGCTGAAAAGAAGTGACAGAGGAGTGCTCAGCACTGAAATATTTCTATCACATCTTCCAAGGCTCAGGGTCCATTGCAGAAGAAGTGGTGAAAAGAATGTAAGAGCCAGGGCTGGAGAGATGGCTTAGCAGTTAAGCGCTTGCCTGTGAAGCCTAAGGACCTCGGTTCAAGGCTGTATTCCCCAGGACCCACATAAGCCAGATGCATGATGTAGCGCATGCATCTGGAGTTCATTTGCAGTGGCTGGAGACCCTGACGTGCCCATTCTTTTGTCTGCCTCTTTCTTTCTCTGTCTGTCACTCTCAAGTAAATAAATAAAAATTAAAAATTAAAAAAAAAAAAAGAATGTAAGAGCCAGAGGAAGAGAAGGACTCCTTACAATGTGCCCCATCAGACACAAAATGGCCTTGATATCCATGATCTCACAGTGCCTGACACTACCTACATAAGACCATCATAATAGGAGGGATAGATCATGACATCAAAATAAAAGGAAAACTGATTGAGGGGGGAGGGGATGTGATGGAGAGTGGAGTTTCAAAGGGGAAAGTGGGGGAAGGGAGGGAATTACCAAGGAATATTGATTACAATTAGGAAGTTGTCAATTAAAAAATTTAAATAAAAATAAAAACTAGCTGGTCGTGGTGGTGCACAGCTTTAATCCCACCTTTTAGGAGGCCTAGAGGTAGGAGGATCGCTGTGAGTTCAAGGCCATTCTGAGAGTATATAGTGAGTTCCAGGTCAGCCTGGGCTAGAGTGAAACCCTACCTCAAAAAAACCAAAAACACAAAAATCGAAAGAAATAGGACAAGCCAGGCACGATCGTGCACACATTCAGGAGGCTGAGGTAGGAGGATCACTGTGAGTTTGAGGCCACCCTGAGACTGCAGAGTGCATTCCAGATCAGCCTGGACTACAGTAAGACTACCTAAAATACAAACAAAAAAGTAAATATATCCCACCCACTAGCCTGATTGCATGGAGCCCCCACAAAGGATCTCCTTGTATTATGCACACAACAAACATGGAGTGATGGCCCACTGGGTGCTGATGACTCAACAATCAATAAGAGACATCTTCTGGCCTAGCTAACTAACAGCCTCATTTGAAAACCAGCTCTGGACATAAGTACCATACTCTCTGGTTAGATTCCTTTGGAGCAGAGGAGAGAATGACTAATGAGGCAGAGAGGCTTCCCAAAGCAAAGCCAGAGGTTTGGGGTGAGTAGGGGAGGGGCACTCAAAACCAAGGGTTACAGGATCCCTTCTACAGAAGACAGGCTAGTGCCTCTAAGAACCACACCATATAATTAGAGTGGAGGACATACTTGGGCTGCGAGGTCACTGAGAAATCCTGCTGGTGCTGAGCTGAAAACCTCCTCCATGTAGACCAGCTGACAGCTGGAAAAAGCCATGCTGCATGCAGTTCAATGGGAGAGAGAGAAATGACCAGTGAAGATACTCAACAGTGGACACTGCAAGCCTTATATTTGGCCAGCCAGGCCAAATGAGCCAATGGGTGCAATAGTGGCACGTCTGTTATGGGGGGAACAAACCATGCTCTAATTGGACTGGAGGCCCGCTCCATGGGAGGGAATACATCCCTGATACTGAAAACCTACAACAGGGGTAGTCATGAGCCCTAGGGGTGTAACGTCTGCTGCTGTCTGGCTAAATGTATATACTATGCTCACCAAACTTCCCAGTAAGCACTTCTCTTAATGTTCATACCCATATATTAATGCTACTTTCACTTTTGGTTAGAGAACCTTCTCTTTACAGATGGCAGTGACCTTGGGATCACTCAGAGGACATCATGGTGCTGAGAAGTGACAGAAGAGTGTTCAGCACTGAAATATCCCTATCACACCTTCCAAGGCTCAGGGTTCATTGTGGAAGAGGTGGCAGAAAGAATGTAAGAGCCAAAGGAAGGGTAGGACTTCTTACAACATGCTCCTCCAGACAAAATGGCCTGGATATCAATGACCTCACAGTGCCTGACACTACCTACACAAGACTGTTATAATAGGAGGGAAAGATCATGACATCAAAATAAAAGAGCGACTGATTGAGAGGGGGAGGGGATATGATGGAGAGTGGAGTTTCAAAGGGGAAAGTGGCGGGGGGGAAGGGATGAATTACCATGGGATGTTTCTTGCAATCATGGAAGTTGTCAATAAAAGAAAAAAGAAAGAAAAAAAAATTAGAGTGGCCAAGAGTAGTGGTGCATGCCCTTAATCCCAGCACTCGGTAGGCAGAAGTAGGAGGATTGCTGTGAGTTCAAGACCAGCCTTGAGAGTACATAGTGAATTCCAGGTCAGCCTGGACTAGAGATCCTGCATTGAAAAAAAAAGAAAAATACAAAGGCTGGAGAGATGGTTCAACGGTTAAGGCACTTACTGAAAAGCCTAAAGACCCTGGTCTGATTCCCCAGGACACACGTAAACCAGATATACAAGGTAATACATGCATCTGGAGGTCGTTTGCAGTGGTTGGAGGCCCTGGCATGCCCATATTCTTTCTATTTACCTTTCTTTAATGAATAAATAAAATAAAATATTTTTTAAAAATTAGAGTAGATGGATCAGGTAGGGATACATATTCAAATCCAACTGCCAGGGCATGATTTTAGGCAATACTGGGGATGGAACTCAGGGATATATGCAGCTAAGCAAGCTATCAACCAAGCTATATCCTCTGCCTCTGAACTAATCATTAAATTATTTTTCAGGGTTTTTTTTTTTGTTTTTTTTTTTTCGAGATAGGGTCTCACTGTAACCCAGGCTGACCTCGAATTCACGATGTAGTCTCAGGCTGGCCTTGAACTCAGCAATTTTATCTCTGCCTCCTGAGTGTTGGGATTAAAGGCATGTGTCACCACATCTGGCCAATTGTTAAATAGTTTAGATATTCTCCTTGACCTTGGAGGAGCTGTTTCAATGGGGAAGTGATTGATAATTATAATAACATCAATGACAATATCCTCCATTAAATACTGAGCTCTTTTTATTTTAGGTTTTTTTTTCTGGTTTTTCGAGGTAGGGTCTCACTTTAGCTCAGGCTGACCTGGAATTCACTATGTAGTCCCAGGGTGGCCTCAAACTCGTGGCAACCCTCCTACCTCTGCCTCCTAAGTGCTGGGATTAAAGACGTGCACCACCACATCCAGCTTTAGATTTTTTTTTTTTGAGGTAGGGTCTCACTTTAGCCCAGGCTGACCCAGGCTGTAGTCTCAGGCTGGTCTCATACTCAAGGCAATCCTCCTACCTCTGCCTCCCTAGTGCTGGGATTAAAGGTGTGTGCCACCATGCCCGGCCCTATATGGCCAATCTTGAGACAAATAAAGAGTATGATAACCTTCAAGCCTTGGACTCCTTGCCAAACTTTTTTTTCCCTTTTCTTCTGTGCTTTGTTGTTGTTGTTGTTGTTTTTGTTTTTAATTATTTTTTTGTTAACAACTTCCATGATTATAAATAATATCCCATGGTAATGCCCTCCCCCCCCCCCACTTTCTCCTTTGAAACTCCATTCTCCATCATATCACCTCCTCCTCTCAATCAGTGTCTCTTTTATTTTGATGTCATGATCTTTTCCTCCTATTATGATGGTCTTGTATAGGTAGTGTCAGACACTGTGAGGTCATGGATATCCAGGCCATTTCGTGTCTGGAGGAGCACATTGTAGGGAGTCCTATCCTTCCTTTGGCTCTTACATTCTTTCTGCCACCTCTTCTGCACTTGGAAGGTGTGATGGAGATATTGCAGTGCTGAGCACTCCTATCACTTCTTTCGAGCACCATGATGCCCTCTGAGTCATTCCATGGTCACTGCCATCTGAAAAGAGAAGGTTCTCTACCAAAAGTGAGAATAGCATTAATATAAGGGTGTGAACATTAAGAGAAGTGCTTACCGGGCAGTTTGATGAGCATAATATGTACATTTAGCCAGACAGCAGCAGATGTTACACTCCTAGGGTTCATGGATACCCCTGTTGTAGGGTTTTAGTATCAGGAATGTATTCCCTCCCATGGAGCAGGCCTCCAGTCCAATTAGGGGGCAGTTGGTTTCCACCATGACAGACATGCCACTATTGCACCTATTGGCTCATTTGGCCTGGCTGGCCAAATATAAGGCTTGCAGTGTCCACTTTTGAGTATTTTCACTGGTGATTTCTCTCTCTCCCATTGAACTGCATGCAGCGTGGCTTTTCCCAGCTTTCTGTCAGCTGGTCTACATGGAGGAGGTTATCAGCTCAGTTCCAGCAGGATTTTTCAGTGGCCTTGCAGCCCAGGTATGTGGAGTGTTCAGCAATAGGGTCTTACGGTCTATTCCTGGTGGGAATTTTTCTATTTTTCTATTTTTCTAGGTAGGTACTTACTCTAGCCCAGGCTGACCTGGAATTCACTGTGTAGCCTCACATTGGCCTCAAACTCACAGTGATCTTCCCACCTCTGCCTCCCCAGTGCTGGGACTAAAGGTAAGCACCATCATGCCCGGCCCTTGCCAGACTTATTTCCACCTCAAGGACTGGATGTCATGTGAGATTCAGTAGTGATTCTGTTAGGCAGTTAATTAGCTGTTAATTTGGTCCCTTAGGTACTTGGCTCTTAGAGAACTCTCCAGACAGATGTTATCTTTGTCCTGAGACTGATGGATTCAGCTTCCAGCTCTCTCACTTCCTATCTGAGTGTCTTTGAGCAAGTTTCCTATTCTCCCCCAGTCTCTTTCCTCACATTAAAATGAGAGTAATTATCAGGAGTGGTTGCATGGATCTAAGGAGATTTTTTTTTTTTTTCTTGTGGGGTCTCTGTCTAGTCAAGGCTAATCTGAAATTCCCTATGTAGTCTCAGGGTGGCCTTGAACTCATGGCAATCCTCTTACCTCTGCCTCCTGAGTGCTGGGACTAGTAGAGGCATGCACCACCACGACCAGCTCTAAGGAGATTTTCAGTGTGGGATTCTGTTTGTTTGTTGTTTTTGTTTTTCAAAGTAGGGTCTTGCTCTAGCCCAGACTGACCTGGAATTCACTGTGTAGTCTCAGGCTGGCCTTGAACTCACAGCAATCCTCCTATCTCTGCCACAGGAGTGCTGGGAGTAAAGGTGTAGGTCACCACGCCCAGCTCTATTGTAGCCATTTTGAAGGACCTTAATGACATCATTTGTCCTTAAAGCTTATAAAATGTCATCACTATTGACAGCTGTTTCTAAATTTCTGTAGAAGAACATTCAGATAAACAGATTAATTGGCTGGATTATATTTGTATTTTATTATACACTAAACATCTCAATAAATCCAATATATCTCATTTAAAATTATGTGTGTGCTGTATATTGTATGTTTACCAAGTTAATTAGAGTTATCTTGGTTTTTGGGACAGGGCTGGCCTAAAACTGATTATAACCAGGCTGACCTAAAGCTCACAGCACTTCTGTCTCAAACTCCCAAGTGCAGGGATTACAAGTGTGAGTCAGCACACCTGATATGGCAGTTTGAATGTATATTCTCCATAGACTCAGGTGTTTTATTAAAGTTTGTAACTTACATTTCCAGCCACCTGGCTGGAAGAGGTGTCTCTGGGTCCAACCCTAAGGTGTGTTTGGGAGCAGACCCGAATTCCAGCCTCAACCTCTGCCTCCCAAATTCTGGGATTAAAGGTGTGCACCACCACGCCCCACTAAAATATTTATTGAAGGCCTACTTGGTGTTAATCATGCCCCGCAGCATCTGTCCCCTCTCCTCCCTTCTTTTTCCTTGTTTTTTAGAGGGAGGAAATGTCTCACACTAGCTCAGGCTGACCTGGGATTCACTATGCAGTCTCAGGGTGGCCTCGAACTCATGGCGATCCTCCTACCTCTGCCTCCCCAGTGCTGTGATTAAAGGCGTGCGCTACCATGCCCGGCTTTTTTTTTTTGGTAGGGTCTAGATCTAGTCCATGGAATTTACTGTGTAATCTCAGGCTGACCTGGAACTCACAGCAATAGTACTACCTCTGCCTCTCGAGTGCTGGCATTAAGGGCGTGCACCACCACGCTTGACTATTTTTTTTATTTTAAAAATATTTTTATGAGCCGGGCGTGGTGGTGCACGCCTTTAATCCCAGCACTCGGGAGGCAGAGGTAGGAGGATCGCCGTGAGTTCGAGGCCACCCTGAGACTCCCAGGTCAGCCTGGGCTAGAGTGAGACCCTACCTCAAAAAACCAAAAAAAAATATTTTATGTATTTGCAAGGATATATATAAATATATAGCACATGTGTGTGTATGCGCATACCAGGGTCTCTTGTCACTGCAAAGGAATGTCAGATGCTTGCGCCACTTTTTGCATATAGCTTTACCTGGGACATTGAACCCAGGTCAGCAGGCTTTGCAAACAGGTACCTTTAGCTGTCTCAGCTCCTCTTTTAAAATATTTTACTTTTTTTCTTTGTTTTATCAAGGTAGGGTCTCAGTCTAGCCCAGGCTGACCTGGAATTCACTATGTAGTCTCAGGGTGGTCTTGAACTGATGATGATCCTCCTACCTCTGCCTCCTGAGTGCTGGGATTAAAGCCGTGCACCACCATGCCTGACATATTTTACTTTTATTTCTTTTCTGTGTATTTGTGTGTGTGTGTGTCTGTCTGTTTGTATATGTGTGGGCTCATGTGTTTGCAGGTTGCAGGTGAGTGTGCAAATGTGTGCACGTGCATATGAAGGCCATATGTCAAGATAGGATGTCTTGGGCTGGAGAAAAATGGCTTAGCGGTTGAGGCACTTGCCTGCAAAGCCAAAGGACCCAGGTTCAATTCCCCAGGACCCACGTAAGCCAGATGCACAAGGTGGTACATGCGTATGGAGTTCGTTTGCAGTGGCTGGAGGCCCTAGTGCGCCCATTCTCATTCTCTCTCTCTCTCTCTCTCTCTCTGAAAAATAGGATGTCTTCATCAATCGCTCTCTACCTTGTTTTCAAGGTCTCATTCTAGGCCAGGCTGACCTGGAACTCACTCTGAAGTTCCAGGCTGGTGTTGAACTTACGGAGCTCCTCCTCTGCCTCCGGAATGCTGGGATTAGAGGCATGTGCCACCACGCCAGGCTCCTGTACTCTGTACCCACAGAGCAATCTCCCAAGTGCTTCCGACTCTTCTCTCTCCTTCTTTTTGCACTCAAGCCCAGGCTGACCTGGAACTCGAACCGCGGATCTTCCTACCTCTGCCTTCCAAGTGCTGGGATTAAAGGCGTGGGCCACCACGCCGCGGTTGGTTTCCAACTCTTAATCCTCCTGCCTCAGCCTCCCAAATGCTGAGATCACAGGCATGCGCCACCGCACTGATTCAGCACGTGTCCTAGAATAACTTTTCCAGCAATTCTCCTGCCTCCGCCTCCCGAGCGCTGGGATGACACGCCCAGCTGCTGTCACCCATGCCCGGGTGTCAGTACAGCGAAGCGCTGACACTCCGCAAGCCCCTAACCTCCCTCTGTAGCCCTGAGGCTCGGCCGGAGCCGGCCCCGCCCACAGGCGGGATTGGAGGACGAGGCCACGCCCACATCGCTTGATTGGCGCGTCGCCGTCAAGAGACCGGGACAAGCCGCAGACGCCATCCAGGCCAGAAGAGACCGGTCCGAGGCTGGGGACAGACCTTCGGCGTGGCCAGGCTGGTGAGTGGGATCACGGACCGGGCAGTGGAGGGGACATCGGGGGCCCTGGGCGCTGCCCACGTTCTGCACCGCGCTCGTGCTCCAGCTCCGAGCTGACCGTGCCCGGGGGGCCTCATGGGCCAAAGTGGTCAGTCCGGTCTTGTCTTCCAGACCCGGAGGACCGAGGCTCCTGGAGAAGGAGGATCCGCCCAACATGGCATCGGAGGTGAGTGGGACTTCGGGCTTGCAAACAAGTGAGGAAGCCACCTGGAGGCCGGCACAGGATATCGCCTTTTGCCAGACCTAGTACTTGTCCTCGCTGGCTCCTAGCATCTTAACGAGGACGCATTGGTGTCCCCATCACGGTCTTCCCACCGGGCGCTCCCAGGTGGCCCGTTTGACAAACCCACCAACTCCTGGGAGTGGGCCACTATACCCGGCTTTTTGTTTGTTTATTTGTTTTGGGGACAAGCTTTTACTCTTAGCCTAAACTTACTTGGAATTCATTCTGTAGCTCAGGTTGGCCTTGAACTCACAGTGATCCTCCTATCTTAACCTCCAAAGTACTGGGGCTCTTTCTGTGTTTTTTTGATATAGGCCCTTGCTCTGGAACTCACCCAGACTGGCTTTAGTTTACTTTTAAATTATTTAATTTATTATTTATTTTCAAGGAGAGAGAGAAAGAGAATGAGAGTGAACGGATGATCTAGAACCTCTTGCCACTGCAAACGAACTCCAGTTGCATGCACCACTTTGTGAATCTGGCTTTATGTGGGTCCTGGGGAATTGAACTCAGGCCATCAGACTTTGCAAGCAAATGCCTTTAACTGCAGAGCCATCTCTCCAGCCCCAGGCTGGCTTTAAACTCACAGCAGTCCTCCTTAATAGGTCTCTGGAATGTTACTGGTGTGCCCTCATCTTCTCAGTCCCCACCATGTAGAGACCCTTCTGCCACAACGGTTTGCCACTGTGAATAGTTCATATACGGCTATGAAGATGGCTCAGTAGGTAAAAGTGCTGGCTGGGCAAGGCGTGGTGGCACACGCCTTTAATCCCAGCACTTGGGAAATAGAGGTAGGAGGATCGCTGTGAGTTCAAGGCCACCCTGAGACTACATAGTGAATTCCAGGTCAGCCTGGGCTAGAGTGAGACCCTACTTAAAAAAAAAAAAAAAGTCCTGGCTATGCAAACCTGATAACCAGAGTTCAGGTCCCCAAAGAAGCCAGGCACAGATAGCACCTGTTTGTGTAATCCCAAGTGCCTGCGGCAGTGGGAGGCAGAGTCAGGAGAATCCTGAAGTTCCCAGGCCAGCTAGTCTGCATTTGTAGCAGCAAACAACAGAGACCTGTTTCCTCATAAAAGGTGAGGATCGACACCTTGAGATTGCCCTCTGGCCTTCACATGCACACCATGGCATACACACACCCATGTACACATACCTCAGCTTACACATGCATGTGCTCACACACGCATACACATAGACATATACACACACACGCACACTAAGTTCAGTCATCAAAGTGTTCTTGTCCTCCTATGATATGGAAAGAGCCAGGAGGTAAGGACCTCTCTGTGCATCTCCAGTGACCTCACAGGGGTCAAGGGCCCGATCTCTTCTGTGTCATTGTCCCCTCCTTTTCTTCAGATCAGGGACTTTTAGCTTCTCTTCGTGACCATGCCTACCAAGGCACAGGTACAGGTTCCTTCCTTGGACTTCAGTTAATTTATCTAACACACGAACATGATGACAGCTGTTGGGCTTCATCTGTAAGGTACTGAGATCATGAGCTCATTGCTCTGAGGTTTTCAGGTAAAAGGGGCTACCTAGGTTCCAGTCCTTTCTGGCCCTCATTAGCTGGTGAGTCACCCTCCCCCTTTCTTTCTTTCTCCCTCCCCCACCCCTCACCAATTCATCTGAATAAACAGGTTAAGATGGCCCGTCCTAGCAGCTGGGTCATGTGGTAGAGGGCCAGGAGCAAGGCCTGGACTATTGAACCGGACACACTTGGTTTTCATGCCAGAGTTAACCTGCCTGAACCTCTTTGCTCATTTGTAAAGTAGGTGTAACAGTGTGAACAGCACAAAGGCAAACTTACCTTTTTTTTTTTTTTTTTTTTTGCCTGGGGGGGGGGCATGCTTCCCAGGAGTAGGCCTTGTGCATGCCAGGCAAGTGCTGTATTACTGAACTACATCCCCGATGTATATGAAACTGCATTGTGTTCCCAGGCAATATAAAGCCAAGAAATAAATGGTGGCTAACTGGGACAGTTATTTTTTTTTCTTTGTGTGTGGTATGGGTGCACGTGTATATGCATGTTCATATATATGTATGTGCATGTACATGTAGAGACTCTCCACCTTATTCTTTGAGACAGGGTCTCTTTCCAAACTGATTTGTCTAGACTAGCTAGCTAGTGAAGCCTGGAGAGCCTTCTGGTGCGCATTGCCATCCTGGGATTTTATGTGGGTGCTGGCAATCTGAACTCAGGTTCCCATACTTGCATGGGAAACAGTTTTCCCACTGAGCTATCTCTTCAGCTTCCCCCCCCCACCACCACCCTTCTTTGCAGTCAGGCTGGCCTCAGCTCCTGTTTCTCTTGCCTGTATCTGCCAAGTGCTGGGATGATAGGTGTGGGTGTCATAGCTAGCTAAGAGTAACAACTCTGATTCTTACCTTCTGCATTCTAAAGTGGTTGTTGCTCAGTCAGCCCAACCTGACTCTGTGCCCCTGGCCTGGGGAACAATGCCCTCCACTGCACTGGGCCCTGCCCTCTCCCAGTGACCAGTTGGAGGCACCTCACTCTCACCTGCTGAGATCTTTCAAAAGTCTTTCAGAGCTGGGCATGGTGGGGCATCCTCTAATTCTAGCATTTGAGAGGCTGATGCAGAAGGACCATACGTTTGAGGCCAAACCTGGACAATATACTAAATTTCAGGCTAACCTGAACTACATTTGAGACCCGTCACGACAAGCAAAAACATAGGAGTGTAGTTCACTAGACGAGTGGTTGCCTAGCATGCACAGGGCCTTAGGCATGGAAAGAAAGCCCAGGCATTGTGGCTCACTCCCTTGGTCTCAGAACTTGGGAAGCTGACTGTGGATCACTGTGAGTTCAAGACCAGCCTGGGCTACAGAGTGAGTTCTAGGTCAGCCTGGGCTAGAATGTGACCTTGCCTCAAAGAACCAAAAAGAACAAAAAAGAAAGAAAGAGGAGAAAGAGGGCTAGAGAGATAGCTTGGTGGTTAAAGGCTCATGGTTACAAAGCCTGCCAGCTGGGGTTCAGTTACCAGATGCCAAAAGCCACATGCAAAAGTGGTGCATTTATCTGGCATTTGTTTGTAGCAGCAAGAGACATGGCATACACATAAATAAATAAGCTATGCAACACACACACACACACACACACACACACACATATACACACACACACACACACACACACACATATATATATATATATATATATATATATATATATATATATATATACACATATATATATAGTTTTTTGAGGTAGGATTTCACTCTGGTCCAAGCTGACCTGGAATTCACTATGTAGTCTCAGGGTGGCCTCAAACTCATGGTGATCCTTCTACCTCTGACTCCTGAGTACTGGGATTAAAGGCATGTGCCACCATGCCCGGCTTATATATATAAATTTAAGAAAGAAGAAAACCTGCTAGTGAGGCCAGATCTTGGTCCCCAAGCAAAATGACACCACTTTGCTCAGGAATCAGCTGGGCTCCAGGTGACCTCATCTTGCCCTAAGTTATCCTGTGGGTTAGTACTAATTGTTTTGGCTGCAGCCTTGCTTGTTAAATAGTTGTTATTACTAACATGCACAGTCGCCAAAAGCTTGTCCAAGGGAGGTGTGTCAGGCTCCCTCCCAGATCTCCCCCAGCAGGCTGCTAGCTAGCTTCCTGTTCTGAGTGGCTACCCTGGCCCTCTGACCCCAGTGGTAGGCTCCAGGGCCCCACGTGGTGCCTTGGTGGAGATCCAGTATTGGTGGGGCAGCTGAAGGGTAGGTGTGGGCCTGCTTCCAAGGCTCGGTGGGGGGTGGTGATGGAAGCTGCTGCATGTCCTATTGGGTCAGAGTTCTTCCGCAGCAGGACTGTTGAACATTGAAGGGTTAATTCACAGCCTGGAACCAGAGCTTGGTGGAGACCCCTGTGGTACCCAGAGGAACCAGGAGTAGAGATAGATAAAGCACACTTTGTAACAGCTAGCATTTGAGTCGTCACTGAGGGCCAGGAACTGTGCTATACATGCTCTTTGCAATTTTGTGTGTGTGTGTGTTTCAAAAAAACTTTTTTTAAACACTTTCCATGATTATAAAAAGTATCCCATGGTAATGCCCTCCCTCCCCCCACTTTCCCCTTTGAAACTGCATTCTCCATCATATCCCCTCCCCCTCTCAATTAGTCTTTCTTTTATTTTCATGTCATGATCTTTTCCTCCTATTATGATGGTCTTGTGTAGGCAGTGTCAGGCACTGTGAGATCATGGATATCCAGGCCATTTGTGTCTGGAGGAGCATGTTGTAAGGAATCCTACCCTTCCTTTGGCTCTTACATTCTTTCCGCCACCTCTTCCACAATAGACCCTGAGCCTTGGAAGGTGTGATAGAGATATTGCAGTATTGAGCACTCCTGTCACTTCTTTCCAGCACCATGATGCCTTTTGAGTCATCCCAAGGTCACTGCCATCTGAAAAGAGAAGATTCTCTACCAAAAGTGAGAGTAGCATTAATATAAGGGTATGAACATTAAGAGAAGTGCTTACTGGGCAGTTTGATAAGCATAGTATATACATTTAGCCAGACAGCAGCAGACATTTCACCCCTAGAGCTCATGACTACCTCTGTTATAGGTTTTCAGTATCAGGGATGTATTCCCTCCCATGGAGCGGGCCTCCAGTCCAATTAGAGCATGGTTTGTTCCCCCCATAACAGACGTGCCACTATTGCACCTGTTGGCTCATTTGGCCTGGCTGGCCAAATATAAGACTTGTAGTGTCCACTGTTGAGTATCTTCACTGGTGATTTTTCTTTCTCCCATTGAACTGCATGCAGAATGGCTTTTTCCAGCTTTCTGTCAGCTGGTCTACATGGAGGAGGTTATCAGCTCAGTTCCAGCAGGATTTCTCAGTGGCCTTGCAGCCCAAGTATGTGGACTCTTGCAATTTTTTTTGTTTTGTTTTGTTTTGTTTTTAGGTAGTGTCTCACTGTAGCCCACGTTGACCTGGAATTTGCTATGTAGTCTCAGAGTGGCCTTGAACTCATAGTGATTGTCCTACCTCTGCCTCCCAAGTGCTGGGATTTAAGGCGTGTGCCACCACACCCAGCATAAATAGTATCTAAATGAATGCTCACAGCAAGCCTATCACATAGGTAGTGTTACTCCTGCTTTATGGAGATGAAACTATGACGTTTCAGGAAGTTTTGTAATAAGGGCTGAGGAGATAGCTCAGTGAATAAAGTGCTTGCCTCCCAAGCATGAGAACCTGAGTTGTATCCCCAGAACTGCTAGGTGTGAAGACTGGGCATGTAACTCAGTCGGTAGAGTACTTGTCCAGCATGCATGAAGCCTTGGGTTCCATCCCCAGCCCAAATAAATTATATACAGTGGTTCATGCCTATGATCCCAGAACTCAGGAGGTAGAGGCAGGAGGATCAGAAGTTCAAGGTCATCCTCATCTACATACCAAATTTGAGATAGTCTGGGCTCATGGCTACATGAGATCCTGTCTCAAAATAATAACAATAGGGCTAGAGAGATGGCTTAATAGTTAAGTGCTTGCCTGTGAAGCCTAAGGACCCTGGTTCGAGGCTCCATTCCCCAGGACCCACGTTAGCCAGATGCACAAAAGGGCGCACACATCTGGAGTTCATTTGCAGTGGCTGGAGGCCCTGGCACGCCCATTCTCTCTCTATCTACCTCTTTATCTTTCTCTCTCTGTCACTCTCAAATAAATAAATTAAAATAAACAAAAAATTAAAAAAGAAAAAATAATAACAATAAATGCTAGGTGTTGTGTTACACACCTATTAGTCCCATCTCTGGGGAGGTGGAGACAGGAGGATTCCTGGGGTTCACTGACCACTTTAGCTAATTAGTGTGCTCCAGGCCAATGAGAGACCTTGTCTCAAAAAAAAAAAAAAATGGTTGACAGAATTCTTGAGGATGATTCCAAGTGTTGTCACCTGGTCTCCACATGCATATGCACACACAGACCCATGCACACACACGAATTTATACACATGCATTGAAAATGAAAGAACTGGACTGGAGGGATGGATTAGCAAAGCCAGAAGGACCCACATTCAACTCCCCAGGACCCATGTAAGCCAGATGCGCAAGGTGGTACATGCCTCTGGAGTTTGTTTGCAGTGGCTGGAGGCCCTAGCGTGCCCATTTTCAATCTGTCTCTCTCTCTTTCCATCTCTCTATTTCCCTCACTCTCAAATATTTTTTTTTTCAATTTTTTTGAGGTAGGGTCTTGCTCTAGACCAGGCTGACCTGGAATTCACTATGTAGTCTCAGGGTGGCCTTGAACTCATGGTGATCCTCCTACGTCTGCCTCCCGAGTGCTAGGATTAAAGGCCTGTGCCATCACTCCCGGCTAAACATTTCTTTCTTTCTTTTTTGGATTATTAAGATGATTTACTATTATTATTTTAACAACTTTTATGATTATAAACAATATTCCATGGTAATGCCCTCCCTCCCCTACTTTCCCCTTTGAAACTCCATTCTCCATCATATCCCTTCCCCCTCTCAATCAGTCTCTCTTTTATTTTGATGTCATCATCTTTTCCTCCTATTATGATGGTCTTGTGTAGGTAGTGTCAGGCACTGTGAGATCATGGATATCCAGGCCATTTTGTATCTGGGTGGAGCACATTGTAAGGAGTCCTATCCTTCCTTCGGCTCTTACATTCTTTCCGCCACCTCTTCCACAATAGACCCTGAGCCTTGGAAGGTGTGATAGAGGTATTGCAGTGCTGAGCACTCCTGTCACTTCTTTCCAGCACCATGATGCCTTTTGAGTCATCCCAAGGTCACTGCCATCTGAAAAGAGAAGATTCTCTACCAAAAGTGAGAGTAGCATTAATATAAGGGTATGAACATTAAGAGAAGTGCTTACTGGGCAGTTGGATAAGCATAGTATACACATTTAGCCAGACAGCAGCAGACATTTCACCCCTAGAGCTCATGACTACCCCTGTTTTAAGTTTTCAATATCAGGGATGTATTCCCTCCCATGGAGCAGGCCTCCAATTAGAGGGCAGTTGGTTTCCACCATGACAGACATGCCACTATTGCATCCATTGACTCATTTGGCCTGGCAAACATTTCTTTTTTAAAAAATATTTTTATTTATTTATTTATTTGAGAAGGAGAGAGAAAGAGGCAGATAGAGAATGGCACTCAGGGCCTCCAGCCACTGCAAACAAACTCCAGATGCATGTGCCCCTTGTGCATCTAGTTTACGTGGGTCCTGGGGAGTTAAACTTGGATCCTTTGGCTTTGCAGGCAAATGCCTTAATGGCTAAGCCATTTCTCCAGCCCTCAGATATATTTTTTTGTTTTGTTTTTTGTTTTTGTTTTACTAGGTAGGGTCTCACTCTAGCCCAGGCTGACCTAGAATTCACTATGTAGTCTCAGGTGGCCTTGAACTCACGGCAATCCTCCTACCTCTGCCTCCCAAGTGCTGGGATTAAAGGCATGCATCACCACGCCCGGCTTCAAATAATTTTTTTAATGTATTGGTTTACTCATTTCTTTATTGAAAGACATTTTTATTTATTTATTTGACAGAGAAAGAGGGGGAGGGAGAGAGAAGAATGGGTGTGCCAGGGCCTCCAGCCACTGCAGACGAACTCCAGATGCATGTGCCCCTTGTGCACCTGGCTAACCTGGGTCTTGGAGAATCAAACCTGGGTCCTTTGCCTCTGCAGGCAAATGCCTTAACCACTAAGCCATCCCTCCATCCCATTTAAAAAATAATAATAAAAGGAAAGAACTGGGCTGGAGAGATGGTTTCATGTTCAAGTCACTTGCCTTTGAAGCTTAAGGACCCAGGTTTGATTCCCCAGTACCCACATGTGGTGGTTTGATTCAGGTGTCCCCCATAAACTTAGGTGTTCTGAATACTAGGTTCTCAGCAGATGGAGATTTGGGAACCAACACCTCCTGGAGGCAGTGTATTGTTGGGGATGGGTTTATGGGTATTATAGACAGCTTCCCCTTGCTAGTATTTGGCACATTCTCCTGTTGATGTTATCCACCTGATGTTGGCCAGGAGGTGGTATCCACCCTCTGCTCATGCCATCATTTTCCCCTGCCATCATGGAGCTTCACCTCAAGTCTGTAAGGCAAAATAAACCTTTTTTCCCAAAAGCTGCTCTTGGTCAGGTGATTTCTGCCAGCAATGTGAACCTGACTGCAACAGCACATAAGCCAGATGCATGCCTCTGGAGTTCATTTGCAATGGCTAGAGGCCCTGGTTGCCTGTTCTCTTTCTCTTTCTCTCTCATAACTAAATAAAAATAAAATAAAATATATACATATATATTTTTTTTTGGTTTTTTGAGGTAGGGTCTCACTCTAGCTTAGGCTGACCTGGAATTCACTATGTAGTCTCAGGGTGGCCTTGAACTCAAGGCCATCCTCCTACCTCTGCCTCCCAAGTGCTGGGATTAAAGGCATGCAACATATATATATGTATCATGGTTCATATATATATCACTGCTCACTCTCTGGGTTTCTGACTCCCTGAGTCTTAGTTCCTTATCCACCTAGCGAGAATAATTCTGCCCAGTGGCCCCTGTTGGTATGTCTCCTATGAGTGCTTTTATGAGACTCTGTTCTGGAGGCTGGGCATGGGATTGATTGTTCCTGCTCTCTTCACCAGAGTGGGAAGCTATGGGGTGGCCGGTTTGTGGGGGCAGTGGACCCCATCATGGAGAAGTTCAACTCATCCATCACCTATGACCGGCACCTGTGGGAGGTGGACGTGCAGGGCAGCAAGGCCTACAGCAGGGGCCTGGAGAAGGCGGGGCTCCTCACCAAGGCTGAGATGGACCGGATACTGCAAGGCCTGGACAAGGTACTCTCCATGTCCCAAACCCCACTCTAGATCCCATTTTTGGGGACCCATGCTCCTACCAAATCCCTGAGTACATTTCACTTTAGTTTCCCTCCTTGATTCCTGCTCCTAAGCCACCCCACCCCCCAAATCCCTCACTAGAGGATTCTGTATAAGAGCTCGACAGGGCTGGAGAGATGGTTTAGCAGTTAAGCGCTTGCCTGTGAAGCCTACGGACCCCAGTTCAAGGCTCGATTCCCCAGGACCCACGTTAGCCAGATGCATAAAGGGGCACACGCATCTGGAGTTTGTTTGCAGTGGCTGGAGGCCCTGGTGTGCCCATTCTCTCTCTCTCTGTCTCTGCCTCTCTCTCTCTCTGCCTCTCTCTCTCTCTCTGTCGCTCTCAAATAAATAAATAAAAATAAAAATAAAAGAGCTCTACAGCTGAGCCCTTAACTGGGGAATTCTAGTAGGCAAGTACCCTACTGTTGAGCCATGCCCCCAGACCCTTATTGACAGATTCAAAGCAAGCACTGTATCTCTGAGCCACCCCTAACCCTCACATCCTGGTGTATAAATCACAGTATTCCACACTTGTTTTATCTTACAGTAATTATATGACTGGAGAAATGCTATATAGTGAGCGTCTTTGTTCGTCTTAATGAACGCTGTCACCCCTGTGACTCATGGCAGAGGTGGTTTGGGCCTGAAATACTTCCTCAGGGATGGAGGCTGTACAATAGCCTGGCTTTTGTACAGGAGCAGGGAATGAAGGAGGACCAGGGCAGGAACCCTCTCGGCTACTGATGTCTGTTTCGCTGATCCCCTGGGTTATGCCAATTCCTACAGGTTGCTGAAGAGTGGGCCCAGGGCACTTTCAAACTGCACCCCAATGATGAGGACATCCATACAGGCCAATGAGCGGCGCCTGAAGGTACAACTTCCCTCTCTGCCTCCCTGGCTTCCACTTTCCACTTTGCCCTGGTCCACTTAGCATCGTTGGCAGAGCAGAAATGGTGACAGGTACCTGGGCATGAAGGGAAGAGCACAGGGCTGGCAAGAACCCCTGCCTAGCCTAGGGTTGCCCCTGTAGGAATTTGGGATTGATTGGAGTGACATGAGAAATACAAGAGAGGAAGGAAGCCAGCACATACTATTCTTTACTGGAGGGACAGCAGCTCTCCCGGGATGGAGCTACTGCACTTGAACGTGGGAGAGATTAGAGATAGAAAGGGTGAGGGATGGGGGGAGTCTTTGGGAGTGAAGAGTGAGGGGGACGTGAGGACTAATTGCCTGCCCAGGTGGCCTGATTCATAGCTCTTGAGGCTGGGTCTTTGAGTGATAAGCTTGCTTTGTAACATATGTCTCTTATACTATGGTCCAGGAAAGTTTTTTTTGTTGTTGTTTGCTTGTTTGTTTTGTTTTCGAGGTAGGGTCTCCCTCTAGCCCAGGCTGACCTGGAATTCACTATGCAGTCTCAGGCTGGCTTCGAACTCACAGCGATCCTCCCACCTCTGCCTCCTGAGTGCTGGGATTAAAGGCGTGCGCCACCATTCTCAGCTAGGTCCAGGAAAGTTTTATGGTCCACTAAGGTCAATGGCCCGAGGTCAGTGGTTCATTAACCCTTGGACCCCCACTGGGCCGTGAGCACACAGTCCCCCACCTCGTGCCTTCCTCCTCCCCCAGGAGCTCATCGGTGAGACGGCCGGGAAGCTGCACACAGGACGCAGTCGGAATGACCAGGTGCCACCAGCTCTTTCACCCACTGCTGTGACCTTGCCAGCTCTGGGAGCCCTCTGAGCTCTGATTCCCTAGGGAAGGAACATGTTCCCTTCCCTGAGTGTCACCTCCCCCTCTGCACAGGTCGTCACAGACCTCAGGCTGTGGATGCGCCAGACCTGTTCCAAACTCTCCGCTCTCCTCTGGGCACTCATCAGAACTATGGTGGACCGGGCAGAGGCGTGAGTCCCCTGGGGAACAGAGATGACCACCAGCATAGCCAGGTTCTGCTCTCCTCTGAGCACCATACCCGGGTGATAGGAATGAACAGACTTGGGGGAGAGGGGCAGGCTCAGGGGTACAGGGCGGGCTTAGATCTCCTGAAATAATACAGAGCCGAAAGGAGTGGAGTGCATCTGTATCCCTGCCCTAGGTCAGCTTAGGTCAGAGGGCAGGGAAAACACTGGCCCTCTGAGGATCTCAGGAGACTATAGCACCAAGCCAAGACCCAAATGCCCAAGGAAAGGGCCTGGCTGAGCCTGGAGAAGGTAGAATGGCCCCTCAGCTTAAGACCATCCTACGCCCCTGTTGCAGTCCGGTTCACATTGCTGGTAGAAATCAACCCAACCAAGAGCAGCTTGTGGGAAAAAGAGGTTTATTTTGACTTACAGGCTCGAGGGGAAGCTCCACGATGGCAGGGGGAAATGATGGCATGAGCAGAGGGTGGACATCACCCCCTGGCCAACATCAGGTGGACAACAGCAACAGGAGAGTGTGCCAAACACTGGCATGGGGAAACTGGCTATAACACCCATAAGCCCACTTCCAACAATACACTCCCTCCAGGAGGCATTAATTCCCAAATCTCCATCAGCTGGGAACCCAGCATTCAGAACACCTAAGTTTATGGGGGACACCTGAATCAAACCACCACAGCCCCCATCCCCACCGCACACAGAAGGCAGAGACAAAGACTGCCTCTGCAAGCTTCTCGGCTCTGTTGTCCTCAGGACTGGCTTTGTCCCCTACAGACCTGGCAAAAAAAAAGCCACTGAAAGATCCATAGGTGGCATCAGGGTCGGGGGTGACCCCTCTATCCTAATTCCCTGTGTGTTTCCATTTCATAGACCTCATCTGCTGGGAATGGGGTGCAAGGGCATATGAATGAGGGTGACCTGCTGGGAAGAACAGGGGATAAGGCTAATGAGTTGGAGAGGTTTTTTTTTTTGGCATTGTATGCATTTTTTTTGAGGTAGGGTCTCACTCTAGCTTAGGCTGACCTGGAATTCACTATGTAGTCTCAGGGTGGCCTTGAACTCAAGGCCATCCTCCTACCTCTGCCTCCCAAGTGCTGGGATTAAAGGCATGCAACATATATATATGTATCATGGTTCATATATATATCACTGCTCACTCTCTGGGTTTCTGACTCCTGAGTCTTAGTTCCTTATCCACCTAGCGAGAATAATTCTGCCCAGTGGCCCCTGTTGGTATGTCTCCTATGAGTGCTTTTATGAGACTCTGTTCTGGAGGCTGGGCATGGGATTGATTGTTCCTGCTCTCTTCACCAGAGTGGGAAGCTATGGGGTGGCCGGTTTGTGGGGGCAGTGGACCCCATCATGGAGAAGTTCAACTCATCCATCACCTATGACCGGCACCTGTGGGAGGTGGACGTGCAGGGCAGCAAGGCCTACAGCAGGGGCCTGGAGAAGGCGGGGCTCCTCACCAAGGCTGAGATGGACCGGATACTGCAAGGCCTGGACAAGGTACTCTCCATGTCCCAAACCCCACTCTAGATCCCATTTTTGGGGACCCATGCTCCTACCAAATCCCTGAGTACATTTCACTTTAGTTTCCCTCCTTGATTCCTGCTCCTAAGCCACCCCACCCCCCAAATCCCTCACTAGAGGATTCTGTATAAGAGCTCGACAGGGCTGGAGAGATGGTTTAGCAGTTAAGCGCTTGCCTGTGAAGCCTACGGACCCCAGTTCAAGGCTCGATTCCCCAGGACCCACGTTAGCCAGATGCATAAAGGGGCACACGCATCTGGAGTTTGTTTGCAGTGGCTGGAGGCCCTGGTGTGCCCATTCTCTCTCTCTCTGTCTCTGCCTCTCTCTCTCTCTGCCTCTCTCTCTCTCTCTGTCGCTCTCAAATAAATAAATAAAATAAAAATAAAAGAGCTCTACAGCTGAGCCCTTAACTGGGGAATTCTAGTAGGCAAGTACCCTACTGTTGAGCCATGCCCCCAGACCCTTATTGACAGATTCAAAGCAAGCACTGTATCTCTGAGCCACCCCTAACCCTCACATCCTGGTGTATAAATCACAGTATTCCACACTTGTTTTATCTTACAGTAATTATATGACTGGAGAAATGCTATATAGTGAGCGTCTTTGTTCGTCTTAATGAACGCTGTCACCCCTGTGACTCATGGCAGAGGTGGTTTGGGCCTGAAATACTTCCTCAGGGATGGAGGCTGTACAATAGCCTGGCTTTTGTACAGGAGCAGGGAATGAAGGAGGACCAGGGCAGGAACCCTCTCGGCTACTGATGTCTGTTCGCTGATCCCCTGGGTTATGCCAATTCCTACAGGTTGCTGAAGAGTGGGCCCAGGGCACTTTCAAACTGCACCCCAATGATGAGGACATCCATACGGCCAATGAGCGGCGCCTGAAGGTACAACTTCCCTCTCTGCCTCCCTGGCTTCCACTTTCCACTTTGCCCTGGTCCACTTAGCATCGTTGGCAGAGCAGAAATGGTGACAGGTACCTGGGCATGAAGGGAAGAGCACAGGGCTGGCAAGAACCCCTGCCTAGCCTAGGGTTGCCCCTGTAGGAATTTGGGATTGATTGGAGTGACATGAGAAATACAAGAGAGGAAGGAAGCCAGCACATACTATTCTTTACTGGAGGGACAGCAGCTCTCCCGGGATGGAGCTACTGCACTTGAACGTGGGAGAGATTAGAGATAGAAAGGGTGAGGGATGGGGGGAGTCTTTGGGAGTGAAGAGTGAGGGGGACGTGAGGACTAATTGCCTGCCCAGGTGGCCTGATTCATAGCTCTTGAGGCTGGGTCTTTGAGTGATAAGCTTGCTTTGTAACATATGTCTCTTATACTATGGTCCAGGAAAGTTTTTTTTGTTGTTGTTTGCTTGTTTGTTTTGTTTTCGAGGTAGGGTCTCCCTCTAGCCCAGGCTGACCTGGAATTCACTATGCAGTCTCAGGCTGGCTTCGAACTCACAGCGATCCTCCCACCTCTGCCTCCTGAGTGCTGGGATTAAAGGCGTGCGCCACCATTCTCAGCTAGGTCCAGGAAAGTTTTATGGTCCACTAAGGTCAATGGCCCGAGGTCAGTGGTTCATTAACCCTTGGACCCCCACTGGGCCGTGAGCACACAGTCCCCCACCTCGTGCCTTCCTCCTCCCCCAGGAGCTCATCGGTGAGACGGCCGGGAAGCTGCACACAGGACGCAGTCGGAATGACCAGGTGCCACCAGCTCTTTCACCCACTGCTGTGACCTTGCCAGCTCTGGGAGCCCTCTGAGCTCTGATTCCCTAGGGAAGGAACATGTTCCCTTCCCTGAGTGTCACCTCCCCCTCTGCACAGGTCGTCACAGACCTCAGGCTGTGGATGCGCCAGACCTGTTCCAAACTCTCCGCTCTCCTCTGGGCACTCATCAGAACTATGGTGGACCGGGCAGAGGCGTGAGTCCCCTGGGGAACAGAGATGACCACCAGCATAGCCAGGTTCTGCTCTCCTCTGAGCACCATACCCGGGTGATAGGAATGAACAGACTTGGGGGAGAGGGGCAGGCTCAGGGGTACAGGGCGGGCTTAGATCTCCTGAAATAATACAGAGCCGAAAGGAGTGGAGTGCATCTGTATCCCTGCCCTAGGTCAGCTTAGGTCAGAGGGCAGGGAAAACACTGGCCCTCTGAGGATCTCAGGAGACTATAGCACCAAGCCAAGACCCAAATGCCCAAGGAAAGGGCCTGGCTGAGCCTGGAGAAGGTAGAATGGCCCCTCAGCTTAAGACCATCCTACGCCCCTGTTGCAGTCCGGTTCACATTGCTGGTAGAAATCAACCCAACCAAGAGCAGCTTGTGGGAAAAAGAGGTTTATTTTGACTTACAGGCTCGAGGGGAAGCTCCACGATGGCAGGGGGAAATGATGGCATGAGCAGAGGGTGGACATCACCCCCTGGCCAACATCAGGTGGACAACAGCAACAGGAGAGTGTGCCAAACACTGGCATGGGGAAACTGGCTATAACACCCATAAGCCCACTTCCAACAATACACTCCCTCCAGGAGGCATTAATTCCCAAATCTCCATCAGCTGGGAACCCAGCATTCAGAACACCTAAGTTTATGGGGGACACCTGAATCAAACCACCACAGCCCCCATCCCCACCACACACAGAAGGCAGAGACAAAGACTGCCTCTGCAAGCTTCTCGGCTCTGTTGTCCTCAGGACTGGCTTTGTCCCCTACAGACCTGGCAAAAAAAAAGCCACTGAAAGATCCATAGGTGGCATCAGGGTCGGGGGTGACCCCTCTATCCTAATTCCCTGTGTGTTTCCATTTCATAGACCTCATCTGCTGGGAATGGGGTGCAAGGGCATATGAATGAGGGTGACCTGCTGGGAAGAACAGGGGATAAGGCTAATGAGTTGGAGAGGTTTTTTATTTTTGGCATTGTATGCATGTGTGTGTGTAATGTATAGTGTATACACATGTGCATGCGGCTGTGCTCCCTGGTGCTTAGAGGCCAGGGGAGCATGCTGAGTGATCTTCCTTTAGTGCTCATCCACTTATTTCTTTGAGATTGAATTTCTCTCTCTCTTTCTGAAAGTGAAGCTGTACACTTTTTGTTTTATTTTGTTTTCTTTTGTTGAGGTAGGGTCTCTCTCCAGCCCAGGCTGACCTGCAATTCACTATGTAGTCTCAGGCTGGCCTCGAACTCACAGCATGCCTCCTACCTCAGCCTCCCAAGCACTGGGATTAAAGGCGTGTGCCACCATACCCAGCTACAGCTGTAATTTTTTAAAAAAAATTTTATTTATTTCCTTAGAGAGAGAAAGATGAAGGCACACACACAGAGAAATGCAGAGAGAAAGAGATTGGGTGTGCCAGGGCTTTCAGCCACTACAAACTCCACATGCATGTGCTGCCTTGTGCATCTGGCTTTATGTGGGTCCTGGGGAACTAAATCTATGTCCTTTGGCTTTGTAGGCAAGTACCTTAACCGTTAAGCCATTTCTCCAGCCCTGGCGCTTTATTTATTTATTTTTCTTTCTGAGGTAGTGTCTCACTCTAGTCCAGGCTGACCTGGAGTTCACTAGGTAGTCTCAGGGTGGCCTTGAATTTACAGTGATCTTCCTACCTCTGCCTCTTGAGTGCTGGGATTAAAGGCGTGTGCTACCACACCTGGTAAGACCTGTAAGACCCAGCCATTCTCTGGTCTTCAGTCCCCACAAGACTGGAGTTACAGGTATGTGCGGTCATACCAACCTGTTTATGTGGGTTCTGAAGAATCAGCAGGCTTGGTGGTTCATGCCTTTAATCCCAGCACTTGGGAGACAGAGGTAGGAGAATCCCTGTGAGTTTGAGGCCCGCTTGGGACTACAGAGTGAATTCCAGGTCAGCCTGGACTAGAGAGAGACCCTACCTTGGAAAAAATCAAAAACAAAAGCAAACAAGAAAGAATCAAACTCAGGTGTTCTTGAGAACTTTTCAGACCAGGGTTTTTTGTTTGTTTGTTTGTATGTATGTATGTTTTTTGTTTGTTTTTGAGGTAGGGTCTCACTCTAGTCCAGGCTGACCTGGAATTCACTATATAGTCTCAGGGTGGCCTCGAACACACAGCAATCCTCCTACCTCTGCTTCCCCAGTGCTGGGATTAAAGGTGTGCGCCACCACACCCAGCCCAGGGTTGTTTTTAATGGAGTAATGAGTATTCTAAAATCAAATGCAGTGATGGTTATACACTAAGGGTAGCCTGGAACTCCCTATATAGTCTAGGGTGCTTTTGGCAATACTCCTGCATCAAGTTTTTTTCTTTTTTTAATTTGCAAGCAGAGAGAGAGAGAGAGATACAGAGAAGAGAGACGGGGAGAATAGGTGTACCAGGGCCTCAACCACTGCAAACGAACTCCAGATGCATGCACCACTTTGTGCATCTGGCTTTACATGGGTACTGGGGAATCGAACCTGGGTTGTTAGGCTTTTTAGGTAAGCACCTTAACCACTGAGCAATTTCTCCAGCCCTGCCTCAGCTTCTTAAGCATTAAGATTACAGATATTTGCCATCATTCCCTACCTGGTCTAGTCATTTGATCTTACTATGGGTCTTGTTTCCATTAAGACCTCTTTGTCCTCAGGTGATCATTGGGTCTCTTATGCAGGTAGAGTCCTGTTTCCCCCTGAAATGGCCCAGGCCTGTAGGGTTCCAAGTGTCAGAGGCAATCCTTCCCTATCCCTGCCTGTCCCCAGCCCCTCAGGTCTGCTCTTTCCCTCTCTCTACAGAGAACGGGACATCCTCTTCCCAGGGTACACACATCTGCAGAGGGCTCAGCCAATCCGATGGAGCCATTGGATCCTGAGGTGAGCAGTGTGGAGTGGGGACATTGTGAAGGGGCCCTGTGTAGGGGTCGTGATGGAGGGGAGAACCCCAGACACCCTGACCATCCAGCCCTGGCTTCCCACAGTCATGCCGTGGCGCTGACTCGAGACTCCGAGAGGCTGCTGGAAGTTCAGAAGCGGATCAATGTCCTGCCCCTGGGGAGGTGAGCCAGGCTGTAGAGTCCCCAAGGCCTGATGGGAGATGGGGGTGGGACATTGTTACACAGTCAGTTTGACTCTCAGGGATTGACCAAAGGAGAGAAGGTATCTAATTAGCCAGAGTGGGGTCCTAGGGAAATGGCTCCGTGGGTAAGGATCTGAGGTCAGATGTCAGCACCCACATGAAAGGCAGACATGGTGGTACGTGCCTGTAATGCATGCTATGTAATGCACTGGGGAGGCAGACAGGAGGATCCTGGAGCTTGCTGGCTAGCTAGTCCAGCAGAATCATTGAGCTTCAGGTTCAGTGAGAGAGCTTGCCTCAAAGAATAAAATGGAAAGCAATGGAGGACACCTAATGTCAACTTCTGGCCTCCACATGCCCGTACACCATGTGCACATGCATTCTGCACACACACACACGAACATGCATGTATACACATACATACACATACAAAAAAAAAACAAAAAACCAAACCTGTAAGACTGAATTAGCCAGGAGCAGAACCCCGCCTGTCTCCCAGTGCTCTCTAACACAGAGACAACCAAGTGCACAAATGTGTCTGAGCCAAGCCAGCACTCTCCAGGGTCCTCCCAGATAGCCCAGCCAGCTGCCTGTGGCCCATCATTTTTCCTGCATGGGGACAAGTATTCTGGGCACCCCAGCTGGCTAGGCCAGGAAAGGGATTGAGAAACTACCGCTTGGTTTTGGTATCATGTGTGTGTGGCACTATATGGTACCCAGAGCCTCAGTCACTATGAATTCCCTGTGTGTACAGCGGCGCCATCGCAGGCAATCCTTTGGGTGTGGACCGGGAGCTGCTTCGAGCAGGTAAGGTACCCCACCGATCCACCCTGCTGCTGTCACCCTCAGCCTCCTGGGCAGAGTCGTTCACTTATTATATATGGGTGTTGAAGTTATTGGGGTCACCCTTGGCAAGGGTGCCCAATGCTATTGAAACATAGTATTCCTGCTATCCTGCAAATAGTACAGAGACCTCTTCCCCACCTCCTGCCTCTCCTTCATCCTCGTTCCCAGGGGAGGTAGCTGGGCATTGTCCTTGACCTCCAGCCCAGCCACCCCTCTCCTCCCCACATTTCCAGAACTGAACTTTGGGGCCATCACTCTCAACAGCATGGATGCCACCAGTGAGAGAGACTTTGTGGGTAAGATGTGGGCGGCCAGGGCTAGGGGTGTGGCTTAGTTGGTAGAGTGCTTGCTCCTATGCGCCAAAGCCCCGGATGTAGTCCTCAGCCCAGCATCAGCCAGGCAGGGTGGTGCGTTCTTGGAATGCCAGCGCCTGGGAGGTAGAGGCAAGAGGATCCGAAGTTCAGGCTCAGCCTCTGCCACATACCAAGTTGAAGGCCAGCTTGGGCTCCATCTTAAAAAATAAAGAGTGGGAGCCGGGCGTGGTGGCGCATGCCTTGAATCCCAGCACTCAGGAGGCAGAGGTAGGAGGATCGCTGGGAGTTCAAGGCCACCCTGAGACTACATAGTGAATTCCAGGTCAGCCTGAGCTAGAGGGAGACCCTACCTCGAAAAACCAAACAATAAAAAATAAAAATAAATAAATGAATAAATAAATAAAATAAAAAGTGGGGCTGGAGAGATGTACTTGCCCACAAAACTCAATAACCTAAGTCCAGTTCCCCAGTACCCATGGAAAGCCAGATGCATAAAAGGGGTGCAATGCATCTGGTGTTTGTTTGAGTGGCTAGAGGCCCTGACATGTCCATTCTCTCTCTGTCTCTCTATTTACAAATATTATTTATTTATTTAAGAGAGAGAGAGAGAGAGACAGAAAGAGAATGGGCAACCTAAGAAAGAAAAACAAAACATAAAAACTGGGGAGATAGCTTGGTAGTTTAGTCGCTAAGGTAGATGACTTGCAAGTGTGAGGGCCTGAGTTCAATCCCCAGAACCCATGTTAAAAAGATTTCAGAGTGGGAGTCCAAGTCCAGTCCTTGCACTGTTCCCACCGTTGCCCCACAACCCCATCATCTCTCTAGTCTCCTCCCACCCCCTGTATGGTCTCCTGGAGCTCGTGGGGTGGGGGATCCAGAGCGGCCTGGTGACCCCGAGATCCTGCTGTCCTTTACCTCCTGTCTAGCTGAGTTCCTGTTCTGGGCTTCTCTGTGTATGACCCACCTCAGCAGGATGGCGGAGGATCTCATCCTCTATGGCACCAAGGAGTTCAGTTTTGTGCAGCTCTCCGATGCCTACAGGTAGGTTCAGCACTGCCACCCGCCCTGCCCCACCTCTGTTCCCACTGGGATGCCCCTCTCCCCCTGCCACTCCACCCCACCCTTGTCCAGGCTCCCCAGTATGCTGCTGGGACCTGTCTGGCCCTGCCATCAGGCCAGCCAAGGGATAGGCAGACCCCTCAGTCCCAGCCTCTCTGTCCCCAGCACCGGAAGCAGTCTGATGCCCCAGAAGAAAAACCCAGACAGCTTGGAGCTGATCCGGAGCAAGGCGGGGCGAGTGTTTGGGCGGGTGAGCCGGGCAGAGTGGGGGGCAAGGCCTCCAGGCTGACCCAGAGGAGTCTTGGGGGACTTCATGGCGGGCTCTGGGATCTGGGCTCCTCAGCCTCACTCTTCCTGCAGTGTGCTGGGCTCCTAATGACCCTGAAGGGACTCCCAAGTACCTACAACAAGGACTTGCAGGTACAAGCTTAGGGGTGGTTGTGAGGGTGCCTTCTGTCTCCACCACATACCAGTTTTTGGGGCTCTCACACACCTATCAGAGCCCCCCCCCCCCATGCTCCTTTCCATGCTGTGCACACAGCCCTGTGGCCACTCTCAGATCTCTCTACTGCTCTTGGTGGAGAGAGAGCTGCTAAGCCTTCCCAATGGAAGACAGTGGGAGGTCTCAGTGGAGGGTAGAGCTTTGGGCCCTCACTTGCTCTCTGCCTCCCATCCCAGGAGGACAAGGAAGCTGTGTTTGAAGTGTCTGATACCATGAGCGCCGTCCTTCAAGTGGCCACAGGTGTCATCTCAACACTGCAGGCAAGACTCACCCTTCCCCACCTCACCTGCCTCTTCTCTCGCAGCCCTTAGAAGTGGGTGGGCATGCTGGGCAGCGATCTGAAGAGGAGGCTGCGTGGGGCTAGAAGGCCTGGGGTTGGAAGGTCAGCTCCCAAAACCACCTGCAGCAGAATAGAGGTGGATTAGACTCCAGAGACTTAGGTTCTGTCTTTCAGCCGGAGCAGGAATTGGTCTTTCTATGTAGCCCAAGCTGGCCTTCAACTCAAGATCCTCCTGCCTTATGGTGCTGGACTACAGGGATAAGCTTCTTCTCCTTCTCTTCTCTTCTCTCCTATTCTTTCTTTTCTTCTTTTTATTTTTTTGTTGTTGTTTTTGTTTTTTGAGGTAGGGTCTCACTCTAGCCCAGGCTGACCTGGAATTCACTATGTAGTCTCAGGCTGGCCTCGAACTCATGGCGATCCTCCTACCTCTGCCTCCCGAGAGCTGGGATTAAAGGTGTGTGCGACCACACCCAGGACCACACCCAGCTCCTTTCCTTTTCTTTCCCTCTCCAGGCAGGATTGATTGATGCATGTTCGAGGCCAGCCTGGTCCATACAGCAAGCTCCAGGCAGACCTAAGCTTCGGGGTACTAAGAGCCTAGTTCAAAATAACAAAAACCAAGGCTAGGGATGTGGCTCAGTTTTGATAGAGTGCTTGCCAAGCATGCATGAAGCCCAGGGTTAGATTCCCCAGCACGGCCTGTCTGCACAGTACTCAGGAAGTGCAGGCAGGAGAATCAGGAGTTCAAGGTCATCCTGGGCTATATAGTAAGTTCAAAGCCTGCCAGGGCTACCAAGAGGCCTTATCTCAAAAACAACAATGAACCCTTAAAGTTGGGGGTGTAGCTCAGGGTTAGAGCGATTGCTTGGGTTGGACTCTGAGCACAGGAGAGTAATGAGATGATTGTGGGACCGGAGCTGGATGAGTGAAAGGACTTTCTCAAGTGGGAGGGGACGGGGCAACCTAGAGCAGGCCCTGGTCCTAGTGCCCACGGCTTTAGGTTCCAAGGCCGTCAGGACTCACTTCTTGCCCGGCCATGTCCCTAGATTCACCGTGAAAACATGGCACAGGCGCTCAGCCCCGACATGCTGGCCACCGACCTCGCCTACTACTTGGTCCGCAAAGGGGTGAGTAAATTAGGGGGCAGAAAAACACAGGCTGGGAGTCCTCCAAGCTGGCCATGGCCTGTTCAGAGGCCCCCAGAGCAGAACAGCAGAGGATGCTCTTATCAGCATTACCCTCCTCTGCCTCTGCGCCCCAGATGCCATTCCGCCAGGCGCACGAGGCCTCGGGGAAAGCTGTGTTCATGGCTGAGACCAAAGGAGTCGCCCTCAACCAGCTGTCGCTGCAAGAGCTGCAGAGCGTCAGGTACGGTTACTCTCCCTTCTTCCTCTTCGCCCTGCCTCCCGGAAGTGATGCCTGGGTGGGTGCTAGAGGCTGGGGTGTCCTGCCCATCCTGACCCATCTTCGGTTTTCTTCCCAGTCCCCTGTTCTCAGGTGACGTGAGCCGCGTGTGGGACTACGGGCACAGCGTGGAGCAGTACAGTGCCCTGGGTGGCACAGCGCGCTCCAGCGTCGACTGGCAGATCAGCCAAGTGCGGGCACTGCTGCAGGCCCAGCAGGCCTAGATTCTTCCCCGCCAAAGCCTGTTCCCAAATAAAAAGGGTCACAGAGGGGGCTGCCATGTATTTCCTGCCGACGCCTGTCTCCGTGGTGGATGGGTGGGCTTGGGGGTCTTTATTGAGCTGGCCAGTGGCAGACCTCCAGGAGGTGGAAATGCTGGCCACCAGTGGTGATAAGATGGGGAAGGAAGGAGTGACTCTCATCAGAGCCTCTGCCTCGCGGAGGCCCCGCACCTTCCTTACTACACCCGGTCAGTGACCTACCTGGGGAGTCCTGAATAAAATGGGGGTCTTCGTAACCTTGGGTTAGTTCATCCCTCTTAGCATTTCTTGGATTCCCCTTGACTTCATTCTCCCCTTCTTTAACTAGCCCCAGCCCCCATCTCCAATAATGCATGCATCATTCAAGTCAGGCCTAGTGGAGCACACCGGTAATCCTGTCACTTGGACTGAAGCAGGAGGATAGCAAGTTAAAGGCCACTTTTCCTGCATAGGGAGACTTTGTCTTAACAAAAAAGACAGACATGGTGGTGGCCCACACATTCAGGAGGCTGAGGTAGGGGGATCGTTGGGAGTTCAAGGCCAGCCTGGGGCTACAGAGTAAGTTCCAGGTTAGCCTTGGCTAGGGTGAAACCTTACTGCAAAAAAAAAAAAAAAAAAAAAAGCCAGGAGTTGTGGTGGCGCACACCTTTAATCCCAGCACTCTGGAGGATTGCCGAGAGTTTGAGGCCACCCTGAGACTACATAGTGAATACCAGGTCAGCCTGGGCTAGAGGAAGACCCTACCTTGAAAAATAAACCAAACAGGGCTGGAGAGATGGCTTAGCAGTTAAGCACTTGCCTGTGAAAGCCTAAGAACCCCAGTTTGAGGCTTGACTCCCCAGGACCCACGTAAGCCAGATGCACAAGGGGGCGCATGCATCTGGAGTTCGTTTGCGGTGGCTGGAGGCCCTGGCGCACCCATTCTCTATCTATCTGCCTCTTTCTCTCTGTCTGTCTGTCACTCTCAAATAAATAAATAAATAAATAAATAAATAAATAAGTAAAACAAAACAAAAAACCAATCAAACAAAAAATAAATCCTAAAATTCCAAGAGAGGGATGTGGGTCAGTTGGTAAAGTGCTTTCCTAGGATGCATGATGCTTCCGGCCCCCATCTCCAGCACCTGATAAACCAGTAGTGGTACAAGGTTATCCTCTGCCACATAGCAAGTTCGAGGCAGTCAGGGCTACATGAGAACCTGTCTCCAGAAACAAAGCTAGGCATGGTGGCTCACACCTTTAATCCCAGCACTGGGGAGGCTGAGGTAAGAGGATTGCCATGAGGCCATGAGTTCAAGGCCACCCTGGCCTGCAGAGTGAGTTACAGGTCAGCCTGGGCTAGAGTGAGAAACTGCTTCAACCCCTCCCCCACATACACACAAAAAAAGTGCTGAGGATACAGCTCAGTGGTAGTAAGGGGCTTACAAGGGGCCTTAGGTCCAACCCTACTATCACCAAGAAAGAAAACAGGCTCAGCTTCCATTCTAAGCTGAGAAAAGCATATTAAAGTGCCAGTGATGGGGCTGGGGTGATGGTTCAGTGGTTAAGGCTCTTCCAAAGCCTGCCAGCCAGAGTTCGATTCCCCAGTTCCCACATAAAGTGGGTGCACAAAGAAGTACATGTGTCAGGAGTTTATTTCTTTCTCTGCTCATACATAAATAAAATATTTTTTTCAAGTTTTTAATTTTAATTTATTTGACAGAGAGAGGCAGATAAAGAATGGCTACACCAGGGCCTTTGGCTGCTGCAGTCAAACTCTAGACACATGCACCACCTTGTGCATCTGGCTTATGTAGGTCTTGGGAAATCAAATCTGGATTCTTTGGCTTTGTAGGCAAGTGTCTTAACCACCAAGCCATCTCTGCAGCCCAAATAAGACAGTTTTAAAGTATTATTTATTTATTTGTTAGAGTCAGAGAGAGAGTGAGTGAGCAAGAGTGAGAATGGGTGTGCCAGGGCTTCCAGCCACTGCAAATGAATTCCAGACATGTGTGCCCCCTTGTGCATCTGGCTAATGTGGGTCCTGGGGAATTGAACCTGGGTCCTTTGGCTTTGCAAGCAAGTGCCTTAATCGCTAAGCCATCCCTCCAGCCCTAAAATATTTTTAATAAATATTTTTATTTATTTATTTTTGAGAGAGAGAAAGAGGCAGATAGAATGGATGTGTCAACACCTCTAGCCACTGCAAACAAACTCCAGATGCATGTGCCTCCTTGTGCATCTGGCCTACGTGGGTTCTGGGAAATCAAACCTGGGTCTTTAGGCTTTGCAAGCAAGCACCTTAGCCATTAAGCCATCTTTGTAGCCCCCAAATAAAATATTTTTTTAAAATGCCAGTGGCCCAGTCAGCCTGAGCTAGAGTAAGACTCTACCTCACTCCCCTCCCCCAAATGCCAGTGACATGGCTGGAGAGATGGCTCAGCAGTTAAGGTGCTTGCTTGCAAAGCCTGACAACCAGGGTTCAATTTCCCAGTACGCTTGTAAACCAGATGCACAAAGTGGTATGTGCATTTGGGGTTCGTTTGTGGTGCCATAAGGCCCTGGTGTGCCCATACTCTGTGTGTGCATGTATCTCTGTCTCTCTCACACACAAATAAATATATGAAATATTTTTTAAAATGCCAGTGGCTGGAGAAATGGCTCAGTGGGTAATGGGCTTGCTGCACAAGGACTTGAGTTCAGATCCTTGGCACCCACATAAAAGCCTGGTGCAGTGGCACACACCTGAGTCCCAGAACTGGGGAGGCAGAGGCAGGAAGATCCTTGGGGTCTTATGGCTAGCTAGTAGCAGGTTCAGTGTGAGACCCTGTTTCAGAGCAATTGTGGAAGATTTATGTGCACCTGTGGCCTCCACGTGCATGCTTGTGCACCCCCTGACACACACATGTATCCACCTGCATATGAGCATGCACACGCATATACACACAAAAATAAATGAAAAATAAAATGCCCATGACAGCCAGGCGTGGTGGTGTTCACTTGTCGTCCCAGTACTTGGGAGGTGAAGGCATGTGGGTCAAGAGTCCAAAGCCATCTTTGGCTACATAGAGTTCGAGGTCATCCTGGACTACATGAAACCCTATCTCAGAAATAATAACAAGATGGATAATAATAAATAAAATGCCAGTAAGACATCATTTTTTCATACTCAGGTTGATCACAAAACTGGAAGTTGGGTTGGGGACATGGTGGCACACATCTTTAACCCCACCACTCAGGAGACAGAGGTAGGAGGATCAATGTGACTTCAAAGCTAGGACTACAGAGTGAGCTCTAGGTCAGCCTGGGCTAGAGTGAGATCCTACCTTGAAGAAATCAAAGGAAAAAAATAAAATCAAAACCTGAATGTCGGGGCTAGGGATGCAGCTCAGTTGGTGGAGTGCCTGCCCAGCCTGCAGGAAGCCCTGGGCTCCATCTGCACATAACCCAAGCATGGAGGTGTACGCCTTGTAAATGAAGTCCTCCAGAGGTAGAGGCAGGAGGATCAGGCCCTCTAGGCTAGCCTGAGTGACATGAGACCCTGTTTCAACAATAAATAAACACATAAAACAACCAAGAAGGGGCTGGTGAAATGGCTTAGTCGTTAAGGTGTTTGCCTGTGAAACCTAAAGACCTCGGTTCAATTCCCCAGGCCCCACGTAAGCCAGATGCACAAAGTAAGCCACAGGCCCACTAGGTTGCACAAGCATCTGGAGTTTGTTTGCAGTGGCTAAAGGCCCTGGCACACCCATTCTCTCTTTCTCTCTATCTGCTTCTCTTTCTCTCTCTCAAATAAATAAAAAAATATATTTTTAAAAAATTTAAAAAAAATTAAAAACAACCAAGAAAATGAAATCTTCCACATGACCATACTTCATTCATGCTGCTCAGAACTGAGTTATCGCATGCACATAGGTACTGCATTTGACTTATTTCGATTTCCTGGGAAAGAGCTAAGTTGCTCTCTTGGGGATCTTGCACAGTGCCACAGTGATCCAGCCTGTTCCAGGTACCTAAGAATCTGCTTGCTTAATGACACCCAGTAATCAGGCAGTCCCAGGTACGTATAGACACGTGGGGGCCAGAGGAGACCATCTGCTGGCTTCTGTTGCTCATCTAGGTATTTCCTTCAGACAGAATCTCTCTCTGAAGGTGGAGCTGTGGTTCTTATGGGTCCTGGTGATTTTTCCAGTCTGTGGCCACCACAGGACTGGAGTTACAGGCATGCATGGCCACGTCCACCCAGCTGTTTCCTGGCTCTTGGAGACTCAAACTCAGGTGGTCTCCGCACCTCCTGCTTTCCGGAAGTGCTCTTACCCACTGAGCCATCTCTCCAGGCCAATAGCTGCTCGCTTCCGAGTTGTGTGCCAGACTTGTATGATTTCCAGAGAGATTTGAGACATGTTTTTTGGGTAAAAAGACTAGCTTGGAAAAAAAAAAAAAAAAAAAAAAAAGACTAGCTTGGGAGCAGGGACCTGGTGGATCTCTCACCTTCCTGCTTCTGATACCCATCTCTCGCTGGCTGACACCTAGGAATTTCGACATAACTGACTAGACCACCTGCCAAAGAACTGTGCTTGCTTTTCTGAGAAACATCCCAAACAAGTTTGTCAGATGGTTAATGAACAATGTCGAAGTCCACCCCCTTGTAACCTATGACAAGCAAGGATCCCTTTGATTAATATTGCTTTTTAAATATCTCAGCTAGCACTCCCTTCTCCACCTGGAAGCCTGAAGAATGTAACCTAAAAAGTCTCTTTAAGAATAGAATTTGAAGAGGTAGGAGATTGCTGTGAGTTTGAGGCCACCCTGAGACTACAGAATGAAATCCAGGTCATCTGAGCTAGCATGAGAGCGTACCTCAAAAAAACAAAAAAAAAACAAAAACAACAACAACAAAAAAAAAAAAAAACAAGAATAGAATTTGAAAGTGACAGGAGTGCTCAGCACTGCAATACCTCTATCACACCTTCCAAGGCTCAGGGACCATTGTGGAAGAGGTGGCAGAAAGAATGTAAGAGCCAAAGGAAGGGTAGGACTCCTTACAACATGCTCCCCCCCAGACACAAAATGGCCTGGATATCCTGGATATCCACAGTGCCTGACACTACCTACAGAAGACCCTCACAACAGGAAGAAAAGTTTATGACATCAAAATAAGAGACTGATTGCGAGGGGGAGGGGATATGATGGAGAATGGAGTTTCAAAAGGGAAAGTGGGGGGAGGGAGGGCATTATCATGGGATTTTTTTTTATAATCATGGAAGTTGTTAATAAAAAAATATATAATTTTTTTTAAAAAAGAAACAACTTCAAAAATGAGAGAAATTAGGGCTGGAGAGATGGCTTAGAAGTTAAAGTGCAATCCTCTTACCTCGGCTTCCCAAGTGCTGGGATTAAAGGCATGCGCCACCATGCCCAGCTCAAATTCTTTTCTCTCTCTCTTTCTCTCTCTCTCTCTTTTTTAGGTAGGGTTTCACTCTGACCTGGAATTCACTGTGTAGTCTCAGGGTGGCCTTGAACTCATAGTGATCCTCTTACCTCTGCCTCCCAAGTGCTGGGATTAAAGGCATGCGCTACCATGCCCTGCTCAAATTCTATGTTTTTAAACATTATATTTATTTATTTATTTGAGAGAGAAAGTGGCAGAGAGAGAGAGAGAGAGAGAGAATATGGGCATGCCAGGACTTCCAGCCCCTGCAAATGAACTCCAGATGGATGTGCCACCTTGTGCATCTGGAGTTTGGTTATGGCAGCTGGAAGCCCTGGAGCACCCATGCTCTCTGTCTGTATCTTCTACAGACACTTTACTACATTGTCAAAGAGGTATCTCAAACCAGAGTGTTCAGATAGCTGACCAGCTGTTCTTCAGGCCAGACTGTACGTGACCTTTGAGCTTAACCTTCTCTGTCATGCCAGGATCTGAATGGTGCCCCTCAGAAGCCACCTTACAATTTTATTGACAAAAGGAAATTCTTTAAGATAAGAGAAATATGTCCACAAGACCATTTTATCTTAATCTTTAGACTTTATTTCATTTGTAAACTTTATTCAATCTTTGAACTTGGTTGTAAATTATAGCAATTGAGTAATATAACTCCAGCCAGGCAGTTATGATGGCGCATTTTGCCAGTAATCTCAGCCATTGGGAGGGAGCAACAGGAGGATCAGGAGTTCAAGGTCAAACTTGGCTTCATAGTGAATTGGAAGCCGGTGTGGGATACATGAGACTCTGTCTCAAGCTTCTTTCCTGAATCCACAAAATCATACATATAGCTATTATTAAGACACTTGGGGATATTTTTCTGGTTCTCACAGTTAGTACCTGTGTTTAAATTTAAGCATATACTTATGACCTCAGTGTATAGCTGAGGATGGCTTTGAACTTCCTGTGTGTACAACCTTCCCTGGCTTTGAAATTTTTTTCTGTTTCCTTAATTAAGATCCATCAACCAGGCGTGGCGGAGCACACCTTTAATCCCAGCACTCAGGAGGCAGAGGTAGGAGGATCATCATGAGCTGGAGGCCACTCTGAGACTACAAGGTGAATTCCAGGTCAGCCTGGGCTAGAGTGAGACCCTACTTTGAAAAACCAAAAGTAAAATAAAAAAATTAAGATCCAGGCTACACCAGAAAGGAGGTCCCTTGCAAGGAACTCTTCAGAACATAGTTGGAAGGGGGCTGGAGAGATGGCTTAGCAGCTAAGGTGCTTGCCTGCAAAGCCAAAGGACCTTGGTTCGATTCCCTAGGACTCACGTAAGCCAGATGCACAAGGAGGTGCATGCATCAGGAGTTCCTTTGCAGTGGCTGGAGGCCCTGGCACGCCCATTCTCCCTCTCTCTCTATACATATGTCTCTCTCTCTCAAATAAATAAATATATAAGGATAAAAAACAAGTTAAAAAAAGAATATAGTTGGAAGGATCATGAGATATCTCCTGTTGCAGATGACAATTTTGTCTCCTTTGACTATTGCCTCTCATTTTGTGGGGAGAGGGGATTTTGAAGTAGGGTCTCATTCTAGCCCAGGCTGACCTGAAATTCACTATGTATTCTCAGGGTGGCCTCAAACTCACAGTGATCCTCCTACCTCTGCCTCCCTAGTGCTGGGATTAAAGGCGTGCGCCACCACGCCTGGTTTGCTACTGCCCCTCAAATGTCCATCTCTCAAATATCCATCTCTGGGGTGTCCTAATGCATCCTTTCAGGTGAAGCAGCTCTGCAGAATGGAAATTGGAAAGGAAAGATAGACTTGACCCACTTCCAGCTCTCAAAGGACCTCTAGGGTGGGCTTAGACCCAGGGCCTACAGAGCTTGGAGATCAGAGACCTGAGCTGTCAGACATTAGGTCAACGTTTATAATTTTCAGGCTCGGAAGGTAGCCCAGTGGGTAAGATGTTTGCCACACAAGCTTGAGGACCTGAGCTGGATCCCCAGTACCCACTTAAAAAGCTGTGTGTATGTCAGTACACACCTGTAATCCCAGATCTGGGGAGGCAGAGACAGGTGGATTCCTGCGGCTCGCTGGCTGGGTAAGTGTAGCCTACTTGGTGAGTTCCAGGCTAGTGAGGGACCTTGTCTCAGAAAAGGCGATGGCTCCTGTGAAACAACACCTGAGGTTGTCACTTGGCCTCTGCAGGTACACATACATGCAGACAAACATGCACATAACATGCACACACGCACACACTTTAAAACTTTCTATTTTTATGGGTAATAACTAGGATCTCATTCTATCCCAGGCTGACTTGGAACTCACTCTGTAGCCCCAGGCTAACCTTGACTAACTTAGAACCTTCCACCTCAGCCTCTGAGTGCTGGGAATGAAGACACGTACCACCACTCCTGGCTTAGGAATTTTCGTATTTTTATATATTTATATTTCCTCCTTTTCATAGTTTCCTTTGAGGTAAACTCTGGGGGAAAAAAAAGAGTCCCGGAGATTTTTTTTTCTTCTTAGGGAACAGAAAAGAAAATGTAAGTTTTCAATTTGCTGTGGTGTTCTGCTAATTTTTTTTTTTTTCCGAGGTAGTGTTTCACTCTAGCTCAGGCTGACCTGGAATTCATTATGTAGCCTCAGAGTGGCCTCAAACCTTTGGTGATCCACCTACTTCTGCCTTCCAAGTGCTGAAATTAAAGGCGTGTGCCACCATGCCCAACTGTTCTGCTAATTTTTGACAAAAGGTAGAAAAGTTGCAGAGCTAAATCACTGTTTCTGAGCTGTGGATATGACTAAGTGATAGTGCTAACATTATAAAAAACTAAGTTCCATCCCCAGAACTGCCAAGTAATAACAACAAAAACTTTGTTTTTGAGCTGAGCATGGTGGTACAAGCCTGTAATCCAAGTATATGGGAGGTTGAGGCAAGAAAATCAAGAGTTCGGGATCATTCTCCGACTATACAGGGAGTCTGAGGCCAGCCTGGTTATATGAGACCTGTCTGAAAAAGCCAAAAAAAAAAAAAAAAAAAAAAAAAAAAACTGGGCTGGAGAGATGGCTTAGCGGTTAAGGTGCTTGCCTACCAAGCTTAAGGACCCATATTCGACTTTCCAGATCCCATGATAGCCAGATTCACAAAGGTGAGGCTAGTGCCAGGTGGCACTTGCCACTAGGTGGTACAAGCATCTGGAGATCCATTTCAGTGGCTGAGGCCCTGGCACGTCAATTCTCTCTCTCTCTCTCTCTCTCTAAAATAAATAAATAAAAAGCCCCAGAACCCTCTTTATTATTTATTTATGTGTATATATATGTGTGTGTGTATACATATGTACACACACACACACACACATATATATATATATATATATATATATTTTAAATTTTTTATTTGGTTTTTCGAGGTAGGGTCTCACCCTAGTCCAGGCTGACCTGTAATTCACTATGTAGTCTCAGGGTGGCCTCGAACTCATGGTGATCCTCCTATCCCTGCCTCCCAAGTGCTGGGATTAAAGGCGTGCGCCACCACGCCCAGCTACACATATATGTTATCTGTTCAATCTGAAGTTCTCCACTCTACCAGATGAGCTGCCAAAGATCCATTATGTGTATGTATGTATGTATGATACATGTGTACAGGTCAGAGAACAATTTCAGGGTATTTGTCCTCCCATTCCATCTTATTTTTTAAAAAATTTGTGTTTTTTTTTTTTCAAGGTAGGGTCTCATGCTAGCCCAGGCTGACCTGGAATTCACTATGTAGTCTCAGTGTAGCCTTGAACTCACAGCAATTCTCCTACCTCTGCTTCCTGAGTGTTGGGATTAAAGGTATGAACCACCACGCCTGGCTTTTCACCGTAGTTTTTGACAGGATCTTTCCTTATTTTATAGCTACTGCTCATGAGCTTCCAGATTCTCCTGTGACTGCTGTTTGTGGAGTTTGTTTGCAGCAGCAAGAGGCCGTGGTGCAACCATTTCCCCCACCCTCTCTCTCTCTGCTTGTACATAAATAAATATATTTTTTAAAAATTTTTGTTCATTCTTACTTAGTTATTTGAGAGCGACAGAGAGAGCAAGAGGCAGAGAGAATGGGCGCACCAGGGCCTTCAGCCACTGCAAACGAACTCAGACGCATGCGCCCCCTTGTCATCTGGCTAACGTGGGTCCTGGGGAAACGGGCCTCGAACCGGGGTCCTTAGGCTTCACAGGCAAGCGCTTAACTGCTAAGCCATCTCTCCAGCACCATAAATAAATATATTTAAAGAAAGCATTAAGGGGAACTCCCAAGCATGACAAGCTGAGAGTCCTTGTTCTTGCTGTTGCTGTTAACACTGCTCCTCACGTCCTTGAGGACGCTTTGCAGTTCTCAACCTCACCACCAGAGAGCGCATGTTCTACTCTTCTGCTCAATTGTCAAGGTGCCTTGATTGCAGGGTGCTTTACGGGAAAAGAAGAGGGGAAGATGTGCCGACAATGGTAAATACAGTTTGGCTTGTGATCCTTTGAGCAAACCACTTTACTTCTGTTTTTTTAAATATTTATTTATGAGAGGGATAATGGGCACTCTAGGGCATCCTGCCACTGCAAACTAATTTACCCGTTTGGATACCTGGCTTTATTTAGGGAAATACTAGGGAATTAGGCTTTGCAAGCAAGCGTCTCTAGCTGCTGAGCAATCTTTACAGTTTCTACTTCTGGTTTTCTTGTTTGTTTGTTTGTTTGTTTGTTTGTTTTGTTTTTCAAGGTAGGGTCTCACTCTAGTTCAGGCTGACCTGCAATTCACTATGTAGTCTCAGGGTGGCCTTGAACTTTGGGCAATCCTCCTACCTCTGTCTCCCCAGTGCTGGGATTAAAGGCCTGTGTCACCATGCCTGGCTCTGTTTTTTGTTTGTTTATTTGTTTTTAATTCAAATGTACTTTGCTTTTAGACAACTTCCATGACACCATTCTACTTTTTTTTTTTTTTTTTTTTTTTTTTTTTGTAGCTTTTTGAGGTAGAGTCTTACTCTAGTCCAGGCTGACCTGGAATTCACTATGTAGTTTCAGGTTGGCCTCAAACTCACAATGATCCTCTTGTCTCTGCCTCCTGAGTGCTGGGATTAAAGGCGTATGTCACCGGCCCAGCTTGTTTTTCATTTTTTTTTAATTGCCTTTACTTCAAATAAATCACTGTCAAAATAAAAGAGCTCAAATGGGGCTGGACACTTGGGAGGCAGAGGTAGGAGGATCACCATGAGTTTGAGGCCACCCTGAGACTACAGAGTGAATTCCAGGTCAGCCTGGGCTAGTGAGCGAGACCCTATCTTGAAAAACAAGGGTGGGGAAGGGTGCTGGATAGATGGCTCAGTGGTAAAGGCACTTGCCTGCAAAGCCTAATGACCCAACTCAATTGCCAGTACCCACATAAAGTCAGATGCACAAAGTAGTGCATGCATTTGGAGTTTGTAGCAGCCAGAGGTCATGGTGTGCCCATTCTGTCTGTATTTCTTCTTTCTCTCTCTTTCTGTTTGCAAATAAATAAATAAAAATATTTTTTTAAGCTGGGTGTTGTAGCGCATGCCTTTAATCTCAGCACTTGGGATGCAGAGGTGGGAGGATCGCTGTGAGTTCGAGGCCACCCTGAGACTACATAGTGAATTCTAGGTCAGCCTGAGCTAGACTGAGACCCTATCTCAAGAAAACAAACAAACAAACCATATATATGTATGTAGAGAGAGAGAGAGAGAGAGAGAGCGCTCAAAGGCTAGAAAGATGGCTAAGTGGTTAAGATGCTTGCCTAGGAAACTTAAGGACCCAGGTTCAATTCCTCAGTACACAGGTAAGTCAGGTGCACAAGGTGGTGAATGCATCTGGGCTTCATTTGCAGTGGCTAGAGGCCCTGGCATGCCCATTCTCTCTGTCTCAAATGAATAAATAAATAAGTTAAAAACAAAAAGAAAATCATATATGGAGTCACACTATCTTCACAGTAGTCCAGGCAAGAAATCTTAACATCTGGTTTCATGTTCAAACCAATAGTAGTGGGGCTGGGAAAGATAGCTCAGCAGGTAAAAGGCTTGCTGCACAAGCATGAGGACCTGAGTTCAATCCCCAGCACTTATGTAAAAAGCCAGGTATAGCCATGCATGCATGTAATCCCAACACTGAGTGGGGCAGAGACAGGGGGATAACTGGGGCTCCTTAATCAGTCTAGTAAAAAAAAAAAAAAACAAAACAAAAACAAAAACAAAAAAACAGGGAGCTGTAGATTGACTAAGAGACTCTGTCTGAGAGAAATGAAGAGAAGAGCACTAGAGGACACTGGATGATTCTTCCTCAGACCTCTGCAGCATGCACACAGAATGAGTGCATCTGAGGCCTGGCATGGTGGTGCACACCTTTAATCCCAGCACTCCGGCAGCAGAGGTTAGGAGGATCGCTGTGAGTTCGAGGCCAGTCTGGGATGACAGAGTGAATTTCAGGTCAGCCTGGCCTAGAGCGAGACCCTACTTTGAAAAAATAACAAAAATTATATATATATGTACATGTATTACAAATGTGTACTTGATTTGTTCTGCAGTCTCTGTCCTCAAAGGTTTTACTCATTTTTTACTCTCTTTCTCTCTCTCACTGTGTAGTTTCAGGGTGGTCTCGAACTCATGGGTATCTTCCTACCTCTGCCTCCTGAGTGCTGGGATTAAAGGCGTGCACTATCACGCCCAGTGGCACTGCAGATTTTTGTCAAATATTTGGAGTCAGTGGGCACCCTACACAGTTCAAGTCACCCCTACCCATGTGTTAATGGTACCTGCTTATGCCACCATGAGGAGGAAGATGGGCTGCCAGGGAGTTACTGTTTTCCTATGGCCAGGCAGCCACAGAGGAGAGACAGCTGCTGTATCAGGAGGTAGAGGGGAAACAGAAGAGCCGGTATGTGAGCTAGAAGGATGACCAGATGAATGGAAAGAACATGGCAGATTCCTGCGGTCAAGAGAAGTCTGAGGCAAAAGGGAAAAATACAGAAAAGTAGTTTAAGATCAGTTGTTTTTTTGGTTTTTGAGGTAAGGTCACTCTTATTGACCTGGAACTGGCCTCAAAGTAGTCCCAGGTTGGCCTCAAATTCTTGGTGATCCTCCTATTTCTCTGCCTCCTGAGTGCTGGGATTAAAGGCAGGTATCACCACACCTAGTTTAAGATAGATTTTTATTTTTATTTTTTGGTTTTCAGAGGTAGGGTCTCACTCTAGCCCAGGCTGACCTGGAATTCACTATGTAGTCTCAGGGTGGCCTTGAACACACAGCGATCCTCCTATCTCTGCCTCCTAAGTGCTGAGATTAAAGGTGTGTACCACCATGTCAGGCGAGAAATGTTTTTTTAAAAATATATTTTATTTTTATTTATTTATTTGAGAAAGAGAAAGAAGGAGAGAGAGAGAACGGGTATGCCAGGGCCTCCAGCCACTGCAAACAAACTCCAGATGCATGAACCACCACACTGGGCTCATTAACCCTTTAGTCCTCTCTGGTTTGCAGGGAGTCATTAACCCTTCAGTCCCTGGAGTGCCTACAGACATGCAAATAGATAAAAATTTTAACAGGGGCTGGAGAGATGGGTTAGTGGTTAAGTGCTTGCCTGTGAAGCCTAAGGACTCTGGTTGGAGGCTCAGTTCCCCAAGACCCATGTAAGCCAGATGCATGCATCTGGAGTTTGTTTGCAGTGGCTGAAGGCCCTGGCACACCCATTCTTTCTATCTATCTGTCTCTTTCTCTCTGTGTCACTCTCAAATAAATAAAATAAAATAAAATTTCACAAACAAGAAAGATAAATGAAGAATGTCATGTTAGTTGTGCTAAGTGCAGGGAGGTCTGTAGAGGTCATGGGGAGGGCAGTAATTTTTGTCAGGTGTATCAGAGATTATCACCTTAACAAGCTTATCCACTATTCTTCTTTAAATTTCTCTCCAGCCCTTTTCTTTTTGTGTTAGATTTGAGATTTGAGTTCCCAGGACTGTTTTTTTTTCCCTCCCCTCTGGCTGCTGGTGGAAATTCAATTGTTGGAAGCGGCAAAACAGGAATTTCAGAAAGATGTAAGATAACACGTTTAATTTTTCCAGTGATTGCCAAACAGGTACATGCCTTTTTATGTCACACAATTGTTTCAGTCTTCTCTCTCACTCAGCTGTAGGGTTCCTGCCTAGAATCCCCCAGTGAGGAGCTATGGACATGGTTTGGTGGCAGACTGCTTGCCTGGAATCTTCCAAGGAGTGCTGGGAGTGTGGCTCAGTGGTAGAGCACCTGCCTTATAGGCACCAGACCTGGGTTTCCATCCACAGCAACACATTTAAAATAATACTAAGAAAGGTCTGAATTAAGTGTGGAATTGAAGTATGGCAGAAGTCCTGAGGTGACAGTCTATATTGTTCTATAGTCTGCTACAAAAAGCTGGCTTGGGGGTGCTGGCGAGATGGCTTAGCGGCTAAGCGCTTGCCTGTGAAGCCTAAGGACCCCGGTTTGAGGCTCGATTCCCCAGGACCCACGTAAACCAGATGCACAAGGTGGCGCATGCATCTGGAGTTCGTTTGCAGTGGCTGGAGGCCCTGGAGCACCCATTCTCTCTCTATCTGCCTCTTTCTCTGTCTGTCGCTCTCAAATAAATAAATAAAAACAAACAAACAAACAAACAAAAAAAGCTGGCTTGGGAACAGGAGCTGGACACAGGCGGACCACGGATTAACATTGAATGTATGCTTCAGGAAACAGACACAGAAGAATTCTCCTTATGTGAAACTCTAGAGAACCTAAAGTCACAGCAAAAGCAAATCACCGGTTGTCTGTGATGGGGTGGGAGGCAGAAGGTCATATCTGGAGTGCTGGGAAAAGTCTAGTTGATTTTTTTTTTGTTTGTTTGTTTGAGGCAAGGTCTCACTCTGGCCCAGGCTGATCTGAAACTCAATCTATAGCCCAGGCTGGCCTCAAACTCTTGGCAATCTTCCTACCTCAGCCTCCTGAGTGCTAGGCAGGCCTGGACCACCATACCCAGCTAAGTCCCACATTTTTTATTTATTATTATTTTTAAAAAATATTTTATTTTTATTTATTTCACAGAGAGAAAGAGGGAGGGAGAAAGAGAGAGAGAGAGAATAGGCATGCAGGGCCTCTAGCCACTGCAATCCAACTCCAGATGCATGTACCACCTGGTGCATCTGGCTAATGTGGGTCCTGGGGAATCAAACCTGGGTTCTTTGACTTTGCAGGCAAACACCTTAATTGCTAAGCCATCCCTCCAGCCTCACATTATATATATATACATATATATATATATATATATATATATATATATTTTTTTTTTTTTTTTTTTTTTTTTGAGGTTGGGTCTTGCTCTAGCCCAGGCTGACCTGGAGTTCACTATGTAGTCTCAGGGTGGCCTCAAACTCATGGCAATCCTCCTACTTCTGCCTCCCAAGTTTTGGGATAAAGGCATGCATCATTTTTTAAATATTTTATTTTATTTTATTTTTTTAGAGAGAGAAAGAGGCAGAGAGAGAGAGAAAGAATGGGCAAACCAGAGCCTGTAGCCACTGCAAATGAACTCCAGATGCTTAGGCCAACCTTGTGCATTTGGCTTTGTGTGGGTAGTGGGGAATCCAACCAAAGTCGTTAGGGTTCACAGGCAAGCACCTTAACTGCTAAGCTCTTTTTCCAGCCCTTGTCCTTTCTATCTTTCTTCTTTCTTTTTTTTTTTTTTCTTTTTTTTGAGGTAGGGTCTCACTCTAGCCTAGGCTGACCTGGAATTCACTCTGCAGTCTCAGGGTGGCCTTGAGCTCACGGCAATCCTCCTACTTCTGCCTCCCAAATGCTGGGATTAAAGGTGTGAGCCACCACACCCGGCTGTTCTTTCATTTTTAAGATAGAGTCCTACTTAGCCGGGTGTGGTGGCGCATGCTTTTAATCCCAGCATTTGGGAGGCAGTGGTAGGTGGATCGCCATGAGTTTGAGGCCACCCTGAGATTACAGAGTAAATTCCAGGTCAGCCTGGACTAGAGTGAGACCCTACCTCGAAAAACCAAAAAAAAAAAAAAAAAAAAGATAGAGTCCTATGTAGCCCAGGCTGTCCTCAAACTCAAACCTGAGGGTGACTTTAAACTCCTGATGTTCCATCCTTTTCTTCTTCTTTTTTTTGAGGCAAGCCCAACAGACTAGACCCCCTTTTTTATGTGAGAGAGTGAGTGGTATAGCTGGGTCAAATGGTAGATCTATTTTTAGCTGTCTCAGGAACCTCCACACTGATTTCCACAATGGCTGTGCCAGTTTACATTTCCTCCAGCAGTGTAGAAGGGTTCCACTTTTTCTGAATCCTTGCCAGAATTTATTGTCATTTATTTTTCTTGATAATAGCCATTCTGATAGGAGTGAGATGGAGCCTCAAAGTAGTTTTAATTTGCGTTTCCCTAATGGTTAAGGATATAGACCTTTTTTTAGATATATATATTTTAATTTTTATTTATTTCTTTGCAAGCAGAGAGCTAGAGAAATAGAGAGAAGTGAGACAGAGAGAGAGAATGGGGGGCACACCAGGGCCTGTAGCCACTGCAAATGAATTCCAGATGCATGTGCCCCTTGTGCATCTGGCTTACATGGGTCCTGGGGAATCAAACCTGGGTCCTTTGGCTTTGCAGGCAAATGCCTTAACTGCTAAGCCATCTCTAAGCCCCCCCCTTTTTAAAAGATATTTATAGGCATTTCTTCTTTTGAGAAATATGTCTGTGTCTGAAATAAATGTCACAGAATACATGAAGAGGCCAACATTAGAATACATTCAGTTAGTCAGGTAACTGGGAATAAGAACCATTTCTCAAAAACAAACAACAACAGCAAATATATATATATATATTCTTGGGATGGAGGTATAGTTTAGCAGTGAAGGCACTTGACTGCAAAGCCAAAGGACCCAGGTTCAATTCCCTCGAACCCACATAAGCCAGATGCACAAGGAGTTTGTTTGCAGTGGCTGGAGGCCCTGGCCTGCCCATTCTCTCTCTCCCTCTTTCTCTTTCTCAAATAAATAAATAAAAATAAAATATTTTTTAAAAAAGCATTTCTTACTGGGTGTGGTGGCACATGCCTTTAATCTCAGCACTCAGGAGGCAGAGGTAGGTGGATTGCAATGAGCTCAAGGCCACCCTGAGAGTACATAGTGAATTCAAGGTCAGCCTCAGCTAAAGCGAGACCCTACCTTGTAAAAAAAAAAATCATTTCTCCACAACCCTGTTGCTTTAGTTGTTAGGAGGATAGCACTATTGACTCCATTTTGTTATTGCTTTAAGACAGTCTCGCTATGAGCCCCGGGCTGGCCTCAAATGTGCAATCCTTCTGCTTCAAGTTCCCAAGTACTGAGATGACAGGCAAGCCCTGCCAGGCCCAGTGTGGATTCATTTAGGTTCTGATAACTCATCTGCAAATCTTATACTGAAGACATCACTGATCAACCATCTAGTGGTTTGATCTCTCCAGTCCTTCCCTTGTTCCTGGGATGACATATGTCCTGATTGATCTGTTCTATTTCACCTGATCTGTGGCACTTTGTTATGCCATCCCTATATATCAAAATCGATATAATCAGTAAATGTAAAAAAAAAAAAAAAAGTACAAAGTCACTCTGAGGTTACAACATACAGAGAAGCAATTCAAACACATTTATTAGTAGCTGTCACACTGGCAATAAAATACATGGCTATGAAATCAAATTATCCCTTTTCAACATACCTTGATATATTTATGACTGTGTTTGGAAATTTTGTTTCTGCACTACTTTTTTTTTCCTTTTTCTTCAGGCTGTCTCATCATATTCATGGTGGTTTTACACAGTGTTGACTGCAATAGAAGACATCCCAGGACAAGATGAATTAGACTGCTAACCCGGGCATGGTGGCGCACGCCACTTTTTTTTTGTGTTTTTGTTTGTTTTGTTTTGTTTTTCGAGGTAGGGTCTCACTCTAGCCCAGACTGACTTGAAATTCACTATGGAGTCTCAGGGTGGCCTCGAACTCACGGCGATCCTCCTACCTCTGCCTCCCCAGTGCTGGGATTAAAGGCGTGCGCCACCACGCCTGGCGCTCACGCCATTTTGAATCCCAGCACTGCAGAGGCAGAGGTAGGAGGATCACCATGAGTTCAAGGCTACCCTGAGACTCCAAAGTGACTTCCAGGTCAGCCAGGGCTAGAGTGAGAACCTACCTCGAAAAACTATAACAACAACAACAACAAAAACAAAAACATTTTTCCCCTCCATGGATTCTCTCCACTCCCGTGAGGGTCTTGGCTCCGGGGACTCCCCAGGCTTCTGGCAACATACTGGCAGACCTCCCCCCACCTCCAACCCCCACCTTCTGACGGTCCTCGCCACGCAGGCCGGGTCACCTCTCCCCACTTCAGCTAAGTTTGAAGTGGGGGACAAGGGGAACATGGATATGAACAAGACGATCCAGTGGAGCTGAGGAACTGAACACCACCTCCTCAGCAGTTGTTCCAGAACTTGTTTTGGACAACTGCAAATCAAAGGATGGAAACTTTGAGGGGTTAACATCTGAATTTGAGAACTTAGAGTTCCCCAGTTTAATAGATGTAGGTTTGATGTCAGTTTCAAATCTACCCAAGCTACCTCAATTGAAAAAGCTTGAACACAGCCACAGTAGGATCTTTGGAGGTCTGGACATAATAGCAGAAGAACTTCCAAATCTCATGTACATAAACTTAAGTGGAATACACTGAAAGATATCAGCACCTTGGAACCTTTGAAAAAGTTGGATTGTCTGCAAAGCCTGGATCTGTTTAACTGTGAGGTCACTAACTAAGTGACTGTGGAGAGAGTGTCTCCAAGCTCCTGCCCCAGCTGACCTACCTGGATGGCTATGACCGAGAGACAGGACCTGGAAACCCTGATGCAGATGCACAAGTGGATGGTGTGGATGAAGAGGAAGAGGGTGAAGAAGGAGAAGATGAAGAATGAGGAGGAGGAAGAGTTTGATGAGGAGGAGGAGGAAGATGTAGAAGATGATGATGAAGATGAAGTCAGTGTTGAGGAAAATGAATTTGGACGTGATGGAGAAGTTGATGTAGATGAAGAAGATGAGGCTGAAGAAGAGAAAAAGATCAATTAAGTTTAAAGGCTAATAAAATAAATTAGAATTAAAACGAACTATAGATGCATGCGCCACTCTGTGCATCTGGCTTTATGTGAGTACTGGGGAATCAAACCAGGGTCATTAGGCTTTGCAGGCAAGCACCTTCACCACTGAACCATCTCTCTAGCCCCTAAAAGTATTTTTTTTTTCTTTTTTAGTTTTTTGAGGCAGGCTCTCTCTCTAACCCAGGCTGACCTGAAATTCATTATGTAGTATCAGGGTCACAGTGATCCTCCTACCTCTGTCTCTTGAGTGCTGGCATTAAAGGCGTGTGCCACCACCTCTGGCTAAAAGTATTTTTTAAAAAGCAAAATCAAACCGGGTGTGGTGGCTCACGCCTTTAATGCCAGCACTCGAGAGGCAGAGGTAGGAGGATCACCATGAGTTCATGGTCACCCTGAGACTACATAGTGACTTCCAGGTCAGCCTGGACTAGAGTGAGACCCTACCATGGAAAACCAAAATACATAATAAATAAAATAATAATACAATAATATATATTATAATAATACAATACAATAATAAAAATACAAAATAAATAAAAATAAAAAGTAAAAACAAGAGAAAAACAAAAAAGATGGAACAGGCTGGAGGGATGGCTTAGCAATTAAGACATTTACCTGCAAAGCCAAAGGACCCAGGTTCAATTCCCCAGGACCCATGTTAGTCAGATGCACAGGGGGTGCATGTGTCTGGAGTTCGTTTGCAGTGGCTGGAGGCCCTGGCACACCCATTTTCTCTCTCTCTCCCTCTTTCTCTGTTAAATAGATAAAAATAAAATATTTTTAAAAAGAAAAAGAAAAAGAGGGAGGATGGAAAGATATGTATGTGTGTATGTGTGAGAGAAAAAGATTCGACTGTAGATATTTATTCTGAAAGTAATCCTAGAAATCAGGAAGTATAAACCGGCTGCTGCTGTGGTCTGAATGCTGGTAATTTCCTCCCGTTCATATGCTGAAGCCTAATATCCAGTTTGATAGCATTTAAGAGGCAATTATTTCATGAGGGTCCTACCCCCCATTATTGGGATAGTACCCCTTTAAAGAAATTGAACAGTCCACAGGCTGAGGAAGGAAGATCACTATGAGTTTGAGTCTACACACAGCAATGCTGTCTGAAAGGCACAACAATGCGAGAGGACCACGAGGCTCCTCCCCCTGCAAAGGAGCTGTTGGCAGTTAATGGTAACTGGGGGAAGGGGCAATAAGTTGGTAATAGGTAAGTTGCCCTACTCTACTAAACAACCCTTCACCCATGCTATGCAAGCAACCCTAATTTAACTCAATGAGAAACACACACATACACACACACACACACACACACGCACACGCACACGCACGCACACACATGCACACAGGAGCCGGGCATGGTGGTGCACGCCTTTAATCCCAGCATTCAGGAGGCAGAGGTGGGAGGATCTCTGTTAGTTCGAGGCCACCCTGAGACTCCATAATGAATTCCAGGTCAACCTGGGCTAGAGCAAGACCCTACCTCAGAAAAAAAAAAAAAAAAGAAAAGAAAGGAAGGGATGGAAAAGGAAAGGAAAGAAAACAACAACAACAACAACAACAAAAAGTTGGGAAGAGGAAGAGGTTTACCACGGTGGGAGAGAGAAAAGGGAAAGAAATGGGGGTGAATATGATTAAAATACATTGTAGTCAGAGGGTCTCAGGATTCCCTTCTACGGAAGACAGGCTAGTGCATCTAAGAACCACACCATCAGATAAAGGGTGAGGGGGCTGTCGAAGTGGTGCACGCCTTTAGTCCCAGCACTCAGGAGGCAGAGGTGAAAAGATCTCCGTGAGTTCGAGGCCATCCTGAGACTACAGAGTGAATTCCATGTCGGCCTGGGCTAGAGTGAGACCTTACTTCAAAACAAAACAAACAAACAAACAAAAAACCAGGCCTCCCCCCAAATAAATTTAATGGCTAATCAAATAAATTATAATTATAATTACAAAACAAAACAAGACTTGAAGGAGCCTGTTTGTCTTTCAACCACGAGAGGACACGGCTAGAAGGTGTTACCTGTCCGTGTAATAGTGATCCCAAATGCAAGAATAGGCTGGAACCCTGCTGGGACAGTCTCACTCTATCCCAGCCTGACCTGGAATTCACCGTGTAGTCTCAGTGCTGGGATCAAAGGCGTGCAGGTCCGGTTCTACAGTCTAAAAAGAGACACTTGTGCCCCTTCCCTCTGCTTATCAGATTATCACCTTTTTATTTTTTTCTGCTTGCAAAATTAGTGTGTTTAACAAGCATGCAGGAGCCTGTAGCTCATCTTCCAAGAAAAGATACAAAAAGTCTCTACCCATTACCAGTCAAGCAATAGACTAAAGAACTCTACCAGGCCCAGAGCAGAGAGTGGGGAGATTGAGCATGCTAGGCCCAAAACATAGACACCTTTGAGTCTGTACACAATCTCAGAATTTATTGAATAACAATAATTTCACAAGCCACATCAGTTTCATTGGCTGCAATTGGCCAGGTAGTCTCAGCTTCCCTTGATAGCTGGCCATTGGCAAACCTAGATTTTGATTCCAAACTTTTTTTGTATATATATTTTATTTATTTGTTTATTTTTGTTTTTTTGAGGTAGGGTCTCGCTCTAGCTTGGGCTGACCTGGAATTCACTATGTAGTCTCAGGGTGGCCTCAAACTCATGGCGATCCTCCTACCTCTGCCTCCCGAGTGCTGGAATTAAAGGCGTGCACCACCACAGCAGGCCTTGTATATTTTATTTGTCTATTTATTTATTTATTAGAGAGAGAGAGAAGAGAGAAAGGAAGAGAGAGAATGGACATGCCAGGGCCTCTAGCCACTATACACGAATTCCAGATGCATGCATCACTTTGTGCATCTGGCTTTACCTGGGTACTGGGGAATCAAACCGGGTTGTTAGGCTTTGCAGACAAATGCCTTAACCGCTGTTCAGCCCTATTCCAATCTTTTTATTTTATTTTATTTTATTTTTTAGTATTATTAAGCTATATGTGTTTCCTTTTTATTTAAATTTAATTAATTCAATTTTGTGCATGTTTATTGTGTGTGCATGCGTGTGAAAGCCAGAGGACAACCCTAGGTGTTTTCCACAGGCACCACCCACCTTTATTATTTATTTGTTTATTTAAGAGAGGGTGTTTAAAAAAGAGAGTGATAGGGTGTTGTATGGCAAAATTTTCCACCTCGAAAGCAGTGAGCAACTATTGGCAACTATTATGGGAAGCAGATGAGACAACTCACCAGAGAAGAGTGTGGGGAGGGTCATTGGCCCACCCCCCCCACCCAAGATCTCTCTGGGCCAGCTGTATGCAATGACACATGAGGTCTCCTCGCCTCAGAGAACGAGAGAGTATGTATAAAGAGAGGGTAAAGATTAAGGGACAATGACCTCTGTAGTGGACAGCTTCAGGTCGCTGGGATGAGCCTCCAGACCAGGCTCAAGTTATGGGAGGAAGTGATTTATTTGAAGCTTACAGATCCAGGGGAAGTTCCATAATGGACGAAGAAACCGGCCCCCCTTTCACAGATCCATGCAGACAGAGAAGCCACCACCGACACCAACAAGCACACTCCAGGACTCCAGGCACAGCTGAAGCACTGCACTCTGTACATCTTTAGTCTGGACTTCCAAGTCCACCCCACACCTTAGGGCTGGACCCTAGGATCCGTCCACGGTGACACCTTCTCCAGCCAGGTGACTGGAGACCTAAATTAGAAGCTTTAATAAACTGAATCTATTGGGACATCCATTTAAACCAGCACAAAAGTCCATCAAAGCTGCTTCTTTGGGGGCCCCATGTTCTGTAAGCGAGCCCTCACCTCAAGATTGAGGGGAGGAGCATCCACCAGGGTAACCGTGACATAGTGAGTCCCACTGATGCGCTGCTCTGGGGTCTCCATACTCCTAGACAGGCACAAGGAGCACCTTGAAGCAGCCATGGGGAAACCGTCCTTCAGGGTAGGATGACACTTCTGGGTGATACGGCTGCTCTGGGGTCCCCATGCTCTGTAAGTAAGCCCTCATCCTGTAGTTGAGGAAGGAGTATCCAGTGAGTAATGTTGACACAGGGAGCCCCATCAGAGCAGCTAATTTGGGGGGCTCCACATTCCTATGAACAACCCCTCTTTATGCTGTGAGTAACCCCAATAAACTGATTTGTTTACAAAACTGGCATTGGTACAAATATACTTTGGTCTGCCATCTGAACTTATCTACACTAGTGTGAAAAACTTTTCCCCTAGAGAGATGCAAACGCTTATCTTCACCCTTGATGCTTTTGATAAAAGCTGACAATAGTTGTTTACTGCTTTCGATGTGAGAAATTTTGCCATGCAACAGAGGAAGAGATAAAGTGTGTGTGTGCGTGTGTGTGTGTGTGTGTGTGTGTGTACGCATGCATGCACGTGTGTGTGCATGCACCAGGTCCTCCTGCCACTGCAAATAAACTCCAGCTGCCACTTTGTGCATCTGGCTTTACATGGGTTCCAGTGAATTAAGCCTGGGCCGTCAGGCTTTGCAAACAAGCACCTTTAGCTCCTGAGCCATCTCCCCAGGCCCTGACTTCCACTTCCTCAAAGACCTTGATAACCTTCAAGAACAACAACGTCAGCTGGGGATTGAGTATTCAAGCACATGAGCCTATGGGGGTCATTTTACATTCACTCCACCACATCCTTAGATTACAGAATGGCTAGGAAAGGGTTAAAGAGACTGCAACAGAGTTCAAAGAGGACTTACTAGAGGCAGAGGCAGAGAGCCACAGATGCAAAGAGCCACTTGGGGGTGGTTAGATATTAAAGAACCCAATTCTAGAGCTGCTATAGGGTTACAGAGCTGAGCAGAGCCACACGCCTGAGCTTCAGAGGCAAGGACTGTGGAAAGGAGACATACAACTGCATCCTGATGAGCTAAGGTGCGGGAATGGGGGCTGGTGAGATGGCTTAGCAGTTAAGAGAAAGCCTTAGGACCCAAGTTCGATTCCCCAGGACCCACATAAGTCAGATGCACAAAGTGGCACATGCATTTGGAGTTCGTTTGCAGTGGCTGGAGGCCCTGGCATGCCCATTATCTCTATCTCTCTTCTGTCTGTCTGTCTCTCTCTCTCTCTCTCTCTGCTTGCAAATACATAAATAAAATTAAAACAAAACAAAACAAAAGAATGTGGGGGTGGGTGGCAGTCTGAACAGGCTATGTCAGCAAGGGGACCCAGCTCAGCAGGCTGTGGGGACAATCAAGAGTTCTCTGCCTGTTGGCCCCTTGATGCATGCACCAGATGGCCAAATCAATGGGGTCTTCACCAGCGCAGTTCTAGGTGTCCCCTCTTTATGGGCTCTATGGTAGAATACTGCAGGCTCCTTCACTCTGGTATTCAATAAGTTCTCAGCCCCCACCTCTTTTTTTTAAAGCTGTTTTATTTTTTTAAATATATTTTATTTATTTATTTATTTGGGAGTGAGAAAGAGGTAGAGAGAGAGTAAGAGGGAGAGAGAGAGGATGGGTGTACCAAGGCCTCCAGCCACTGCAAAAGAACTCCAGGTGCATGCGCTTCCTTGTGCATCTGGCTTACGTGGGTCCTGGGGAATCGAACAGGGGTCCTTTGGCTTTGCAGGCAAATGCCCTTAACTGCTAAGCCATCTTCTCCAGCTTCCCCCACCTCTTTTTTGTGTGAGAGAGAATTGGTGCACCAGGGCCTCTAACCACTACAGTCGAACTCCAGATGTGTGCAATACCTTGTGCGCATGTGTTACCTTGTGTGTCTGGCTTACATGGGTTCTGGGGAGTTGAACCTGGCTTCACAAGCACCTTACTGCTAAACCATCTCTCTAGCCATCTTTTATTTTATTTTATTTTTGTTTATTTGACAGAAAGAGGGAGAGAGAGAGACAATGGGCATGCCAGGGCCTCCAACCACTGCAGACGAACTCCAGACGTATGCGCCCCCTTGTGCATCTGGCTAACGTGGGTCCTGGGGAATCAAACTTGGGTCCTTTGGTGAGAGAGAGAGAGAGAGGCAGAGAGAGACAGACAGAGAGAATGGGCACACCAGGGCCTCTAGCCACTGCAAACAAACTCCAGATGCATGCGCCACTTTGTGCATCTGGTTTACATGGATCCTGGGGAGTCAAACCTGGGTCCTTTGGCTTTGCAGGAAAGCGCCTTAACTGCTAAGCCATCTCTCCAGCCCCATCTTTTCTTTTTAATCAGGGTCTCACTTTAGCCCAAGCTGACCAGGAACTTACTCTGTCTCCCAGGTTGGCCTTGAACACATGGTGTTCCTCCTACCTCAGCCTCCTGAGTGCTGGAATTAAAGGCATGCACCTCCAAGCCTAGCCAAGGCCCTTTCTATGATGTTTTATTTGTGTATGTATGTACATATGTGTGGTATGTGCATGCATGTTTGTATGTGTGGACTCATATGTGTAGGAGTATGCACACACACATATGTGCATTTGGAGGCCAGAGCTTGACATCAGGTGTCTTCCTCACTAGCTCTCCTAGTTATTTACTGAGACAGAGCCACTTGAGCCCAGAGCTAGCTAGTCTAACTAACCAGCTTGCTGGGATTGCGGGTAGCCACCACATCCACCTGGCTTTTATGCAGGTGCTGGGGATCCAAACTCTGGTTGTACAGCAAGAGCCATGTCCCCAGACCATGATAGGTTGTTAATATATTTTATTTATTTATTTATTTATTTGCAAGCTAGGAGAGATAGAAGACAGACAGACGGAATGGGCATGGCAGGGCCTCCAGCCACTGCAAAAGAACTCCAGATGTCGGGCGTGGTGGCGCACACCTTTAATCCCAGCACTCAGGAGGCAGAGGTGGGAGGATCGCGGTGAGTTCGAGGCCACCCTGAGACTACATAGTAAATTCCAAGTCATCCTGGACTAAAGTGAAACCCTACCTCAAAACAATAGCATCACCAAAAAATACCTCCAGATGCCTGTGTCACTTTGTACATCTGGCTTTTTACATGGGTACTTGGGAATCAAACCTGGGTCCTTTGGCTTTGCAGGCAAGTGCCTTAACCAGTAAGCCATCACTCTAGTCAGCAACCCCCAACCCCCCTTTTTTTTTTTGTTTTTGTTTTTTGTTTTTCGAGGCAGGGTCTCCCTCTACCTCATGCTGGCTTGGAATTCACTGTGTAGTTTCAGGCTGGCCTCGAACTCACAGTGATCCTCCTACCTCTGCCTCCCCAGTGCTGGGATTAAAGGCGTGCGCCACCACGCCCTGCCCTGATATGGTTTTTATAGTCCCATCTCATGTATTCATATTTTCCCAATCCACTTGGATAAGTTTACTTGTGGTACCTTTAGGAATAAGTTTTTATCAATCTGTGCCACATGGGCTAGGATGTCTGTGTGCACAACATGCTGTCTCCCTGCCTCTTCATTTTCACTCAAAATGGAGCCAAATGCTGCTTGGATAATGGAGTCACTCGGGGAAAGGCACAGTCAGAAAGACACTGTCTCTCACAGGGCAAGTCTGATCTCAGCACTCCACTCCCTGATTCCCGAGAGCAAGATCCCAGTGGCTCAGCAGCGAGAGGAACCGCACATAGCTCTTTCGTGTACCATATATACAAAGGCTGAAGGTGCAAGGGTTTTTTTTTTGTTGTTTTTTTGAGGTAGGGTCTCAGTCTGGCCCAGGCTGACCTGGAATTCACTATGTAGCCTCAGGGGATGGCCTCGAACTCATGGTGATCCTCCCACCTCTGCCTCCCAAGTGCTGGGATTAAAGGCGTGTGCCACCACGCCCAGTGCAAGTTTTAAGTGATAGAATAATAAGGATAATAATAATATAATAATAATAATAATATATTAATACTTTTTTCCACTTTTTTTGTATTTTGTATTCATGTGTGTGTGTGTGTGTAACAGAGAGAGAAAAAATTGGTGTGCCAGGGCTTCCAGCCGCGACAATTGAACTGCAGACGCATGCACTATTCTGTACACATGGGCGCACTTGCATCACCTTGTGTGGTGGGTGGAGATCAGGAGATGTGGGATCTGGAGAGTTGAACTTGGGTCCTTAGGCTTTACAGGCAAGTGCCTTAACTGCTAAACCGTCTCTCCAGCCTTTTTTATTTATTCTTTTGTCTTTATTTTATTTTTAGGCAAGCCCAACAGACTGGCTTTTTCTTTCTTTCTTTCTTTTTTTTTTTTTTTCAAGGTAAGGTCTCACTCTAGCCCAGGCTGACCTGGAACTCACCATGTAGTCTCAGGCTGACGTCAAACTCATGGTAATCCTCCTACCTCTGACTCCCAAGTGCTGGGACTAAAGGAGTGCACCACCATACCTGGCATGGCCTTTTATTATTATTTTTATTATGTGAGAGAGCAAGAGTGAGCAAGAGAAAGAGAGAGATAGAGAGAATTGGCACGCCAGGGCCTCCAGCCGCTGCAATCGAACTCCAGATGTGTGCACTGCCTTGTGTGCATGTGCAACCTTGCACACTTGTGTCATCTTGTGTGTCTGGCTTATGTGGGATCTGAAGAGTTGAACATGGGTCTTTAGGCTTTAGGAGCAAGTGCCTTAACTGCTAAGCCATCTCTCCAGCCCCTTTTTCACTTTTTTAAAAGAACATTTTATTTATGTTTTATTTATTTGAGAGAGAGGGACAGAGAAAGAGAAAGAGGCGAAGAGAAAGATATATAGAGAGAATGGGCATTCCAGGGCCTCGAGCCACTGCAAATGAACTCCAGACATATGTGCCACCTTGTGCATCTGGCTTATGTGGGTATTGAAGAATCAAATGTAGGTCCTTAGGCTTTGCAAGCCTTAACCACTAAGCCAGCTCTCCAGCTCTAAAATTTTTATCTTTTTGTAAGCACAGAGAGATGGAAGAGACAGAGAGAATGGGCATGCCAGGGCCTCTAGCTGCTGCAAATAGACTCTAGATGCAGGTGCCACCTTGTACATCTGGCTCCATGTGGGTACTGGGGAATAGAACTCAGGTCATTAGGTTCACTGTGTAGCACCAGGCTGGCGTCGAACTCACAGCAATCCTCCTACCGCAGCCTCCCAAGTGCTGGGACTAAAGGCATATGCCACCACTTTAAATATTTTTCAGTTTTGGAGTGACCATGGGTCTTTGTCATTCATTTATTTATTTATTGTATTATTCATTACGTGTGGAGGTCAGAAGGCAACTTTCTGGTCTGTCCTTGCCATTCCCTCTCATGTGAGGCAGTGTTTCTCTTGATAACATTCTGCTGCTGTTCTCTTTGCTGCCCTCCCCATGAGCTTCCAGGAAGTTCTAGTGTTTCTTCCTCCGATCTCATAGTCACAGTCCTGAGATTACACATGCCTGCTGTGGCTTCCAGCTTTTCACGTGGGATTCTGGGATCGAACTCCAGTACTCCAGCTTGAGTGGCAAGCAGTTTATCTACTGAGCCGTCTCTCCAGCCCTTTGTCACTTACTTTATAATCATTTTGTGCCCATTTGCATGAGCACAGGACTATGCCATTTGCAACTATGCATGAGTCTGTGAATATAAAATTTTTGTCTTTTTTTTTTTTTTTTTTTTTTGAGGTAGGGTCTCACTCTAGCTCAGGCTGACTGGAAATTCACTATGTAGTCTCAGGGTGGCCTCGAACTCACGGTGATCATCCTACTTCTGTCTCCCCAGTGCTGGGATTAAAGGCGTGCACCACCACACTTGGCTTAATTTTTGTCTTTTCCAGTGTCTTATGAAGCCCGGGCTGTCCTTCAACTCACTATGTAGCTAAGATGACCTTGAACTCCCAATCTGCCTGCCTCCATCTCCAGTGTGCTGGGATTGTAGGTGAGGGCCACGATGTCTGGTTTAAGCAGTGCTGGGGATTGAACCCAGGCCTAAGCAAGCACTCTACCCATTAAGTCACATCCCCAGCCATGGTCTGATTTTCAGTTACAGATTGTCTGCGAGGGCCGCTGCTGTGGGTTCTGAGTGTTGTGTTGCTCATTGAGGACCACGTTGACCTGGGGTCTCAAGGCTGTTGTTTTCTATTTTGTTTTTCCTTGGGCCACAGGGGCTTATCCATCTGTAAACCAGGCGTTATGGAGATGATGTGACCAAATAGGACCCATTTCTCTATTCTGCCACAGGTATGTTCTGCCCTTGGGATGAACTCTAGCAAGTCTATCTGCATTTTGTAGTACATCTCCTCTGTGAAGAACCCTGAGTGGCCCTTGATGCAGGCAACCATAACGTGTATGTGCCCTTTCCACATAAGAAGCTTCTCATCAATTTGGATACCTGCCAATTCTTTGGGGCTAAGTTTTATTCATTAGGGCAAAACACCTGATTGCTGTAGGCCCCTTGCCAGTTAGAAGATCCATATCTTTAAAAAAAAAAAACAACTTTTTATTGACAACTACCGTAAGTATAGACAATAAACCATGATGATCCTTTCCCACAACCCTCATTTTTCCCCCTGTCAAATCCATCCTCCATTGAATCCTTTCCAATTAGCCTCTCTTCGATTTATATTGTTTATTCATTTATGAGAGAGAGGGGCAGATAGATTTAGAGAGCATGGGTGTGCTAAGGCCTCCAGCCACTGTAAACAGACTCCAGATGCATGTGCCACTTTGCACATCTGGCTTATGTGGGTACTGGGGAATTGAACCTAGGTCCTTAGGCTTTGCAGGCAAATGCCTTAACAGCTAAGCCATCTCTCCAGCCCCTATTTTTTTCGCTCTCTCTTTTTTTTTTTTTTTTTTTTGAGGTAGGGTCTTGTTCTAGCTCAGGCTGACCTGGAATTTACTATGTGGTCTCAGGGTGGCTTCAAACTCATGGTGATCCTTTTACCATTGCCTCCCAAGTGCTGGGACTAAAGGTGTGCACCACCACACCTGGCTTCACTTCTTTTTTGATGTTACCATTTTTCCCCTCCTGTTATGCAGGTCTTTTGTAGGTATGTCAGGCACTGTAAGGTCATGAATATCAAGGCCATCATGTCTGGAAGACAGTATTGTAAGCAGTCCTCCCCTTCCTTTGGCTCTTACATTCTTTCTGCCGCCACTTTCACAATGGTCCCTGAGCCTTGGAGGGTGTGATAGAGATGTCTCAGTGCCGAATAGTCCACTGTCACTTGTTCTCAGCACTATGGTGAGTTTGAGTCTCCCCAGTGGTCACCACCATTTGAAAACAGAAGCTTCCCTAGCCAGAAGTGAGAGTAGCATTAATATATGGGTATAAATATAAGTATTTAGGGGGAAGTTTAGTGGACATACTATATCCATTTAGCCAGAAAACAGTAGTAACTTCCATGCTACGGTTTATGACCTCCCCAGCCATAGTGTCTTTTTGTTTGTTTGTTTGTTTTTTATGAGAGAGCGAGAGAGGGTAGAGGGGGAATTGGCATGTCAAGGTGTCCAGCCACTGCAATCAAACTCTAGACTCATGTGCCACCTTGTGCGCATGCGTCACCTTGTGCATCTGGCTTACATGGAATCTGGATAGTCAAACATGGGTCCTTAGGCTTCGCAAGCAAGTGCCTTAACTGCTAAGCCATCTCTCTAGCCCAGCCATAGGCTTTTTTTTTTTTTTTCTTTTGAGGTAGGGTTTCACTCTAGCCTAGGCTGACCTGGAATTCACTATGTAGTCTCAGGGTGGCCTCAAACTCACTGTGATCCTCCTACCTCTGCTTCCCAAGTGCTGGGATTAAAGGTGTGTGCCACTATACCTGGCCCATAGGCTTTAAAAAAAAAGATTTTTTTTTAAAATTTTTTGTTGTTCATTTTTATTTATTTATTTGAGAGTGACAGAGAGAGGAAGACGCAGATAGAGAGAGAGAGAGAGAGAGAGAGAGAATGGGTGCGCCAGGGCTTCCAGCCACTGCAAACGAACTCCAGACGCGTGCACCCTCTTGTGCATCTGGCTAACGTGGGTCCTGGAGAATCGAGCCTTGAACCGGGGTCCTTAGGCTTCACAGGCAAGCACTTAACCACTAAGCCATCTCTCCAGCCCCCCAAAAAAGATTTTTTAAAAACTTTTTATTTTATTTGTTAGAGACAGACAGACACAGAGAGACAGAGAGACAAACAAACAGAGAATGGGCACACCAGGGCCTTAAGCTACTGCAAACAAACTCCAGATGCATGTGACACCTTGTGCATCTGGCTTACATGGGTCCTGGAGAACCAAACCTGGCTCCTTTGGCTTCACAGCACCTTAATTGCTAAGCCACCTCTCCGGCCCCCAGTCATAGGATTTTGATTCGAGGTAGGGTCTCACTCTGGCTCAGGCTGACCTGGAATTCACTATGGAGTCTCAGGGTAGCCTTGAACTCATGGCGATCCTCCTACGCCTGCCTCCCAAGTGCTGGGACTAAAGGTGTGCACACCATGCCCTGCCAATAATTGTTTCTTTTTCTGTTCCTATTTTTTCCTTATAACTAATGATTATAATGTCTTAATTTAGATCGAGATCTAAAACCAAGGAGAAGAACTGTGACCCTCCTGGTAGGAGAGAAAACATACTAAAGATGGACACTTGCACTTCTCTCTTTGGCTTTCAGACTATAAGGACAGTGGACCCCAAGGAATTGGATTTCCCCAGGAATCCCATGCTGGGAGAAGGAAAGTCTGAAGTCTGGTGCCAAACAGAGGAGAAACTTGTGTGCAGGAATGACATTTTGCACAGTGCTGACAACACGTCAGACCACCTTGCAGGGAGAGACTGCAGCCCAGACAAAGATGATGAGTGGGACCCCACGTTGAGCAGGAGTGCTTAGCTATGCACACCTCTCATCCTCTGTGTGAAGCTAAGCCTCATGTCAGGACCCCAAGGATGGATTTGGGCAGGGTCACTGGATAGCTTTAATTATTCCTCTGTCCTATATAGCTGCATTGAGTAAATGTTTCTCTGCCTTCACCACTACTTGTCTCATTAATTAATTAATTATTTCAAGGTAGAGTCTCACTCTAGCCCAGCCTGACCTGGAATTCACTATGTAGTCTCAGGGTGGCCTCGAACTCATGGCGATCCTCCTACCTCTGCCTCCCGAGTGCTGAGATTAAAGACATGTGCTACCACTCCCGTCTTAATTAATTATTATTATTTTTTTTTAGTTAGGGTCTTGCTGTAGCCCAGGCTGGCCTTGAACTCAGCAATCCTTCTACCTCTGCCTCCCATGCTGGCATTAAGAGTGTGAGCCAGGGAGCCCGTGTGCGACCTCGGTCGGGTAGGAGTGTGAGCAGAGAACGGCAGTGCGTGTGCACACGCCATGCTCCAGCACTGCCCGAATGGAGTTCACTGTCCCTGTAGCCCCACGCCACTCCTTTGCCTTTTAGTCTCCAGTCTGACGTCGGCATGTGTTTAAAGTTGAAGTTTGCTGCTAAAGATGACAGACCCAGGTGTCCTTGCTGAGGTTCCAGCAGCGTTGAAGGGTTAGCCAAGTATGTGATCCGGGGGTTTTATGGTATTGAACATGTGTTGGCCTTGGACATTTTGATCCGGAACCCCTGTGTGAAAGAGGAGGATATGCTGGAGCTGCTCAAGTTTGATCAGAAGCAACTTCGATCAGTTTTGAATAATTTAAAGGGAGACAAGTTCATCAAATGTAGAATGAGAGTAGAGACTGCCGCGGATGGGAAAACCACTCGCCATAACTACTACTTTATCAGTTACAGCTCTCTTGTTAATGTGGTCAAATATAAATTGGACCCCACAAGGAGGAGGATTGAAACAGATGAGAGAAATTCCACCAAACGGGCTTCCTTCAAATGTCCTGTCTGTAGTAATACTTTCACGGACTTAGAAGCTAATCAGCTCTTTGATCCCATGACAGGAACCTTTGCCATACAGAGGAAGAAGAGGATGAATCGGCAATGCCCAAAAAAAAGATGCACGCAAAGCTGGGTGTGCTGGCGCACGCCTTTAAACCCAGCACTCGGGAGGCAGAGGTAGGAGGATCACCGTGAGTTTGAGGCCACCCTGAGACTACGTAGTGAATTCCAGGTCAGCCTGAGCTACAGTGAGACTCTACCTCAAAAAAAAAAAAGAAAGAAAGAAAAAAGAAAAAAGAAAAAGACAGATGCATGCACACTTTTTGGCAAGGTTTAACGAACACATTGAGCCCATTTATGCATTGCTTCGGGAGACAGAGGATGTAAACTTGGCTGATGAAATGCTTGAGCCAGAACCCACAGAAATCCCAGGCCTAAAACAGAGCAAGGACCGTCCAGCTACTACTACTCCTGGAGCTGCTGGCCTGGCAGGTGGGGACCACCGGGAAGCATGGACCACCAGCAAAGCCTCCTCCTATGAGGACTTGTCCGCTCCGAACGTTGTCATCAATACGGACGAGCAAGAAGATGTTCGCACCTCACTGGGGGGGAAATCTGCCAGAGAGACCCATTTGGTTGAGAGAGAGCACTGTGCTGGGGGCACATGGTTCTGAAGAGATGAAGGAAGGTGGCACAGATACGGACACATTTAAGGAGTGTGATGACAATGAGGAGGTGGTGCGAGCACTCCTCATCCATGAGAAGACTTCCTCTGCCACAGCTGGCTTGGGGGACAGCTGCTCCAGCAACTGCTGCCAAGGGCAGAGCGAGACCAGTGAGTCAGGTGACGACTCTCCACCCCGTCCCGTCCCGTCCAGCAGCAGTGACTGCGCATCCTGGGGAAGAGGATGTTGAAGACAAAGAGTTTGAGGAAATAGATGACCCCACTGTCATGGTGGCTGGCCGTCCACAGAGCTGGTGGCCCAGATGACACCAAAAGAGAAGGAAGCTTACATAGCAATGGGCCAACGCATGTTTGAGGACCTCTTTGAGTAAGCTTTCCCTTCCTCTTCCTCCTTTCTGTAATGTTCATCTCACAAAAAACTCCCCGCTTTTGAAAAAGTATTTAAGTGCCTTCCCGTCCCTCTTGATGTCAAGCATCTGTTAATCTAACATAAAAGAATTAATTGGAAAGAAAGTTTGAGTTTTATGCTAGAAACTTTCCAGAAAGGAAGATTGGTTATAAGCATTTGTTTCCTTCTTACTAAAGTATTAACATGTTACTGTATTTTCTTGTCTATTTTTCCCTTTGTCTTTGAAGACATATTCCCCCCCCACCCCGAAATGTGTTAGGGAAGTCAATAAGGTTAATTTTTCCTGTCTGCCTACAGAAGAAGCTTTCTATGAGAAGTTACAGTAGTTCACCAACGGCTTCTTCTTCTTCTTCTTTTTTTTTTTTTTTTACTGTTTTGAACAAGTATTTGAAATAGTTCATTACATTGCTGCCAACTAAAGCAGCTTACCAAGAGGCAAATCACTGTTTGGGAAACAAACCCTAAGACTTCATCTTTCCCTGAAATTAAGCTTCGGTTCAGTATGTAAAAGGCGTAAGAATTTATTTAGGAGAGGTAGATAGGTCAGAATCTGAGGACTGATGTCTAAACCAGCAGAATTTGTGTCTTGAGAATTGATCAGATTGGTAGGTTCTGTTGTTTGGCTTAATGCCTTTTGGTTTATATTTTGAGTGATAGAAAATAAAGTATGCTTGGTGTAAACCCTTATGAAGAAATTAAGAAAACATGGTCAGAGGACAAGGACTCTATGTAAAAGGGTTGAGGATTAAGAGCATTGTTGGGAACGATGCCTTACAACTGCCTGAGTTTACTCTGATTTGGAAATCTCTCATATAAAGCTGGGATTAGTCCTGTTTTCCTCTGCTTGTTCTATAGACCTCTTGTCAGTGCTATAAAGGAGACCACTCCAGCCAAAATCAGCAGAGAATAATGGCTGCTGCTTCTTTCTCCCATACACTCTCTTCCTAAGCATCATTGAAAGCTTGTCTTGGTCTCTTTTTTGATTCTTGTCATAGTATTTTAGGGCATCTAGTATATTGTTGAGCATTGTAACCTCAAGAAACTTAGTTCATTTAGTGTTCTGATATGTAGCATGGTACTATTCCTGAAGACAGGACTTTAAAAATAAAGGACTTGGGCTGGAGGGATGGCTGTAGCAGACAGCTTCAGGTTCACTGAGATGAACTTCCAGACCAGGCACAGTTATGGAGGAAGGGATATTTATTGAAGCTTACAGATCCAGGGGAAGTTCCATAATAGCAGAAGTAGCTGGCCTAGAAAGAGAGAGAAGCACAAGCCTAAAGGTCAAAAGCCACAGCACACTTCAGGAACTCCAGCTAGGCACACTTTGCATATCTTTAGATTGAAACCTGAAACCCACCACCACACCTTAAGATCCACCCAGTGACATTGCCTCCAGCCAGGTGGCTAAAGATGCAAACTACAAACAAATAAACAACTGAAATATATTGGGGGCCATCTATTCTATTCAAACCACCACAATGGCTTAGCGGTTAAGGCGCTTGCCTGCAAAGCCAAAGGACCCAGGTTCGACTCCCCAGGACCCACGTGAGCCAGACATACAAAGGGGCACATACATCTGAAGTTCGTTTGCAGTGGATGGAGGCCCTGGGGTGCCCATTCTCTCTCTCTCCCTCTCCCTGCCTATTTCTGTATCTCTCTCTTTCTCTCAAATATAAAAAAAATAAATAAATAAAATATTTTTTTAAAAAATTTAAAAAATAAAAATAAAGGACTTTTATAGAAAGGTATACACCAGTTGCATTTCTTATTGTAATGTTTAATGATTACATTGTAATTTTTAGTATTTATCACTTATAGTGCATGTGTGAAGTGAAGAAAGCATTTTAGAGTATCTGAGCCTTGTACAGAGTGACGATTCATTTACCTCGATTGTATGGTAACTGAATATTCACAATCTATTTTGTACTGGCTGAAATTTGTTAATTTCTAGCTCTGTAACATCTTAGGGCATAATTAAAATGTATACAATAAAAGGTGTGAGCCACCATGCTTTTCTTGGGGGGGGGGCGGAATTACTTGTCTCTTTAATTGGTATATTAGGGTAGTGGCTGAGCCTAGCTTGTCGGGACTTCCAGAGCCAAGGCTTTCTAACCCTAACAATTCCAGTAACAAGATCACCTGGGTAGCAGCTCTGTTGGCATCAGTGAGAAAGACAATGTTGTGAGCAAAGATGGAGAAGCTCTGAGGGCCAGCTGTGTACAGTGGTGGCTCCACGAGTAGGCAGGCTTTGGGGGAAGAATGGTTTAGAGCCTGAGCAGCTGGGAGGAGACGGCTGTAATATGGGAATCTGGCATGTCTTTGAGAATCATGGAGCCCTCCTCACCTCTTGGTGAATTCTTTATTTTTTGAGGCAGGGTCTGGTTGTTCTGGAACTCACTCTGTGTCCAGGCTGGCCTTGAACTCGTGAAGATCCTCCTATTGCAGCCAGCTTTAAGCAGGTGCTGGGGAATGAAATTAGGGTCAACAGGCTTTGCAAGCAAGTACCTTTAACTGTGGAGATATTCCCCCAGTCCCATTCATTTTCTTTTCTTTTTATTTATTTATTTTTATTTTAGAGAGGGAGAGAAAGAGAGAGAGAGAGAATTGGCATGCCAGGGCCTCAGCCACTGAAATTGAATTCCAGATGCCTGCACTACCTAGTGGGCATGTGTGACCTTTCACTTGCCTCATCTTTGTGCGTCTGCCTTACATGGTATTTGGAGAGTCAAATGTGGGCCCTTAGGCTTTGCAGGCAAGCACCTTAACTGCTAAGCCATCTCTCTAGTCCCCCCTTTTTTTTGTTTTTTTTGAGGTAGGGTCTCACTCTAGCCCAGGCTGACCTGGAATTCACTATGGAGTCTCAAGGTGGCCTCAAACTCACGGCGATCCTCCTACCTCTGCCTCCCAGGTGCTAGGATTAAAGGCATGTACCACCATGCCCAGCCCCCCCTTTTTTGAGACAGACTCTCAAGTAGCCCAGGCTGGTCTTGAACTCACTATGTAACTGAGGATGACCTTGAAATCCTGGTCTTTCTGTCTCCACTTCCCAAATACTGGTTCTACAGGTGTGTAACTCCACACCCATCTAGTTGGTTTAAAACAAAAAAATCACTAATTTTGGTGCTTGCTTCAGCAATAGGTATACTAAAATTGTAATGATATGGAGAAGATTCTTTCCTGGTCTTTGCATGCAGGCACATGGGTGCATGCATCTTCACACACATGCACACACTACACACACACACACACACACACACACACACACACACCATACATACTACCATATGCAAAAAAATAATAAATAAAAGTAATAAATAAAAATAATAAAATAATTTTGGGGTTAGAGAGATGGCTCAGCAGTTAAAGGTGCTTGCTTGCAAAGACTGCCAGTCCAGGTTCATTTCCTCAGTACCCACATAAAGCCAGATGGCATATGCATCTGGAGTTCATTTGCAGTGGCAAGAGGCCCTGGCATGCATGCAAACACACACACACACACGCACACATGAGTGCACACACACACACAGAAACACACTCCCCCCCACTTGCTTTCTCTCTGCTCACAAATAAATAAAAATATTTTTGGAAAATACCAGGCATGGTGGTGCACACCTTTAATCCCAGCACTTGGGGTGGGGGGGCCAGAGGTAGGAAGATCACCATGAGTTCGAAAGTACCTGAGACTGCAGAGTGAATTCCAGATTATCTTGGACTAGAGTGAGACCCTCCCTCAAAAAAAATTGGGGGGGGGGTTCTGTAGAGATGGCCCAGTGGTTAAAGGCACTTCTTTGCAAAGCTTATTGGCCTGGGTTGCCTTGGGTTCGATTCCTCATTATCTATGTAAGACCAGATACATAACGTGGCACATGTGTCTGGAGTTTGTTTGCAGTGGCAACAGCCCCTGGAGCACCCATTTGTTCATTTTCTCTTTCCTCTATCATAAATAAATATTTACATTTAATTTTTTAAAATTTATTTATTAGAAAGAGAGACAAACAGAAACAATGGCCACACCAGAGCCTCTAGCCTCTACAAACGAAGTTCAGATGCATGTGTCACCTTGTGCATCTGGTTTACATGGGTCCTGGGGAATCAAACCTGGGTCCTTTGGTTTACAGGCAAGTGCCTTAACCGCTAAGCCATCTCTCCAGCCCTACATTTAATTTTTTTTCTTAAATCAACTTTTGGAAATCAAGTAGGTGAGTATACATTATCCATTTCCCCTCTAGGTTTGCAGTAGATGACACCTCTGACATACAGGTTATGATAACTACATCTGCTTGCTGCTTTCTCTGTCTGTCTCTCTTTTTGGGTGTGTGCCATGTGCTTGTGCTTATGTGTGAGTGCAGTGAGTTTGGGCCATGGCACACTTGTGGAGGACAGAGGACAACTTCCGGTGTTGTTTCTTCCCTACCACCTTGTTTGAGGCAGGGACTTTTGTTGTTCACCACTGCATTTACCAGGATCAATGTTCTGTGAGCTTCTGGGAGATTCTTGTGTCTCTGCCTCTCTTTCTCATCATACAGGCATGCTGGGATTATAGGCGCACATGCTACCATGCCTGGCTTTGCATGGGCTCTGGGGATCCAAACTCAGGTACTTTCTCCATTCTTCTTTCTTCCTTTCTTTTAAAACTTTTTAAAAAATATTTTATTTTTATTTATTTATTTATTTATTTGACAGAGAAAGGGAGAGAGAATGGGTGCACCAGGGCCTCCAGCCACTGCAAACGAACTCCAGACGTGTGCACCCCCTTGTGCATCTGGCTAACGTGGGTCCTGGGGAATAGAACCTGGGTCCTTTGGCCTTGCAGGCAAGCGCCTTAACCACTAAGCCATCCCTCCAGCCCTCTTTTTAATTTTTTTAAATATTTATTTATTTATTTGAGAGAGGCAGAGAGAGAGAGAGGGACAGACAGACAGAGAGAGGGAGAATGGGCATGCCAGGGCCTCCAGCCACTGCAAACAAACTCCAGACATTTGCTCCCCCTTGTGCATTTGGCTTATGTGGGTCCTGGGGAATCAAACCTAGGTCCTTTGGCTTTGCAGGCAAGCACCTTGACTGCTAAGCCATCTCTCCAGCCCTCTTCCTTTCTTTCAGTTTGGGTTTCTTTTCAACGTAGGGTCTCACTCTAGCCCAGACTGAATTAGAAATCACTCTGAAGACCCAGGCTGGCCTGAAACTCACAGTGATCCTCCTACCTCAGCCTCCCTGCTGCCCACATTCTAGTGCACTATCCAGGCAGGCTGACCCTCGGGTCCATCGTCCAAATTTACTAGCCAATTGGGTCTTCTCCTTGCATACCTGAATCTGATGCTATAAAAGTTGTGGCCTTGCAGCCCCTCCCTCCTTTCTGGCCCGACTCCAGGTGTATATGGGTCTCTCCAGCTCTGAACCTGTCCTGCTCAGACACACGTGAGTCTGGCCTCTACCCCCATCCAGCCTGGATAGGTGGGGGTGGGCTAACATAACACTGTTCCTCCCTTCCTTCCTTCCTTTTTTTCTTCTCTCTCTCTCTCTCTCTTTTTTTTTTTTTTTTTTTTGTTGAGGAGAGAAAGAGGAGGCAGATAGAGAGAGAATGGGTGCGCCAGGGCCTTCAGCCACTGCAAATGATCCCTAGACGCATGTGTCACCTTGTGCATCTGGCTTACATGGGTCCTGGGGAACTGAACCTGGATCCTTTGGCTTCACAGGCAAGCGCCTTAACTGCTAGGCCATCTCTCCAGCCCAACATTGTTTCTTGATCTAAACTTTTAAAACTTTTGCTGAGATTAAAGGTGAGTGCCACCACACCTGGCTCACTCTTTCTTCCTTCCCCTCTCTTCTTTCTTTCCTCCGTCCCCCCTTCCCCCCTTCCCCCCTTCCTTCCTTCCTTCCTTCCTCCCTCCCTCCCTCCCTCCCTCTCTCTCTCTCTCTCTCTCTTTCTTTCTTTCTTTCTTTCTTTCTTTCTTGTAACTTTCCGTGTAGCTCAGGCTGACCACTAACTCACTATGAAGATGAAGATGACTTTAAACTCCGGATCCTTCTGCTTCTACCTTCCAAGTGCTGGGACTGCACCACTGTCCATTTTATGCTTTATGTATTTTATGCTCAAACCCAAGGCTTTGTGCATGCTAGGAAAGCAGTCTACCAACTGAGCTACATTACCAGCCCTTGTATATTTCTTTTCTACTTTAACCTGTGGGTCACATTTTTTTTTCAGCTCAATTCTATATGTAGATACGACTAGACATCTAGAGAGCATGTTTCAGGGTCTAGGTGTGGTGGCACAAGCCTTTAATCCCAGCTCTTGGGAGGCAGAGGTAGGAGGATTGCCATGAGTTTAAGGCCACCCTGAGACTACATGGAGAGCATTGTTTCAGAACTGGTACTGCAGGTTAATATGAAACTTCCTTAATCATTTTCCTTTCTCTTCAAAGCTGGAGATAACAAGATGAAGAGATATTTTCAACTTATACAGGAGATACCACAATCTTGTAATCTCATGGAAGTCAACAACTAGGTTTCACAGTGTCTTGTTCCAGACTACTGTGGATGCATCTAGAAGTTTCTAGTCATCAATCAATCCTCTAACCTGCCCTTCTCCTTAACTAAGCAGAAAAGAATCTTGAAATTTATGCTGTTAGCATTTTTTTCCTCAGGGTTTTAGCCTGCTATCATTTCATTTTGTTACTATTTCAAATAAATCATTTTATTTACTCTGAAACCTTGTACTTAATTGAGCATCTTTCCTTTCTCTGTTATTTTTATTATTTTGAGGGACAGGGTTTCACAGAACCAAGGAGAACCTTGAACTTCTGATCTGCCTGCTTCTACCTCCTGAGTGCTAGGATTACAGGAGACGAAGCCCAGGGATTAGTGCGTGCTAGGCAGACACACTACCAACAGAGCCACATCCCCAGCTGCCATATGTATTGCTTTAATATGTATTTGCTTATTTATTTATTTGCAATGAGAGAAAGAGAGAGAAGAAAGAGAGAGAATAGGCACGCCAGGTCCTCTTACTACTGCAAAAGATCTCCAGATGCATGGATCACTTTATGCATCTGGCTGTATGCAGGTACTGGGGAATCAAGCCCAGGCCATCCGGATTTGCAAGCCAAGTACCTTTAACCACTAAACCATCTCTGCAGCCCCTGCAATTTTTTTTTTCTGAGATAGGGTCTCACTCTAGCTCAGGCTGACCTGGAATTCACTATGTATTCTCAGAGTGGCCTTGAATGCACGGTGATCCTCCCACCTCTGCCTCCCAAGTGCTGGGATTAAAGGCATGTACCACCATGCCCATGTTGGCTTTTTAAATTATTTTTTAATTAATTTATTATTATTATTTTTTAGACAGGGGCCCATTTGTAACCTCTTCTGGCTTTGAACTCATGGTAGTCCTCCTCTTTCCTCAGCCACCCTAGTGGTAATACAAGTATGTACCACTACATTAGCTCAATTCAGGCATCTTTTGAAAAATTATTTATTTGAGAGCAAGAGAGAGAGAGAGAGGGAGAATGTGTAAGTATGTGCAGGCCAGGGATTACTGCCACTGCAGATGACAGACATCTTTTATGTTAGCTTCCCTTTGTCCCAGATCAGCCTCCTGCTTCCAAAGTCACCGATGACTGATCTTTGGCTCATGCTCCCAGCATCCCACTCATGTTCCTGGAACGGCCTTCCCACTGCAGACCTGAACCCTGTGTCCTCCCGGACATTGGTTGTCTCTACCTTGCTCCCTGTGTTAGGCATTTTTTCATCATTGTGACAAAATGCCTAACAGAAGGGAGGATGGTTTTATTTTGACTCATGCTTACAGACAGTTCAGTCCATGTCACTTGACTTGGTTGATTCTAGGTCTGCCAGGCATGATGGCGCATGCTTTTAATCCCAGCACTTGGAAGGCAGAGGTAGGAGGATCGCCGTGAGTTTGAGGCCACCCTGGGACTACATAGTGAATTCCAGGTCAGCCTGGGCCAGAGTGAGACCCTACCTCAAAAAAAAAAAAAAAAAAAAAAAAAAGTCTGGGCAGGAGAAATGGCTCAGCAGTTTAAGACAACTGCCTGCAAAGCCTGATGGCCTGAGTGCAATCCCTCGGTACCCACATAAAGCCAGATGCATAAAGTGGTGGATATGTCTGGAGTTCACTTCAGTGGCAGGAGGCCCTGGTGTGCCCACAGTTACACATATTCTTTCTCTGCCTCTTTCTCTGTCTCTCTGAAATAAATAAATAAATAAATAAATAAAATATATATTGTAAAGAAAGAATTTGGTGCCAGGCATGATGGCTCATGCCTTTAATCCCAACACTTGCAAAAGTAGGAGGATCACTGTGAGTTCAAGGCCACCCTGAGATTAAATTGTGAATTCTAAGTCAGTCTGAGCTAGAGCCAGACCCTACCTCAAAAGACTTAAAAAAGGGGGGGGGGCTGGAGCAATAGCTTAGCCATTAAGACACTTGCCTACTAAGCCTAGGGACCAGGTTCAATTCTCCAGGACCAGATGCACAATATGGCGCATGTATCTGGAGTTCGTTTGCAGTGGCTAGAGGACCTGGTGGCCTATTCTCTCTCTCCCCCTCTCTCTATCTCCCTCTTTATCTCTCTCTCAAATAAAATAAAATAAATAAAAAAGCTTTTCTAAAAAAGAATTTGAGCCAGGCATGGTGGCGCATGCCTTTAAGCTCAGCACTAGGGAGGCAGAGGTAGGAGGATCACAGTGAGTTCGAGGCCACCCTGAGACTACATAGTGAATTCCAGGTTAGCTTGGACCAGAGTGAGACCCTACCTCAAAAAAAAAAAAAAAAAAAAAAAAGAAAAGAAAAGAATTTGGAAGTCAAATGTGCCATTTCCAGACTAGCAGGAACCCAATTTATATTGTGACTAGACTGCAAAAAAAATGAGGTGTGAGAGACTTCCAGGTAAAGTAGCTGCATAGGAGTCACACAAACCAGCCTAGGGAGGGATTTAAGCAAAACCACAGCAAAATACAGTTTTGTTTTGTTTTGTTTTTTCCCCCCAAAAGTGAAGGTGTATAGGTTTTTATCAGCCACAGCAGGAGAAACCAAGATCTACCAGAAAGGAGGAAAATGGTCAGAATCCCGCAGAGGTATTTGCGGCCTGGTGCCCAGCTGTAGGAGCAAAGACCAAACAAAGGGATTTTCCAACCTTATCAAACGTGAAGGGGAGGCAGTGGAGATCAGCTAAGGAGCTGCTGAAAGGGATACAGGTGGGACCAGCTGAGCAGTTCCAGGACAACTCCAGGCTTCCTGCACTCTCCCATCCCCCAACCGTAGAACCGAAAACGCCTGGAGAATGCATTCGACCACCATTAGCAGGGCACCCAGCACAGCTGATCAGAGCACCAGCTCCACAGCACAAGGAGGGGTTGAGGTGGGCACTCAGCATTGGTGAGATTAGAAGCCACCCCAAAAGGTAATGAGGCTGACTGACAAAAAAGCAGATATAGGGGCTGGAAAGATGGCTTAGCTGTTAAGCGCTTGCCTGTGAAGCCTAAGGACCTTGGTTCGAGGCACAGTTCCCCAGGACCCACGTAAGCCAGATGCACAAGGGGATGCATGCATCTGGAGTTCGTTTGCAGTGGCTGGAGGCCCTGGTGCGCCCATTCTCTATCTTCCTCTTTCTCTCTCTGTCACTCTCAAATAAATAAATATATATATTTTTTAAAAGCAGATACATAGGCCTGCACTGGAAGTGCTAATCTCTTTTTCCATGTCAGGACGGGTTATGGGTTACATATTTGTTGTTGGCTTTACCATTTTCAATTAAGCTGTATTTCAGGGTTAACTATTATTGCCTTTGATGCTTTCAGATTCATAGGGCCTTTGTCTTTTGCTTCTGTCATTATTGGGATTAGGGTCTGATTCAGACCCAGGCTGGCCTGAAACCCATTGTAGAACAGAAATCTCAACCTCCCGCGGGATAGGATTAAGGGTATAAAGCAACACACACCCTTAGATATTTTGGCTTGATGAGGTTATCTGTTTGTTTCAATTCCCACACTTGCATACTCTGTGCTGGTTTTTAGTGAATGTGTATATTGCTCCACCCATCCTACTAGAATACTTGAATAGCAGGCAAACTCAATACCTAGGATTACTTCTGTGATTGGAGTACAAGAGCTACACTTGGCACCTTAAACTCCTACTGTGAAGGCACATAAAGTTGGATTTCTAAGTCTAAGAGGACCACAGATAATTAGAAAACCCAAGCATATAATAACTCAGGAAGCAAAAATCACTACATTGTAATACAAGAAACACAAAGAATCAAGACAATGAAACCTCACCAAAAATTATAAATCCACCCAAAATAACCCCCAATGAGATTGTTTTAGATGAAATGCCTGACAAAGATTTCAAAAAAATAATTTTATCTATACTCAAAGAAATCAAAGGAATCAAAGAAGAAAACAGGAATTAAATAAGAAAACAAACTCCTGAAGGAATCCCAAGAGAACACAGGACACCAGCTTAATGAAATAAGGAGGTCATTACAAGATGTGAGTAAGGAAATAGAAATATTAAAGAAAAAAAAAAAAAACAGGCAGAAATTCCAGCACTGAAAACCACAGTTAGTCAAAAACAAAAACTCTGTGGAAAGTCTCACCAGTAGAATGGACAGAGAAAACAGAATATGTAAACTAGAAGAACAGGTGGCTGATCTAATACAGTTCGACAAAGAGAAAGATAAGCTAATAAGAAGGTATGAATGGGAATTTCAAGATATTTGGGACATTATGAAAAGATCAAACATAAGAATTCAGGGTATAGTAGGAGAAGAATTTCACTTCAAAGGCATAGTAGGTATTTTCAACAAAATCATAGAAGGAAATTTTCTCCAATTTGGGAAAGAAATGCCAGTGCAGATCCAGGAAGCTTTTAGAACACCAAACAGACAAAACCTGGAAAGAACCTCTTCTCTCCATGTTATAATTAAACTACTAAACACACAAACCAAAGAAAATATATTGAAAGCAGATAGAGAGAAAAGCAAGTCACTTACAAAGGCAAGCCCATCAAGATCACAGCAGATTACACAACACAATCTTTAAAAGCCAGAAGAGCTTGGAATGATGTATGCCAAGTTCTGAAAGATAACAACTGTCAAACAGGATTACTTTATCCCGCAAAGCCATCTATCCAAATTGAAGGAAAAATAAGGACATTGCACAACAAAAACAGGCTAATGAAATTTATGAGCATTAAGCCAACTCTACAAAAAATACTTGAAGGTATCCTACATGCTAAAGAGAAAGCAACGCACACACATGAGGAAACAGGAAAAAATAAACCATACTCAAATAATAGTTAAAACAAGAGAGTAAAGAGAAATCAGGAAGCACTACAAAACAAGAAGAATGGCGAGAATAAACACATACCTTTCAATAATTACTCTTAATACCAATGGCCTCAATGTCCCAACCAAAAGACACAGGCTTGCAGACTGGATTAAAAGGCAGGATCCTGCTCTCTCTTGCCTCCAGGAAACCCATCTCTCAATAAAAGAAAGTCACTGTCTTAGGGTGAAAGGATGAAAAATGGTATTTCATATTATATTAGGAGGAAATGTGTTTCTGTTTGTTTACTATATTATGTATATAAGGACTGTATTCGCCTCCCTATTCCTGTGATTTTCCACAAGGAGAGGACATTCCTGACTTCCTCATAAATTGTTTCACTCTAATAGTAATAAAAAAACATGACATTGGCATTGAAACCTTGGATAAATAATATCTTTGAATCATGGGTTTTATAAAGGTTATTATATCCAAATAAAACACTTAGCTACTTGAGCCTAAAAAAAAAAAAAAAAAAGAAAAGAAAAGAAAAGAAAAAAGAAAAATGGTATCTCAAGTAAATGGGTTTAGGAAACAAGCAGAGGTTGATATCTTAATATCTGACAGGATAGACTTCAAACCAACATTAATGAGGAAAGATAAAGAAGATCGCTTTATACTGATTAAAGGAACACCCCAACAGGAGGACATTACAATCCAAAACATATGTTCACCTAAATGGGGCTCCCAATTTCATCAAACACTATTAGACTTAAGGTCACACCTTAACACCAAAAACAATTGTAGTGGGTGACTTCAGTATACCACTCTCATTAATTGACAGGTCATCCCAGTGAAAAATAAACAGAGAGACATCTGGATTAAATGATGTCATGGAACAAATGGCCCTAACAGATATCTACAGAACATTCCATCCAAAGGCTACAGAATATACATTTTTCTTAGCAGCACATGGAACATCCTCCAAAATAGACCATATATTAGGACACAAAGCAAATCTTAAACACATACAGGAAAATTGAAATAATCCCTTGTACTCTATCTGATCACAATGGGATTAAACTACAAATCAGCAATAAGAAAAACTACCAAGCATAGAGAAATTCATGGAGACTAAACTGTACACTATTGAATGATGAATGAGTCACTGAAGAAATCCGTAAATTCATAGAATTAAATGATGATGAGAATACAACATACCAAAACCTTTGGGACACAATGAAGGTAATCTTAAGAGGGAAATTTATAGCTCTAAGTACCTATATTAAGAAATAAGAGAGGGTTGGAGGGATGGCTTAGCGGTTAAGGCATTTGCCTGCAAAGCCAAAGGATCCCGGTTCGATTCTCCAGGACCCACGTTAGCCAGATGCACAAGGGATGCATGCGTCTGGAGTTCGTTTGTAGTGACTGGAGGCCCTGGTACACCCATTCTCTCCTCTCTCTCTCTCTCTCTCTGCCTCTTTCTCTCTCAAATAAATAAATAAAATATATATTTTAAAAAATAAGAGAGTTCACAAGTAAACAATTTTTTTTTCTGTGTTTTTTTTTTTTTTTTTTTTTTTTGAGACAGGTTCTCTCTCTGGCTCAGGCTGACCTGGAATTTACTGTGTATTATCAGGATGGCCGTGAACTCATGGCAATCCTCCTACCTCTGCCTCTCGAGTGCTGGGGTTAAAGACCTGGCTCCAGGTAAATAATTTAATGCTCCACCTTAAGGCCTTGGAAAAAGAAGAACAAGGCAAACCAAAAGTCAGTAGAGGGGAAGAAATAACAAAGATTAGGGCAGAAATTAATGAAATAGAAACCAAAAAAAATATTCCAAAGAACCAATGAAACAAAGAGTTAATTCTCTAAAAGGATAAACAATATTGATAACCCCTTAGAAAATCTGACCAGAAGAGAGAAGAAACAAAAATTAATAAAATTAGAGCTGAAAAAGGCGCCATTACAACAGATACCAAAGAAATTCAGAAAACCATAAGGACATACTTTAAGAATATATATGCCTCTAAGTTTGAAAATCTGAAAGAAATGGATGATTTCCTCAATTCATGTGACCTACCAAAATTAAATCAAGATGAGACAAGCCATTTAAATAGACCTGTAACAAGAATGGAGATTCAAGCAGTTATAAAAAGTCCCCCAACTAAAAAAAGACCAGGCCCAAATGGATTCACTGGTGAATTTTACCAGACATTCATGGAAGAACTAACACCACTGCTTCTCAAACTTTTCCATAAAATAGAAAAGGAAGGAATTCTACTGAACTCCTTCTATGAAGTCAGCATCACTCTGATGCCAAAACTAGACAAAGACAGAACAAAAAAAGAAAATTACAGACCAATCTCCCTCATAAATGTAGATGCAAAAATTCTGGACAAAATATTGGCAAACAGAGTACAGGAATATATCAAAAAAGATTATTCACCCCAACCAAGTAGCCTTCATCCCAGAGATGCAGGGGTGGTTCAACATATGAAAACTGATAAATGTAATATACTATATGAATGGACTGAAGGACAAAAATCACATGATCATATCAATAGATGCAGAAAAGGCTTTTGACAAAATCCAACATCCCTTCATGATAAAAGTCTTACAGAAACTGGGAATAAAAGGAACATATCTCAATATAATAAAGACTATTTATGACAAGCCTACAGTCAGCATAATACTAAATGGGGAAAAACTTGACGCTTTTCCACTAAATTCAGGAACAAAGCAAGGGTGTCCACTGTCCCCACGTTTCTTTAATATAGATAGTACTGGAAGTCTTACCTATAGCAATAAAGTAAGAGACATTCATAAAAGGCATACAAATTGGAAAGGAAGAGAAATTATCACTATTTGCAGATGATATGATTCTATACATAAAGGACCCTAAAGACTCTACCAGCAAACTGTTAAAGCTGATAAACACTTTCATCAATGTAGTAAAATACAAAATAAACACACAAAAGTAAGGTTGGTGGTATCACCATATCCAATTTTAAGCTCTATTACAAAACCATAGTAACAAAAACAGCATGGTACTGGTACAAAGACAGACACATAGATCAATGGAACAGAATAGAGGACCCAGATGTTAATCCAGGCAGCTACAGCCATCTGATTTTTGGCAAAATACCAAAAATATTCATTGGAGGAAAGACAGCCTCTTCAACAAGTGGTGCTGATAAAACCAGATATCTATATGTAGAAGGATGAAAATAGATCTTTGTCTTTTTCCATGCACAAGAACCAAGTCCAAATGGATCAGGGAACTTAATATCAGACCTGAAACTCTGAAACTACTAGAAGAAAATCAGGGGAAAGCCTTCAACATATTGGCATAGGCAATGACTTTCTGAATATAATCCCAATTGCTCAGGAAATAAAACCACTAATCAACCACTGGAATCTCATGAAATTATAAAGCTTTTGTACAGCAAAAGATACTGTGAATAGAGCAAAGAGAACCTACAGAATGGGAGAAAATCTTTGCCAACAATACACCTGACAGAGGATTAATATCCAGAATACACAAAGAACTCAAAAAACAAAACAATAAGAAATCAAACAACCCAATTGAAAAATGGGAAATGGAACTAAATAGAGAGTTCTCAATGGAAAAAATACAGAGGTCATATAAACATCTAAAAGAGTGTCCTACATCCTTAGCCATCAAGGAAACTCAAATTAAAACTACTTTGAGATTCCATCTCACTCCTGTCAGAATGGTTATCATCAAGAAAACAAATGAGGGCTGGAGAGATGGCTTAGCGGTTAAGTGCTTGCCTGTGAAGCCTAAGGATCCCGGTTCGAGGCTGGATTCCCCAGGACCCACGTTAGTCAGATGCACAAGAGGGCGCACGTGTCTGGAGTTCGTTTGCAGTGGCTAGAGGCCCTGGCGTGCCCATTCTTTCTCTCTCTCTCTCTCTATTTGCCTCTTTCTCTCTCAGTCTGTCATTCTCAAATAAATAAACAACAAAAAAAAATTAAAAAAAATAAAACAAATGATAAATATTGGCGAGGATGTGGAAAACAGGGAACCCTTCTGCACTGTTGGTGGGAATGTACTCGGGAGTCAGAAGTAGGAGTACAAGTTCGAGGCCAGCCTGAGACTACATAGTGAGTCAGCCAGGTCAGCCTGAGCTAGAGTGAGACCCTACCTTGAAAAAACAAAACACAAAAGTAAAAATATAGGGTTGGAGAGGCTTAGCAGTTAAGACATTTGACTGCGAAGCCAAAGGACTTAGGTTAGATTCCCCAGGATCCATGTAAACCATATGCACAAGGTGGCACATGTATCTGGAGTTCATTTACAGTGACTGAAGGCCCTGGCACACCCATTCTCATTCTCTTTCTCTGTGTCTTTCTATCTCTCTCTCAAATAAATTAAATTAAACTAAAATTTTAAAAATGTATATAAAGCTGGGTGTGGTAGCATACACTTTTAATCTTAGCACTTGGGATGCAGAGGTAGGAGGATCACCGTGAGTTCAAGGCCACATAGTGAGACTCCATAGTGAATTCCAGGTCAGCCTGGGCCAGAGTGAAACCGTACCTCGAAAAACCAAAAGAAGGGCTGGAGAGATGGCTTAGCGGTTAAGGCACTTGCCTGCAAAGACAAAGACCCCAGGTTTGACTACCCAGGACCCATGTAAGCCAGATGCACAGGGGGCCCAAGTATCTGGAGTTCGTTTGCGGTGGCTGGAGGTCCTGGTGTGCCCATTCTCTCTCTCTCTCTACCTGCCTATTTCTGTATCTCTCTCTCTCTCTCAAATAAATAAATAAAAATTAAAAAAAGAAAAAAATAGTATCAAATAATTTTTTCCTTTAAAAAAATATTTATTTATTTGACAGAGAAAGAGGGGGAGAGAGATAGAGAATGGGCCAGGGCCTTCAGCCACTGCAAACGAACTCCAGAGGTATACGCCCCCTTGTGCAGCTAGCTAATGTGGGTCCTGGGGACTCAAACCTGGGTCCTTCGGCTTTGCAGGCAAACGCTTTAACCACTAAGCCATCCCTCCAGCCCTAAAATAAAATATATTTTTTTTAAAAAAATAGGAGAGACTAATTGGAAAGAAAGGATTCCTTGGAGGGGGATACGGGAGGGGAAATGGGAGGGTCGTGGGGTGAATGATAATCTTAGTATACTGTCTATATGCACGGCGGTTGTCAGTAATAAGTTTAAAAGGGGGATGTGGCTAGAGAGATGGACAGCGGTAAAGGCGCTTGCCTGCAAAGCCTCACGACCTGGGTTCAATTCCCCAGCACCCACTTAAAGCACAAGGTGGCTCATGCTTATGAAGTTCGTTTGCAGTGACTGGAGGCCCAGGCAATCCCATTCTCTGTTCTCTCTCTCTCTCTCTGCGTGCCAATAAATGAAATATTTTTTAAAATGATTTTTTTAAAGGGCTAGCGATGGCACTTTACATTCCTATGGGAAAGCAGCCCTTAAGAGGTTAGAGACAAAGGTTAGGAGTCCCTCTTTCCCCAAACTCGTACTTGGCCCGAGGCGACCCTGCGGCCCTGCCCGCGCAGCTCCGCATAGCGCCGGCCCTTAAGCAACACGGCGAGTGGCTTCACGCCCGGCACGTGACCCGCCCGCCGCGCCCCGCCCCTTCCTCCGCGCCCTGCGGGCCGCATGGAGACCAGCTAAGAGAGCCGGGCCACCGGGCCGAGAGCAGCGCGACCGGCGACCCGCGACCCGCGAGCGGCGGCCGCCATGAGCCTTCGCTGGGCTGCGTGCTGGCTGGTCCTGAGCCCGCTGCTGAGCGGCTGCGCGCCGGCCCTGCGGGGAGGGATGCTGTACCCGCGGGAGAGCGCGTCCCGGGAGCTCAAGTCCCTGGACGGGCTGTGGAGCTTCCGCGCCGATCTGTCCGTCGGCCGCCACCAGGGCTTCGAGCAGCAGTGGTACCGCCGGCCGCTGCGCGAGGTGAGCTGCGGGGACCGGGGTCTGCAAGCTTCCGGAGGTCCGGGGATTGTGTGTGTGTGGTGGTGGGGGGTGATGGACGGAGGGTTGACAGTACCCCGTAACCAACCCTCCTTTCCCTGATACCCTGGGAGCTGCCCGCTAGAAAGGGTTTAAATTGAACGGGGGGGGGGGGGGGGGCAGCGGGAGCGCAGGCGGAGAGGAAGGAAGCGCCCTCGGGCAGGCCCAGCTGGCAGAGACCCCGGGTGTCATGCATGCTAAGCTAGCACTGTAGCACGGAGCCATGCCCACAGCCCGTGGGGGCAGAGCTTATAAAAACTTTATATATATATATATATGTGTGTGTGTGTGTGTGTGTCTTATTTGTTTATTTATGAGAGACATGAGGGAGGGGAATGGGCACGCCAGGGCCTTTAGGCACAACGAACTCCAGATGCGTGGGTCACCTTGTGCATCTGGCTTTATGTAGGCATCGGGGGATCGAACTCAGGTGGTTAGGCTTTGCAGGCAAGTGCCTTAACTGCTAAGCCATCTCTCCAGCCTCAATATATATATATATATATCGATATATATATATATATATATATATATATATATATATATATATATATGACATATGTATATCTCGGTATATATATACAGTGTGGGTGTGTGTATTTGCAAGCAGAGAGAGAGAGAAAGAATGGACACACCAAGGTCCCCAGCCACTGCAAACAAACTCCAGCTTCATGCACCACTTTGTGCATCCGCATGGATACTGGGGAATTGAACCCTGGCCGTTATGCTTTGCAAGCAAGCACCTTAACCACTGAGCCATCTCTGCAGCCTTGAAAACTTTTTTTTTTCTTTTTTGGCTTTTCAAGGTAAGGTGTCACTCTAGGCCATCCTGACCTGAAATTCACTATGTAGTCTCAGGGTGGCCTTGGACTCACAGTGATCCTCTTACCTTTGCCTCCTGAGTGCTGGTATTAAAGGCGTGTGCCACCAGGCCTGGCTGGCTGGCTGGCTTCCTCAGTTCCTTCCTTCCTCCCTCCCTTCCTTTTTTTTCTGAGAGAGAATGAGAATGGGTACACCAGGGCCTCTAGCCACTACATAGAAGCTCCAGATGTGCGCCACCATGTGCATCTGGGGAATGGAGGCCTGAGTCCTTAGGCTTCTCAGGGAAGTGCTTTAACCGTTAAGCCATCTCTCTAGCCCCCGGATTGATTTTCTTTTTCTCCTTCTCTTTTCTGTTCCCTTCTTTTCTCGAATATTTAATTACTTATTTGAGAAAGAGAATATGTACGACTATGAGAATGGAATGGGCGTGCCAGGGCCTTCTGCCACTACAAATGAACTCCAGACCACTTTGTTCATTGTGGCTTTACGTGGGTACTGGAATTGAACCTGGGCCAGCAGGTTTTGCAAGCAAGTGCCTTTAACCACTGGGCCATCTCTCCAGCCCCTTTCCTTCCCTTCCTTCTCTCTCCTCGTCCCTCCATCTCTCCCCTCCTACCTCACTGAGACAGGGTCTCCCTCTGTGGCCCACACTGCTCTTGAGCTCACAGCAACCCTGCTCCCTCAGCCTCTCTGGTGCTGGGATTACAGGCTGTGAGCCACCATACCCGGCTTTGATTTTCATTTTTTGACTTTGCTGCCCAGCATTCCGCAAAAGAGGAAGCAAAGAGGGGTCTGGGTGCCTCTATGAGCCTCACTGGGTTTCCTCAGCTCAGGGGCCTCTGCTGCTCCCTGTCAGCCTTCCCCGCTGTGGCAGCTGGTCATCTGACTCTTAGTCAGGGTCTGGTCCTTCCTGCCTCAGGCAGGGTCATGGCACTGGGCTCACTCTTCTCCATGGTGATCTTGCCCTGGCATCATCTGCCCTTTTTTGTTTTGTTTTGTTTTGTTTTGTTTTGTTTTACAAGGTAGGGTTTCACTCTAGTGCAGGCTGACCTGGAATTCACTATGTAGTTTCAGGGTGGCCTTGAACTTACCTCTGCCTCTCGAGTGCTGGATTAAAGGCGTGCGCCACCACTCCTGATTAGCATCTGCCCTTTTTAAAAAAATTTTTTTTGTTTATTCTTATTTATTTATTTGAGAGCAGACAGAGAAAGAGGCAGAGAGAGAGAGAGAGAGAGAATAGGTGCGCCAGGGTCTCCAGCCACTGCAAACGAACTCCAGACGCGTGCGCCCCCTTGTGCATCTGGCTAACGTGGGTCCTGGGGAATCGAGCCTCGAACCAGGGTCCTTAGGCTTCACAGGCAAGTGCTTAACCGCTAAGCCATCTCTCCAGTCTGCATCTGCCCTTTTGAAGAGCATGGCTTCAGCATTCTTCTGGCATAAACTGAGGTGTGGTTGACATATCATATGCAAGTTATCTGTACTTCCAGCCAGTATTTACAGAGCCCCTCTTGAGTGTCAGGATTTTTGTGAGTTGCTGGAGGTACAATTATACATACAGGGTTATATTATACAGGGTTGACCTGACTCTGGCTCTTTTCCTTTTTCTTTCTTTCTTTCTTTTTTTTTTGGTTTTTCGAGGTAGGGTCTCACTTTAGCCCAGGCTGACCTGGAATTCACTATGGAGTCTCAGGATGGCCTCGAACTCACGGCGATCCTCCTACCTCTGCCTCCCGAGTGCTGGGATTAAAGGCGTGCGCCACCACGCCCGGCTCTTTTTTTTTTTTGCATGTGTATGTATTTGCATGTGTGTGGGCATACATGTATGCATGTGCATGTGGAGGGTCAGAGGTTGACATCGGGTGTCTTCTTCAATCACCCACCATCTTATTCAGTTATTTATTTGAGAGAGAGGGAGGCCTTTAGTCTCTGCAAACGCGCTCCAGATACATTCACCACCTTGTGCATCTGGTGTCGCGTGGGTAGTGGGGAATCGAACTCTCATCCTTAGGCTTTACAGGCAAGCACCTTAACGGCTGAGCCATCTTCTCAGCCCCCACCACCACTGCCTTATTTATTGAGACAGAATTTTTCACGTGACCCCAGAGCCTACTAATTCAACTGAACAGTTTGTCCTAGGGATTCCATCGCTGCCTCTTGAGCACTGAGATTAGAGGTGGGCCACCAAGCCCACCTGGTGTTCACGTGGGTGTTGAGGATCCAAACTCAGGTCCTCACGCTTGTGTAGCACATGATTTATCACTGAGCCATCTCCCAAGCAACATCCCACACCTTTTATTTTATTTTGAGATAGGCTGGCTGAGAATAACAGATCCCCCCCCGCCTCTACCTCCCAGATACCGGAATTCCATGCACACACCTCCATGTCTGGTTTAGGTATGCTAGGCAAGCCCTCAAGCATTCTACCAGCTGAACTGTACCCCCAGCCTCCAAGGATTTAGGGTAATTCTGGGGGGTGGTGAGGGCTGTGCTGGGAATTGAACTCAGGGCCATGTGCCTACTAAGCAAGCCTCTCTACCAACTGAGCTACATCCCCAGCCCACAACTTCGGCTTTTTTTTTCTTCCCCAGTCGGGCCCTACCTTGGACATGCCAGTTCCCTCCAGCTTTAATGACATGACCCAAGACGAGCAACTGCGTAGCTTCATCGGCTGGGTGTGGTATGAACGGGAGGCGGTCCTGCCACAGCGATGGACCCAAGATCCAGGCACAAGAGTGGTTCTCAGAGTCAACAGTGCCCATTACTATGCCATTGTGGTCAGTGCAGGGAGTGGCTGGCTGGGGGCGGGGGGCGGGGACAGCTTCCACAGCTGCTGAGCAGGGGTCTGTGCCCTAGGTAAGGGGAGGGTTGTCTCATCTGCTCCTTCAGAGCCCCCATGCCACACTTTATGGAAGGGAGCACTGAGTTGGCAGGGCCTCCTCTTCACACCCTTGGCCTGTTTGCCCTTTGCTCCTGTCTCCTTGTGCATGCAGTGGGTGAATGGGATTCATGTGGCTGAGCACGAGGGAGGCCACCTCCCCTTTGAGGCTGACATCAGCAAGCTGGTGCAGAGTGGCCCCCTGTCCTCTTTCCGTGTCACCATCGCCATCAACAACACTCTCACTCTACATACCTTGCCACCAGGAGCCATCACCTACAAGAACGACCCCTCCAGGTGAGCGGCGTCCTGCCTCCTCTTCCTCCTCCCCACTCCATGCTCTGCCCACTGTGATTTTCAAAGGGCCCAGGGCCACGACAGTTGACCCTTGCCTATCTACCCCAGGTACCCCAAAGGTTACTTTGTCCAGGACACAAAGTTTGACTTCTTCAACTATGCGGGTCTGCATCGGTCCGTGGTCCTCCACACCACGCCCACCACCTACATCGATGACATCACTGTCACCACTGACGTGGACCAAGACATTGGTGAGGGCTCCTAGCAGGAGGAGCTGCACTCATCTGAGCTCAGCCCTCGCTGTCTCCTGTTTGGACTGACCCTCGGGAAAAAGGCTCTTAGCATCTTGGAATCCTCAACTGCTCCCATCCCCCTCAGATGCCAAAACCCATCCTGTTCAAGTCGACAGAGCTATGGTTGGCAGGAGTGGAGGATAGCTAGGGAGATGGCTCAGTTGGTAAAGTGCTTGCATGAACATGAAGACCCGACTTTGATCCCCAGTGCCTATGTGAGAAAAAAAAAAAAAAAAAAAAAAAAAGCCAGGTGTGGTGACATGTGCTTATAATCTCAGCTCTGGGGAGGCAGAGACAGGAGGATCCCTGGGGCTCACTGGCCAGTCAGTTTAGACGTAAGCTCCAAGCCAGTGAGTGACCATGTCTCAAGGGAGAGGGATGGC